>JAAWXA010000018.1:18337891-18362456 GCA_038090715.1 Florisuga fusca
CCCCACGTTTCCTACTGCAGCTTCTCCCAGAGGAGATCCGCGACCGGTGGAAAACAGAGCGCTGGAAATCACGGTGTTCACAAGTACATGAATGGCGTGGTGGCTGGCCCCGCGCTCAGCAGCTTCTTCTGCAACACACAAAGGGTGTCCTTGGCCTCCTCCCTCCACGCCTCTGCCAGTCTCTGGGCCGGTGAGTGCTCGCTGCCCGCGCTGCCCGGCTGCCTCCCTGCCGCAGCAGCCGGTTGGAAAGGAGATGCGCCCCGACCCCGCTGCCCGGCGGAGCTGCCGTCAGTCCGGGAGCGAGGGACGCCAGTTGTGAAGAAAGTGCAATTATTTTTATTTTTATTTTTCTTATTGTTTTGTTTTACTGCCGATAGCTGCTGCTGCTGCTGCTGCTTCCTCCTCCTCTGACCAGGGATTCATCAGCAAGCGGTAAGGGTGAATGTGAGCTCGACCGCCCGACCTCGGAGGGCTCCCCGTCCTTGCCAGTTTTCAGTGATGTCTCCTGGTTTGGAACTGTCATGCCGGCAAGAGCACAAAGTCATCGTTCACGTCGACCATTGGCACATAGAACGAGGGCACCTCGTTCACGCAGAGGGATTTATGCCCCGCGGGGTCCAGCTCCTGCACCTTCAGCTGCCACTCCATCCTCTGCACCGCGTTCAGGGCAGCAGCCTCGTGTTGCTGTCGCATGAGCAGGCATGTCTGGATAGGGGAAGGGGAAACACCAAGAGGAGATGATGAGAGCTGAGCAGGAGAGGGCTGGAAAGGTTCCTGCTACCTGTCCCACCCAGGGGGACCTGCAGACACGGGGGTGGGCAGAGCCCCAAAGGGAGCAAGGGATGCCACACACGTCCTCACAGGAGGGAAACTTGGGAGGACGGGTGTCTGCTGAGCCCAATTTCAGCAGAAGCCAGGGCAAATCCAAATCCAAAAGGGCCTTAGGGGGTAGTTTTAAGGGCTGGTAAGCACTCAGTCCCCATCAATCTGAGAGCAGGGTGCTGCTGCCTTCATGGGAGCTGCCACCTCCCTCTGTGTCACCAGCCAGAAGCACGATTGTCCCTTCTCCCAGCCATGTTTCCCACCCAGAGCTCTGCAGAGCACTTGGCAAATCACTGCTTGGGCTCCTGCCACCATGAAGTCTGCCATAGGTTCTGAGCTCACTGCAGCCTGTGCTGCTGGTGAAGAGCAGGCCCCAAGTGTTTCACTGACCATGAAAGCTCCAGACCATATGGCATCAAGCAGAGGAACAGCCAACCCGAAGCAGAACACGTCTCCCTTCCCCCTTTTTTGGAACCAGTAACTGTGCTTCTCAAGTCCATCTCAGCACACCTGCTCCCAGCAGGTTTTTTGGAAACCACAAAGGCAGCTTTCAGGCTACACCAAAAGCTGGGACCCCCCCGAGGCCCCCCTCCTGGCACCAGGACCTGTTACTGTCCATGCCTCTCACCTTCATCCGATCATACTTGTCATCCACGTCTTGCAACCAGGAAATGAACTGTCGTGCGTTGAAACGGTCTCTGACTGATTTGTTTTCATCTCCCTAAGCAAAAGACAGCATAAAGGAATTACATGGTAGATTGCTTTTGTTTTCACTTAAGCAGTTCCAGGTCCAGCAGGCCAAACTCAAACCCCTCTGAGGGCAGAAACAAGAAAGGTGCCTGTGGGAGGGAGAACAGAGCAAGCTGCTCCCAACTGCTCTTCCAGCAGTTGCCAGGGCTTCAGGATCCTGCAGAGCATCCCTCCTGCAAAGCTCCCCTGAGCAGCCAGGCTGGTGGGGTGGGGGCTGGTGGGTGGCTCGAGACCACCACAGCCACTGGACACAATTCCCCTTTTCTTCAACAGAGAATGAAGTGAATTAAACAAAGAAATGACTGCTTTCTGTGGTCTGGGAGACAGAGCCTGGCTCACTCAAAGCCATTATTCAGACTCAAATCAATACCATGGCTCTCTCTCCTTCCTCCAAGAGGAAGAGATATCCCAGAGTGTAGTAAAATAAATCTTACAAGTGTGCAGATGACCCTGACCAAGAAGAAAGGCTGCTGAAGCTCACTGATAAGCACGAGTCATCTCTATCCCTGCAGAGACATGATGTTCCCTCTTTCCCCGTGTTCTTGGATTTATTTCCCTCTCCAGCACACATATGGGGTTATTCCGGAACACGAGACACCAGAAACAGAGTCAGATTAGGAACCCTGAGCAGGGGCTGGGGAGGGCTCCTGTGGGATGTCCTTCATCTTTGTGCCACCATGGCTGGCAGGCACCTGAGCAGGGAGAGCTTCAATAACTCCTGCCTAAATCCCTCCCTCCAGAAAAGCACTGTCACCTTCTGGGTCCTGCCCAGCACCTCTGAGAGGCTCCACTGCCACCAGGAGAGGCACTGACCTGATTTTCTAGAGGCATGTTGTAGACCTCGGAGTCCAGCAGCATGGTGCAGGCACTGAAGGGCACAGCCTGGTTGGCAATAGTCCTCGCTGCCCGACAATGAACTCGCAAGATCTCCTGCTCGCAGGAGACGATGAGCTTCTCCTGAGGAAGAGCAAACCAAGCAGTGAGTGTGGCAGCCTCAGTTTCCCCAGCAGAGGGAACTTAGGATTTCTTTCCCAGCTGGAATTTCCCTTGGGGTGCTCTCTTACCCTCTCTATGCTGTGCTGGAGCCGCAGTTTCCCCCGGACAGCTTCCTGCTGCTTGAAGAGCTCCTTCAGCGGCTCAGCGAGCGAGGGCGGTGGGGCGATCTGTGGGCACACCACAGCCAGGGTTAGAGCTGCTGTGGAGCCCGCAGGGGGACTCCTTCTGAGAGAAGAGGTCAGCCTAAATCACCCCCCACAGCCCATGGATTTCTTTACTGGAAGAGTGGTGAAGCATCAGAACAGGCTGCCCAGGGCAGTGGTGGAGTCACCATCCCTGAAGGTGTTCAAAAAACATGCAGATGTGGCACTCTGGGTCATGGTTTAGTTGACATGGTGGTGTTGGGTTGGTGGTTGGATTTGATGATTTTAAGAGGGCTTTTCCAACCTTAATGATTCAATGATAAAGGGGCCTGAGAGCATCTGACAAAAGGGATGTGAGCAGCCTGGACTGTGCGCCTGTGTCCTCATCTGTCCCTTGCTTTCCTGGGGAGCAAGGTGCTCCTCAAGAACAGCCCAACAGGGTGAATTCTCTGCATTAGTTAGGAACAAGATGTGCAGAATGGTGCTGGGGCAGATGAAGCACAGATCAACTCATGCCAACAGTAACTGATGCTGCCATGGCACTTATGGTCCTCAGATTTGGTGCTGAGGGATATGGTTCAGTGGTGGGTTAACGGCTGGACCTGATGATCTTTAAAGGTCTTTTCCAACACAAATGATTTGGTGATTCTATCATTCTAAGCAGGGACTGCAGTGCAACAGGAATGCCCACAGGGTGGGGTGCTTCACCCTGCCTACAGTGGGGAACGAGGCCTGATGTGGCTGGTTGTATGGACCCTCCTTCTCCAGGACCCCAGGTTTCCTGCCTGCAGCCTTATCAATGAATCTGTATGAACAAGCCCATGTAGGCAGCACAGCAGAGAAATGCAGACACCACCATGGCCAAGGAGTGAGAGCTGCCAGTGAGTCAGACCTCAAGAGCTTGGGAAAATGAAAGCACAAGTTAAAAGTCATCTTGTTTCCTACAGTTCTTTATCCCATGGATAGATCCAGTCCAGTGGATTCATACAAACCTGCCCAGAAGCCTGAACAAATCTCAGGTTCCTAAGGACATCCCCCAAGGTCTTCTCTGCAAGAACACAGCATCTCAGAGGCTGCCTTTAGTGCTAACTTACTGAGGCTTTAGTTTGTCACTCTGAGCATCTCTGAGCACGGCTGGGGCACCAGGGGACAACCTGGTTGCGCCTGGAACAGCAAGGGAGGGGACAGTCCCCACTGCTGTGGTTTAAAGAGAGAATGTGACTCACCACTGGAATATGGAGCTTGCTCAGAGGCTTGCCATCCAGCAGGTAGGAGCCTGTGTAGGTGACATACTCAGCGTAGCACTGGGGAGCCTGGGGAGTGATGTAGCAGAGGATTTTTCGCTTCTCTTCGATCTTTTTCCTGATCTGGAGGTACTCAAAGTAAGGGTTGGACCTGTCACTGTGGTAAGGTTCAATGTCATCCAGTTTTATAGCGTCGACAATAGCTGCCAGGGTTTGCTGGATCATTTCCCTCGTCTGCTGGGTGGACGTGTTGATCTGCTGCTGCAGCTGCTGGTTGGAGCGCTGGAACCGGCGCTTGCGGGGGTGCTGGGCCTGGGAATCGTCCTCCTCCGTGATGCGGCCTTTGGCACGGGTGGCGGGCGCGGAGACAGGAGGAAATTCCTTCTCAGAAGCAGCAGCGTTCTGCTTGTTTTGGTTGGCGAGCATCTGAGCCCGGTTCCTGGTAATCCGCTGAGGAATCTCTTCTATTTTGGGTGGTTTGGGAGCTTCTGCTACCGGTTTTGGTGCCGGCTCAACACTTTCTGCTTGAGTGTTGCCCGGAGGTGCATCTGCCTGGGAGGAAGGGGTCTGACTCCCACCCCGTGCTGCAGCTCCCTCCTGGGAGACACTGCCCTCGGTGGCGGTCACGGCTGGGGGACAGGTCTGGGAGCTGTTCTCTGCCACCCCACCTGAAGCAGACAGCTCTTCCTGCACGGCCTCCACCTCTTTGCTCTCCACCTGAGAGGACTCGGAGGGGGTCTGCTGGAAAACCTGTGCCTCCAAGTCCTCCGCTCCTCCTTTATCCTCGGCTACACTCAGCGTTTCTGAGGTGGCTTCTTGGGCAGCCACTTCTGGTTTCTGCTCCTCTGCTTGTGGCTCCGTCTCCACGGGCAGGACAGCAGCTGCCTGGCTGGCTGGGGGCTCCTCGGGCTCACCAGACGTTATCACAGATGCTTTCATGACCCCAGCACTCGCTTCCAAAGCTGCTGCTGGGCCTTCTTCTACTGCTTCTGCCTCCGTCATCTCGGTCTCTGCAACGTCCTTGGGTTGGAGTGGCAGCTCTGGCAGAGAGAAGGGACCAAGGTCCAAGTCATCCTCTGTATTGGTGAAGGGATCAGGCCATGTTACGGCCTCCTCCGTATTTGCCGGCGCAGCGTTACTGTTTTCCAAATAATTGTTTTCTGGAGCACTGACAACTTCTGCAGGAGGTTCTGCTGGCATACCAGGGGGCTCTGGAGGTATCTCAGGTGCTTCTTCTGGAAGAGGCTTGCAGTTGTTGAAGAATGTGTCTAACCTAGTGGGGGACATGTACGGCGCCTGCTCTTCAGTGTTGGCAACTTCTCCTGGAACTGCTTCCTCAGCATCCTCCTTGACCTCCTCCAGCCCCGGTTCAGACACCGACAGGGGGTAAGATATGGGAGAGATGGGGTAGGGAGTCTCTGTGGGAATGAAGGCGACCGGTGTGGGATGAATTGGCTCCAGGGAACAGAGCGCAGGTTTAGGGGACTCGGAAAACCTCTGGGGAGACTTCATCAGGAGCTCGGAGCCCATGGACCAGGTGACAGAGTGCTCTGAGGGGTTGCCCATCAGGCTGGGAGGAATGGCGGCCTCAGGATTTCTGGCAGGAGGGTTGTCCCACTCAATACTGGTTTGTTCTGGCATACCTGAACTGAAATGGTTTTCCTCAATTGGAGGTAAGTAGGTAGATTCTGGTGGCATGATGGAGGCAGTAGCTTGCTGCTCCTCAGTGGTATCCAAGGGCATGCCGAGGTCAGGGGGAAGAGCACTTTCTACCGAAGGAGCCAACAACTCATCTCTGTGTGAGGGGGAGGATTTGGCTTGTAAACCAGAGAAGACACTTTCAGGTGACTGGGCGACCCCGCTGACAGCTCCTGGAGCGCAATGCAGAGCTTCCACTTTGGGTGATGAGACCCCATAATCGGGTGAGTAATACCCAGGAGATAAACACTGGAACTTCTCAGCAGGAACAGAAGGAAGGGGAACTTTCTCCTCCATTATATGCTGCACTGGGGAGTCGTAATTTGATGTGGCTGGGACGCTTTGCTGCCTGAAAAATTTATCTCCAACGCTGAATTCTTCTTCAGGTGCCCTTCTGATATCAACTGAGATGGAACGATAAAGGTTTGTGGAGGGTATGGTACGGGTTGGGGTCTGACTTGGGTTCTCAGGGAGCCCACTGGAGACATTGGTGTATCTGTCGAAGAAGGATGGAGAACAGGCATTCATGGACATGGTGGATATGGGCAGCGAGTGCTGCGAGTCGGCGCATTCAAACATCATGTCCGTGTAGTCTTCATTGCTGCACGAAGGAGTCCTGGGTGTCTGCATCACCTCCTCGTAGCTGGGACAAGAGACAACGGATGCTGGGGTGGGGACTCCTGTGGGCCTGTTCTGATCCGGCCTGGGGGAGGCTGGGAGGATCTCCTTCAGCTGAGGACCTGTTATCCAGTCCTTGGAGTCTGTCCCAACAGCAGGCTGTGCCTTGTTCTCTGGTGACAGTATAGGAGTCAGGGGACCCAGCTCCTTCAGCTTCTTGTCCTTAAGCTGAGTATCCAGTGCCAAGGGCTTCTTTGTTGCCAGATCCAGGCTCCTCTTGCGCGCATCTTCTGAGCTTTTAAGTTTGTCCTTTAATTTGGGGTCTCCCGACCTGTGCCTCATCTTCTCCATCTGCTTCATTCTCTCTTTGTGCCTCTTGTGACGCTCCTCAATTTCCAGGTCCTTCTGGCTCAGCATCCTCTCAAAGCTGGTCATCATCAAGTCACCATCTCCCAGCAGTTTCTCCCTTGGCCTGGCATCTTTCTTGCCGCTGTCTTTGGAGAGGGTTATTTTTTCATTCCCATTGCTAATTTTTATTGACTCTGATTTGTCTTTATCTTGGTTCTCCTTGAGCTTCTCCTTCAGTTTGGTCTCGCCGAATTTGAGGCTGTCCTCCTTTGATTTATCTTTAAAGGTGGTAACTTGAGGACTGTCCTTGTCTTTAAGTGTTGACTTTGGCTCATCTTTGTGATGTTTAAAGAAACCATCTGCGTGTTTGTCTCTGTGCTTTTCCTTTTCCTCCTTCCATTTCTCCTTGTGTTTATCTCGCTTCTTTTTCTCTTTAGCCATGCTGATGGTGCTGGAACCATAAGTCTTTTCTTTCTCTGCCTTCTTTGACAGTTCTCTTTCAGAATCATTTTTATCTTTCTTTTCAGAAAACAAGTAATCAATGCTTTTCTCTGGCTCCTCATCAGCCTCTGCCTTCATATTGTAGGAAGTGCTAAAAGTCTCCCCATCCACAGAGAAATCTTTTTCGTAATGAGTGGAATCCTTTCTGCTGCTGGAGTCTTTGAATTCATCAGTTTTTTCCTTTTTCTCTGTCTTCTCCTTCTTTGCTTTTTCTTTTTCATGACTTTTCTTTGATGAAGATGAGGAGTGTCTGTGTCTCTCCTTCTCCTTGAGTTTGTCCTGCAAGCAGGGTAAAGGGAGAGAGTCCTTAAACTTTTCTTCAGTGGCATCAGTAAGAGAGAGGTTAGAAGACTCGAAGAGGCTAGTCAGTCCTGGATCCTGCCCTCTATCTGTGAAGCTGTCAGAAGATATCTCGCTGATTTTGTCATTGGAGTCATCCCTGTAGTCATTCAGAGCCTCCTCCTCCAGTTTCTCCAGCAGGCTCTTCTCCGACTCCCCTCCTTTCGATGACTTTTTCTCCTTGGAATGCTCTTTATCTGGCTTCTCCTTATGTTTGCTTTTCACCTTGTCGTCACTGGCGTGTTTCTTTTCAACCTTGTCTGGGAGCTTCTGCTTGTTTTTCTTCTCTTGAGTGGAATCTACAGATGTTCTGTCTTTCCTGTCCTTGTACTTCTCGGTTGAGTCTTTATCTTTCTTCTCTTTGTGTTTCTCAAAGGAACTCTTCTCCTTCTTCTCTTTTCCCCCCTCCGATGTTCCTTTGTCCTTTTTCTTCTCCTTGGAGTCCTTATCTTTCTGCTTCTCTCCCGAATGCTGCCGGTCTGAGGAGTACTTGCGGTGCTTGTCGGGGTAGAGCTCCCTCTCGGTGCCTGTGCCCTCCTCCTTCTCCTGCAAACTGTCCAGCCGGTGCAGGTCACTCCCAGCAGAGTCACCAACTTTGAACCCAGTCAAGCTGTAATCATCCCTCTCGTCTTCACTTTCATCAGTGAAGATGTCTGCGATGCTGTACCAGCTTTTCTCCTTGCCTTTCTTCTCATCCTTTTTCTCCGAGAAGTCCTCTCGATCGGCAGAGAAGTTTTTCTCTTTCTTCTCTTTAACCTGGTCAAAAGAACTCTTCCTTTCTTTCTCTTTACTGTGCAGGTCTTTGTATTTCTCTTTTGTTTCTTTTTTCTCTTTGAAGCTCTTCTCTAGTTCTTTCTCTTTCAGGATTTTCTCAGGAGCACCTTTTTCATTTTTCTCCTTGTCCCCTTCTTTGGATTTTTCCTTGTATTTTTCTGGCTTCACCTTTTCTTTCTTTTCTTTATCGGGAGCATCTTTCTTCTCCTTTTCCTTCCCAGAATGGTGCCTCTCCCAACTCTCCAGAGCCTTACCACTGAATTCAGATTCAGACTTATCCTTGAAGAACGTTTCGCAGCCATATTCTTTGAAGTCATCTCGATAGGGCTCCTCCTGCTTTGTTTTGCTGTCCTTTCGATCTTTAGAGCCATCCGAGGAATCTTTCCTGTCTTTGTTGGTTTCACCCGTATCTTTTTCTTTCCTCTCCTTGACACTCTCTGCAGAATCCTTCCTTTTCTTATCTTTTTCAGGCAAATAACTAGGGGTACCTTTGTGTCTGTCTGTTTGGTCCTTTTTCTTCTCGGAGCTTTTGTCCACATAGTCCCTCTCCTTCTTCTTTAAGAAAGTGTCCTTTTCGTTTCGTTTCTCGTTGTATTCCTTCTTCTCTTTCGTTTTATTTTCCTTCTTCTTATCTTTAATTTCCTCTTTTACGGGTTCTATGATGAGTTTTGCCACGGTCTCATTTTTAATCTCCCTGAAATCTGGTATTGGAGAGTCCCAACTATCTTCACCTTTGAAATCGAAGGATGAATCAGAAGACAAGTCTGAAAACCACCTCTCTTGCTGGTCATCCGAAAGGCTGAACTTCGTGTCCTCGCTTTCAGGAAACTGGGTTTTGTTATTAAACTCCTCAAACCCAGACTCATCCCTGTAAATTTTTTCTTTTTTGCATTTTTCTTTCTCCTCCTTGAAGGATTTATCTTTCTCTAGTTTAGAAACCTTCTCCTCCTTCAGCTCATTCTTCTTCTCAGATTTTGACTGCTTGTCCTTTGACTTCTTCTTTCTCTCCTCCTTGTGTATCCTCAGCTTCTCCTCTTTGGGAGATTTCTCCTTGACAGGTTTCTCTTTTTCTGATTTACTTAATCCTTCTCTGAAGGATTTGCTCATGTCTTTACTACCATCTTTGAGTTTTCTTAATGATTTCTCCTCTTTCGAGGATTTTCCAGTCTCATCTTTAAACAACCACTCCTTCTCCTCTGCTTTACCTTTGGGAAGCTTTTCCTCCTTCTTGCTGTGTTCTCGCTCATGCTTTAACACTTTCAATTTGTTTTCGACTGGATTTTCTGTCTCTACTATCAAGCCTTTCTCAGGCTTTTGTTTAGAGTCCTCAAACTCAAAAGAAAACGCTTTGATGATTTTAATGTCTTGGCTGATGGGACACTGCCCCTTCTCCTTGTTTTTATGTTTGTGTTTTGTTTTATGCTTTTTGACAACCTTCCCCTCCTTGTCCAGCTTTGGAATTGCTCCATCCACATTGCTATGGAATGAATTCTTTTTCTCAGAAACAGTGTTGTGTGGGGGGTTTTTCTTTTTGTGCTCTGGTTTCTTCCTGACTGGCTTTAGTGACTCTAAGCTTGAGTCCTCAGACGAGTAGTCTGACTCGCTCGTCAGCCTCGTCCTGGTGGAGTCCGACAAGGAACTGACATCCGACCAAGCTGGAGAAGATATGGTTTTCCAATTGTCCGTCCTCCAGTGCTTGGAGTGCTGTTCTGTAAGGTTGGGATTATGTTTCTGGGATGCTAAACTCCCATGAGAAGAGGTTGATGAGGCAGACAGAGAGTTAAACAAGGAGGATTCCTTTAGCACTAGCCTGGAGTCCTTTACACAGCTAGAGCTCTGAAGAGAGTCTCTATCATCCTCCTCACTCTCCACGTTTTCACTCTCTGATTCAGAGGAACAAAACTTGTCATTTTTTTTGCCAAACCGAACCTCTTTGCTTTTTGTCTCCTTCTTCCGCTTCTTTTTTACTTTGCTTTTCTCCTTCTGTGGCTTTGTGCTGGGGGGCTCCCGAATCTTGCTGCTGGGCAGTATCGAGTGGGTCGAAAGTCTCAGCTTCTCCCCCGTGCCCACAGCAACACTGGTCTCCTCCTCATCCGAGCTGTCCGACAGGATGCGGTGGGCAGCTTTCTTTGGTGTAATTGTGTTATTTTTAGTATAAGTTTTCACTTCCATTTTGGGTATAGAAATGAAACTGTTTGCTTTAGTCTCTTTTCTGTAATCCTTTTTCAGTAAATGTTTGTCATCAACTGGTGGGACCCGGTCCTGCTCATCGTCCTCATCAAATTCATACTCATCCTTCACCGGGGTGATGGTTTTGGGGGGCTCCTGGGCCTTGGGTTTGTGCTTCAAACCCTTCTCAAACTCTGAGTCTGTGTTATTGCCATCAACAGAGCTGGAGGGAGCAAAGGAAGGGGCATCCTCCTCTTCTGAGGTCTCTGCAGAGAGAGAAGAACAACGTGTTAAGGGTTGTGAGGAGCTTCAGGGAGGGAACAGCCTCAGTCTGCTGCAGTTGTGAGGCCCTGCAAACGGCCCTGTTGCCCCTTTGCCTTACCCCATCTCTGCTGGGGGGACTTTGCTCAGCTTGACAGCTCGCAATGCCTGCCTGGGAGATCTTCTAGAAGGGGACAGTCAGCCACTCAAACCTGCACCGCCTGCTCCTCCAAACACCACCCTGGGTCTATCAGGAGAACTTTTTAACAGGGGTATGGCTGCATGCAGCACAGGCCAAGACTCCCCGTAAGACTGGAATTCCAACTGGAACTAATTAAGGTGGGACAAGCTCTAGCAGGCACTCAGTGGAGGAACAGCTCAGGAGCACAACCTGAAACATCAGCACCGGTGGAGGTGAGTGTCGTGCACCCAAACCTCCTCCTCTCTCCACACAACCTGAAATATTCCCAACATTTCAAAGGTAAGACATCCATTTACCTGCCTGGGCTTCCAATCCTGCATCTCGACTGCACCAGGCAAGTGATCTCAATGTATGCTTCCAGGGCAAGCATCTAGAGCTGCCAGAGCTACAGGCTGGGGGTTATGTTGTCTGAATGTGGTTACAGCTACAGATGGAGCCCTGACTGTGGCAGCAGCGTGCAGATATTCTCTGACAAGAGTCTGACATCACTGTCCTGATAATGTCTCTGCATTAACAGACACTGGCAGGCCACAACCATCACTCTCACGTTCACCAAAAGTCAGTCTCACCTGTTGAGCTCTCTTCGCTAGAGGGGTACGTGGTCTTCCCCAGGAGCAGGTTCACCATGGTGGGAGAATTAGCTACTTTGAGAGGTGTCTCGCCTTTCCTGTTGCTTTGATGAGGATTTCCTCCGTAATGTAACAACAATTTCACCACCTGAAAACAGAAATTGAAGCTTGAAGATGCTCGTGATGTTTTGATTCCAGGCTTTTTGTACAAATTTCATACTTAACTAAAAGGAGGATGCCCTCAAAGCTATGGTACCAATGCTCATTAATAAAAAAAGGAGTCAAAACCCAGCAACGGGAACCAGCTTAGGCAGGAAAGAAGGGAGAATAAGACAGAAAGCCATTCTCTAATCCAGAAGAAGAATGAACTATCCCCTGCACAGGGGAGCACCAAGTAGAACACTATGCAGCACCAGAGCAGGGAAATTCTTGCCCGTTCAGCAGCAAATAACAATAGAACAACCAGGATCTCTGTATCTGCACAGTCGCCTGCTTGAAACATATGGGGAAAAAAAAAATCTCACTAAAAAGCCAGCTATGAAATCCAGCAAAAACCAACCTTGAAGTGCCCATTGTTGGCTGCATCGTGCAGGGGGGTGTCATCATCCAACCCCTTGGTGTTGACTTCGGCACCCGCAGCAAGCAGCTGCTTGGCAACATCGTAGTAACCCCGGTTGCACGCCTCGTGCAGGGCCGTCCAGCCTGCAAGGAAAGGGACACTCAGATGGCCACCACCTCCACGGAGAGAGTCAGGGACAGTCAGCAGCAACCTCCACCTACGGATGCTGCAGGTCTTGCTGTGCCCAGGGGTCTGGTGGCCAAGAAGATGGTCTTGTTTGCCCATGGCAATAGCAGGAAGAAACCTGCAGCTCTGCCATGCTTACTACAGACAGCTGGTACTTGAATGAATCCCACTTCTCCCTCTGGATCATCTGCCAGAACAGATACAGCCCCAGAAAACAGGAAAGCAAAGTTTTGTGTAGGAAATTAAGAGGACTGCCAAAACCATGTGGAAGGAAGGTCTCAAATCCTTTCTCCTTCCAGCTCTTTTGTAAGAAAACGCTGCTGCCCAGCCCAGGACTGAGCTTTGGACTGCAGATATCACCCTGAAGCATCCCCCACACAGCCCTCACAAATATTTTTGTGTGTGCCCTCCAAAGCACAAAGCCACATCACTGCAAAACAGACCCCAGCTTGGGAGGAACCAACCAGCAGGTCTCCACAGTAACCCTGCCTCGAGTTCTCAAACAAACCTCTGAAGAACACGGAACGGAGTATTTTATCACATTCAAACAAACTATTTTTAAGCAGAAACTGTTCTGAAGTTTCCCAGCAAATGTGTGTAGCTCCTTTGGCGTTTTGCTGATAATGTGGTAGGAGCTCATCCCACCTTTCCTCACCTCCTGGTTTGAGCCTGGGCAGAACCAATTTGCTTTCGAGTGATTTTACTTTTCAGAAATGTCTCTTCTAAGAAACTTAAGAGTTAAACTAACTTACTGACTAAAAGTTAAACCTTGAAAACCTGGGAGCATGGAAAAGGGGCACCTGTGACCAGAATTAATCACAACTGCTACTGGGGGATGTTAATCACCCAGGCAGAGGCACAGGCAGAGCTATTTATAGTCTCAAAATCGTGCAAAGAGAATGGCAAAGAGCAAAGTCAAGCTCTGGGACGTGCTGGAAGGAAGGCTGCCTCATGCTAACTCAGCCCCACCAGTGGTCTGGGGGTGCATGAAGGGCCCTGTTCATCATCTCATGGCCTCCTTCCAGTTGTTATTCCTGTCCCAGGCTCCTCTCCCCATTCCCACCAGGAGAAGCTGGAGCTTGGCAGCTCTGCTGAGGAGGAGAAGGTGCTGCTCCTCAGCTGAAGCTCAGGACAGTCAGTATTTCCTCTAATTCAGATGTCTGGCTAGAGCCTGACCTTGCCTTTGACCTCGCACCTCCACGTGTGGCACTTAAAAACAAACCCCAGAAATCTGTAGGCATCAGGCATTCAACTTGGAAGCCATGACAACATCCGACTCTTTCTAGTATTTTTGTGCACATCCTTTCCTGTATTTCCATTAAATAGAGCTGAAACAGACCAACTCGGGCTGGAAGTTCCCCTCAAAACTTCTTCCAAGACAACATCCCTGTGGGAGGGCACAAGAGACCAGAAGGTGCTGGTCACAGCTGAGCATGGAGCTGTGGGGATGGTTGGGGATCAAGCCCAGCCCAGCATCCCTGCTTTGAGTGGGAGTGTACTCAGGGCAGCCTGGGAATTTACCTCCCAAACTGATGTTTTTCAGGGATTTATTATTTTGACAAACATGTAGTAGGTGGTTTTTAAAAAAAAAAGGACAGCAAGACTTTTTCCCTCCCCAAAGGGCAAGAGTCATTACTTCCGCTTAATCCCAAGTGCCAAATCTGTATTATAAAGAAACTGATTTCTCTGGTAGGAGCCATTCTGGGGGGTGGAATGTGCAACCAGGTGGGAAAAGGTTGGGCTCCATGGGCTGGTTACCTGCAAAGTCTTTCACATTGACATCTGCACCCTCAATAATGAGCTCCTTGATGCGCCGGGCATCTCCTCGGATGGCAGCTCGATGCAGCCGAGTCTCTCCTCGCTCATTTCTCTTATTTACTTTATCTTTGGTTTTGGAGGCAGAGTTAGGAGTTCCCTTCTGACAAACTGTAGACTGAGAGGGATGCTTTGGTGTTGTGTCAACTGCACGGAGGAGAGAAAGAAGAGTCAGAACCTCACCATTCCCTGGAAGCCCTTAGAGGGAGCTCGCGCCACGCGGCTCACCTCACCCCACAGCGCTCACCACCCGGCGCCTCAACCTCTGAAATCGATGTGAAGACAGAGGAAAAAGCCTCTGTGTGGATAATGCAGATATTAATTGCAGGCTGCCAAAGCCCACTGGAGAGAACTGCAGTCCTGGCTGAAGGCTGCAGGCAATCCCATGATTTAGGAGCAGACAATGCAGCTCCTTACCCCGAAAACCTCAGTGCTTGAGGGATGTGGCCTTTTACCAAGCACATGTGAGGTCCGACAGCCCTGGGAGGAGGCTGCACATTTCCTGGGAGAACTTCTGAACAACTACACAGCTTTTTGCCATGTAGTTCTCCCCAAATAACAGCAATGTAAGCAGCCAGATCAGTGTTGAGTACAACAAAATATGTGGCTAAAAGCTGCAGCGTCTGTGTGTAGGATGCAGACGTGTGCATACCCACAGCACTGCAAACCCCAGGGGGGTCATGTATGCAACAGATAAAAATTACTAAAATACAAAACCCGTGGTAAACACATTCCAGATGCTCCGGGGCTCGAGTTACAGTTGCACTGGTTCCACGTCTTGCCCCCCTCTCCACAAGAAGACACATTAATAAAACCCCAGAGAGGATGATATTTTAACTTTATTCACAAAGGCCCTTTACTGAGTTAGCCTGAGACACCAGCAGAAATGTGAGGTTCTGTTGTGAAGGAGGCTCCCGTGGAACCAAAGCTCTGGTTGAGCACTCAGGGCAGGCTTGGTGGTGGCCTGGATTCATCCCCTGGGACATCTTCTGCTACTGCCTTGTACTGGAAGAAGGAAGGGGCAGTGGCAGCCCGTGCATGGAGCAGAGCCCTGTTGGAGCTCCAGCATCCCACCTCAGGTGCTGAGACCCTAAGGGGCAAGCGTGTCAACCCCCCTGCACTCTGCCAAGAGGGGCAACTCATCTCTGCCACCAGTGAGGAGCTTCCAAAGCTGCCTGGTGATGCCAGGGCTGGGCACAGAGAAGCCTGAGAAGCTCTGGCTGTAAGCTCACAGCCATCTGCCCACACGTCTGAGGGAAACCTCCACCCTCTGGACCTCACCTGGGCTGTTTGCAGACTCTTCTGCTGTCATCTGCATGAGGAGAGCGACCTGCTGGCGCTCCGAGAGTGGGTACCCTGCCCGGATCCCCGAAAGGCCCATTCCGAAGAGCAAGCCAGGCTTCCTGGTGGCGGGCTCCTTTTTAATCCTCTTCCGCTCTGGACCTTGCTTTTCTGGGGTTGGAAAGGAGACACACACACACACACACAAAAAAAAAATAAAAAAATCCACACAAGCAATGAATGTGGCTGCAACTGAAAACCATGTTTGTTTCTGAGCAAACTGCTCCCACCTCTCCAATTCTGTTTCTACATCTCACAGAAAAGCCTGGGGTGAGGGAGGCAGTGCTGGGGCAGCCAGGTTGTAGCTAGGACACACACAGCTCCTCCTACCCATCAGCTCCTCCAACAGCCTCTCCTGGTGCAAGCTTCCAACAGTTCTCACCATCAAAGGGGGAGGGAGTGGGTCCTTGGAGGGGCTGCTGCCAGCACTGCACCTCCCATCTTGCTCCCTGAGCCTCCATGCCATGACATGGTGCTTCGAGGAGCGTACGCAGCCTTACGCCCCCACAGCATGGACTGGAGGCATCTAAAAGCATCAACAGAGTGCTGACAAGATACAGGCTGACAGTTCAGAAATGTTGTCATCTCATCCCCTCGTCATCATAAAACCAAGGACTCTGCAGTCAAACCATCACCACCAACCAAGCCCTGCTGGGATGGTGATGCCAGATGGGTGTGCTGCCTGGGGAGCCCAGGGCCAGTCCTCTCCTCACCCACCTCTGGTCAGGCTGACAACTGCTCAGCCACATCCAATCCTGCACCCCTCTAAAACACACCTCAAAAAAGGGGAGAAAGAAACCCCTGAGTCGGGCTTGTCATCCCCAAATCCCAGCCTGGCTCACACCACCCTCAGCCTCACAGGAATCCTGACTTGAGAGTTTCCCTTAAGCACTCTTCCAGTTTTTCTTCTGCAAGTATTGACCCTTCTCCTGTGCAACAAGATTCAGTAGCCCTTTCTCTGAGTTTTTGGTTTGTTTCACTGAATCATGGAATAGTTTGGGTTGGAGGGGACCTAAAGATCATCAAGATCCAACCCCCTTGCATCAGCATGGGCAGGGACACCTCCCACAGCCCAGGTTGCTCCAAGCCTCATCCAACCTGGCCTGAGACACTGCCAGGGATGGGGCAGCCACAGCTCTTAGGGGCAACCTGGGCCAGGGGCTCAGCACCCTCACAGGGAAGAATTACTCCCTAAGACCTCATCTCAATTTCCCCTCTTCCAGTTTAAAGCCATCACCCCTTGTCCCATCCCTCCAGGCCCTTGTCCCAAGTCCCTCCCCAGCTTTCCTGGAGCCCCTTCAGGCACTGGAAGGTGCTCTAAGGTCTCCCCATTGCAGCCTTCTCTTCTCCAGGCTGAACAACCCCAACTCCCACATCCTGGCTCCAGAGCAGAGCTGCTCCAGCCCCATGACCATCTTTGTTTGCTTGTTCATGCTGTCCTGTGGAAGCCCAAATGCTGCCACACTCTTTCCAGCAGCTCTGCAGCCAACACCAGAGTCTCACTGCAGGCACAATGAACAGAATTTCAAGGTGCCAGTTCAGGAAACAAGTTTCCTTCCACAGATCCAGCCAAGCAAGAGGAGACAGAACCTGTCTCTGCAGAGCAGCACAGCGATTCCTTGCCAGCAGCCAAGCTGCATCCCTCCTACCCAGCAACTGTCCTAAACCCACCAGGAAGCACAAGGACGAGACGGTGCGTGCGAGTGGAAAATCCAGCTTCTGCTCCCATCTATTTCTAAGTCCTGACAGGGTTTGTTTATAACCAGGCCAACTGCAGGGCTCCTGCTGTGTGCAAGGGCCAGGAAGGATATTCTGAGCAGTCACAGCTATAAAAACATCCCAGGCAGGTGAGTGGCTCCTCGCCCTCACCTCGCGTGCTCACATGCCACCTCGAATCAAGGAGAAACCTGAGCAGCAAAAAACACCTCACTGCATCCCTGATGCCATGAAAAGCCTGTGCACAGGCGAGCTGCTCCAAGCCCCCCCCAGAGGCAGAAGCTCTGATCACAAACTGACGGTGCTTGATCTTCCAGAGAGCAAACCCCACGTGTGACTTTGAAGCACGAAGGGAGTGGGACTCGCCAGGACGCTGCCAGAAGACTCAGAGGAATTGGGGGTTTATTTGCCAGGCTGCAAGTACCTGCTCCCCCTGAAAAGGAATGCTGTCACCTGGAGAGCTTCCACGTCAGCTGACTGTGCTGCAGACAGGGGCAATTGTTTTAAATTAGAGAAGAGTAGGTTTGGGCTGGATGTTAGGAAAAAGTTCTTTACCACGAGGGTAGTGGACAAATGGAAAAGGTTGCCTGGGGAGGTAGTTGAGGCCTCATCCCTGGAGATATTCAAGGTGAGGCTTGACAAGGTTCTGAGCAACCTGATCTAGTTGAGGGTGGCCCTGCTTACTGCAGGGGGTTGGACTTCCCTTCCAACCCAAATAGTTCTATTGTTTTGGTACACTGAGTCTTCCAGCGAGGCACCATAGGTGGGGGCCCTCTTCTACTCAGATGTTTGACTTTAAACATGCTTATCATTTTGCTGAAGATATTTTGAGAATCCCCCAAAGCTTTAGAGGGATGATACAAGGTTTGCAATCAAGGTAATGTCTGATGACACTCTGAAAAAGAGGGCTCCAACTCCTAGCAGCTGGGGAGGGGACACCCCATTGTCTGCCCAGTCCCCAGCTCCAACACCCTGAAACTGGGAGTCAGAAGTGTGTGGGGAGGTGTAGAGATGTCCGAGAGGATTTGCCATGGATCACAAAGATGCAAGCTTAATGACCAGCTGTATTCAGTCCCTTCCCTACCATCCTCCCCGTGCCAGGGCAGTGTCTGGCAGCACCAAAAAACCCCAAATCCTGCAGCCTGCAAGCTCTGACCCAGCTCTGCTCATCCCACTGTATTTGTCATTTTGTCACATTCGATGTGGGTCACCAGCACATGGGACAGAGCCTGCTCTGCCCCCACACAAAGTCCAGTGGGCCAGGTGAAACCACCAGCGGGTGGGTTTGAACTCAGTCACTGGACTTTGTGCTGCAGCATGGATTGACTCCTCCATCCACCAAACTGCCAGCAGAGTAAAAGTCTCCAGCAGAGTGTGGGGACATCTCTGCTCCAGCTCCATTCCTGCTGCTTGTATCTCCTGCATTCCCTTGGCTGTGGGACTGACTCTTTTCCCTGCAGGAAGGTGCCATTGTCTGCTGCAAAGGTCTCACCCTGAGCTAATCATTTACACCCACCTGGGATCCACTTAATAAATAACATCTCCATACCAGGGAACCTCACCAACCAGCCAGCACGGGCCACCCCTCTTCAAATACAAACCCTGGAACCATGGCTGCACTGAAGGAGAATCCCAGCCTAATTCTCCAAAGCCACAGTTCAGTCACCCTGACAGCCGTAAAAAGAGCTTGAAGATGAAATCAGATTATGGGGAAAGTGGACAGTTTTTCTAATGTCTTCAAATAAAATTAAACTCTGTGTGCTTACAGTAAGAAAACAATTTAGCCTGGGCAGTTCCAGGAGCCAGGCTGCTGTGCTGCACGTCCTGGCAGGCTGACCCCCATCACAGGGAACCCTGATCCACAGACACAGCTCTTCCCAGCTCCTCCTTAGGCTCTGGAGGGGCTGTTCAAAGCAGGCTTGTTAAACCCTGTTGGGCCAGGTGGTGGGTGACTGAATCACAGAACTGTCACAGTTGGAAAGGACCTCTAAGAGCACCAAGTCCAACTGTCAACCCAGAAAACCCCACCATGCCCACTGGAGCATATCCTGAAGCCTCATCTACACCTCCAGGGATGGTGACTCTACCAGATCTCTGGGCAGCCCGTTCCAGCCTCTTGACTATTCTTTCATAAAGAAATTCCTCTTAATATCTAGCCTAAACCTCCCTTGGTGCAACTTCAGGCCATTTCCTCTGATCCTATCATTATTTACTTGGGAGAAGAGCCCAACCCCCCTGGCTCCAACCTCCTTTCAGGGATTTGTAGAGGGCAGGAAGGTCTCCCTTCAGCCTCTTCTTCTCCAAACTAAACAATCCCAGTTCCCTCAGCCTCTCCTCATAAGACTTGTTCTCTAGACCTTTTGCCACCTTGGTTGCTCTTCTCTGGACATGCTCCAGCTCCTCAATGTCAACTCCTGGCTGCGCTGCAGAGCAGGGGACAAGGATGCTCCAGGGGGTCACACCTCAGCCAGGGACTTTGAAGTACAAGTTCTGCACAAGGGCTGTGCCTGGCAGAGGGCTGCTCTGTGTGTACGTGAGCCCCGTTCAGAATGGGAAGGTTTTCATTAATATTACTCTGCTGCTGCAGGTTGTCAGCCTGAGCCTGTGATTTGCAAAAATTGATTACCAAGTTCAACTGAAAACCCCCTAAACTCCTATTAATTCTGCAGTTGCAGAAATTTCCTCCTCCACAGAACATTTAACATTAAGAAGCATGTGATCAACAAGATAAAAATAAATTAGAAAGCAATCACAGTGAGGCAGCTGAGGACTCAGGCTTGTGGCATCGCCCGTGTCCCTGGGAGATGGTTCCTGGTCCCCCTCGGGCTCTGCCTCACCACAACACTTTGCTCTCCTGGCAGTGAAGAGAACTGCCCTCTGGTCCTGAGGAAATGTTCATCAGTTCCCTGATGGCAGCTGGAGATGGCACCCAGCAGTGTGGCAGAGCTGGGCTCCCCACCTGGCACAATGTTCCAGCAGAAGCAAAGTCTCTAAGAGGGTTTGAGAGGTGAGTGAGGGGGACAGGGGAGGAGCTGCTCCCCATGGATGTGTGCTGTGCCACCAGCAGCTCTGCTTCCCATCCTCAGTCTTGGCAGAGGCTTTGGGCTGGTGCTCCCAGCCCAGGATTAACCGAGTTGGAAAAAAACATTTTATTTCAATCTGGAAAACTTTTCCTCAGAATCCAGTTTCCAGCAGATTTCAAAGGGGCACCTGCACAAAGATCTCTGCTCAACAGCATCGAGAGCCACCGGCTCCTGCAGGCTGCTCCATCTCCTCTAATTAAATCCTTTTCTGTAACACCTTGCAGCAACATGGAGCAAATTAAGAGAAACACTCACAGCGGGTCAATACCTCGGCAAAGAGGAATAAAGGTTATTTTACACTGAAACCCCTTCGGCCAGGCTGTCCACACGCCAGACCCCAGAGATGGGTGGGGGTGTGCAGGCAGGGAACCACGCACCCTGAGCCCAGCGGGGATGAGCCCCACCTCCATGTAGCTCTTTTTGAAAGCATCTCCTTCACTGCTTGCTTCAGCCTTCTGCAGCCCTCCAGAGCAAAGCCCCATCCTGGCACTGCTGCTGTTTTAATCTGGGGATCCTGCTCGGCTCTTCCCTCGCGCTGACGCCAGCAGGAACCGCGTGCGCAAGCTTAAAGGGGAAAAGCAGGACCTGAGCCCAGCTGCGGCTCCTCTCCTGCCTTTCATCACACTGAACCCCAGAGGCAGAGCAGGAGCAGGTTCCCAGGACAAAGGGCTTTCAGTATTAGCCCGCGAGTGGTTCTCAGGACTGAATTACGGCTCCGGGTCATGCGATGCTTGTGCTGCTGCAATGGGGAGCACGAATCTGGGGCTGCTGGAAGGCCATCAGCAGCTCCACGGAGGAGCAAGGGCAGCACCACGTAAGCCAAACCCCCCACAGCCCAGCTGAAACAGGAGAGAGAGGAGAGGCAGGGAAGGAAAGAGAAAAGGGCAGGGATGGGAAATCCTTCAGCGATTTCTCAAACATGCGCTGCGAGGTGCTGGCAGGTTTGTGGGGATGGGAGCTCCAACCTGGAGCAGCACACCTCCTTGCTCCCTACCACGGTGTCTCTGCTTAAACTCCTCCAACGTGACAACACACGCATATAAGGTGGTACCCTGAGGAAAAATACCATTTCCAAATAAGCAGCTCCTGCTGAACTCCTCAGCACTGTGCCGAGAAGCCGACTGTTGGCTCGGCGGTAGTCGGGATTTTCAACAGTTTATTTGTCGAGCCAGCACACAAACAAAAGATCAATAGGAATAAATTAGAACGGCACAGAAAGCAAATAGAGACTGCATTGCACCCCCGAGAGACCGCACAAGCCTCTGCTTTCCCCGTCCACTGCCTGGCATGCGTAAGAGTGACTCATTTCTACTGCGGGACTCGTAGGGCATAAAACGTTTTGAGCCTGTCAGCTCCAAGTGGGTTTAACACCAGCACGGGCAGCCCCGAGCCCCAGCTCACACGTGCTCACAGGCAGCCTGCAGACCTGGACCTCCACATGCTGAAGAAGACTGATGAGGAGGAGAAGGGTTTATGGCAGCACGACCCAGTCACATCCCACGGCTCCGAGAACTTGAGCGATGGAGCAACTTAAGCACCCCCAATTTTAATCACACAGGAGAGTGCTGAGGGGAAGGCTTTGGGGAGGACAGCAACAGCTGTGTGAAGTGGGAAGCAGGATCATGGCATGGGCAGAGAAACAAGAGAAGGCAGCAGGGGAGCAGGAGAGAAGCCAGGTGAGCATGAGGCTGGACGAGCACAGTGAGAAGGGCAAACGGGGCTGGCAGGAGGGCATGGAGCCCACCACCAAGCAGAGGAACACAGTGCTGGGGCTGCAGAGCTGCACCGGGAGCTCATGGATGTGCTGCAGGACCAGAAGCACAAACAGGCTCTGGGGCAGAGGCAGGAGATGATGTCTGGCTTGTCAGCCAAGTGACAGCAAGTGCCAAGAAGGAAACCAAAGAAGAAAAGGAGAGAAAAAGCTGTCACAGGGTCTGCTTAGGCAGAACAGCAAGGAAAGCACCTTGAGCTGCTCCTGTACAGCAGGGAGCTGGGTCCTGAGCTGAGGGATGGAGCAAGTCCAGAGCCAGAGATGACTCCTGCACAGCTAAGCTGGAAGCTTCTTCAGATGTCTCATATAAACAATAATATCAGAAGGGTTGGACACCATGATCCTTGATGTCCCTTCCAACCTGACATTCTGTGATTCTATGACGGTTTTGGAGATGTTGGCCTCAGTGGTCAGGAACGTGGGAGAGGAGCTGCCAGGAGGGAACAAGCCCATTTATAACCATGTCAGGTCACAATGTGTGTGGAGCTGAGCCCACATCCCTCACTGCCTACCCTGGCTCCCTGGGGACAGAGGATCTGCAGGCCTTGACCTCTATTAAAAAGCATAATTCAGCTAGAAAGGTTTAGTGCTGTGCAGTGGCCTGGTGTCTGCCTGAGGACAGACACCATGGCTGGGCAGAAACGTGTAAATGCATCTTCTCACTGCAGTGGCCACTGACTACCAAGGTGCTGCAAGAGGAACCAAGACGTTTCTGTCAGAACCAGCCACCTCTATGTGAAATGCAAGTAATTCAAATTTTTGGGTCCAGACCTTTCCTTTCCCATGAAACAGAAAAAGCTGGAGGAAGGAGGACTGGGGAGGAAGGCTCCACAGTCACCCCCGGACAGTCCTCCCCTCCTTGGAGCTGGGGCAGGACACTCTGCAGACAGGGCTGATAAAAGCTCTTGTACTAAGGAAAAAGCCATCATTGATAGATTTTTGGTTCACAGAGACACAGCCCACTGCAACCTCTCACTCTGCATGTTAAGGAGGTGATGCAGGGCCGGGGAAGAGAGCGGGGGGAGGAGAAGGGAGATTTATGGCAGCTCTTGTCATAAACCAACCTGCTTTTCCCTACAGCACTTCCCAGATGGCTGATGCACACAGGGAGTTTCTAAGGGTGATCTGAAGGCTGGTGTTTGCCAGAACATCCACACTGTACCGGCATTATGGAGCCCAGCGAGGCAGGGAGAAGCTCTGACATTCACTCTCTCCCTGGTTGCTAGGTGAGAACAGTTTCTTGACTATTTTAGTGAAAAGGACTGAAATTATACAACCAAAGAAAGACCCGATGCAGCACAGCCATTAAGAGTCCCCCAGCTGCACACATCAGACCCGAGCCAGCGACAGAAACGGAGCACAAATAACAGTTTGGGACACAGATGAATTTTTTTTAATAGGGCAACAATTTCCTTCTCACGGATCCTCTTGCCAACCTCCCCAACTTGTGACCAACGAGCCCGTTCCCAGGCAGTGTCACTCACAACACTCGCAGGCACCAGGCAACCCAACAGCCAGCTCCAGGAGAGGATGATGGTTTAGGTCATCTGCTTCATTCTCTAATCTAGTAATTAACGTCACATAAACAGACTCGGGGGATTAGCGTGAAGGAGGCTGAGAAGCTGCACAAGTTTCAAGCTCTGAGGCCAGCTCTTGCTGACCATACTGGTGCAAATTCTGGTCCTTCAGCCAGCTATGAGCCCCTGGGTTCAGCCCTGGGCTCCTGGACACCCTCCAAAGCCAGGGAAAGGTTGGTGTGCATGGATCAGCAACACAAAACCTCAGAAACCTGCTGCCTGCTGGGAAAGGAGCTGAGAATGAGGGCAAAGAAGCTGCTGGGCATCCCAGGTCAGAGGGGAGCTGGATGGATGGACATTGTCCTGGCCCCACTGCCAGACCATGGCTGGGAGGTCACCAACACCCCCTCCAAACACCAGGAGAGCACAATGGGAAGTTGGGAGGGGTGGCAAGAGAAGGGAAGGTGATGGGGAGACGGGAGGGCTGGAGACACAGAGTATTCCCACCAGCTTCTTATTCCCAGCCACACCTACTCTATTATTCAAGAACTTTAAAGCACGGCACTGCTTTTGTATCTTTTTTTCAAAGCAGGAGACAGAAACAGCTCAAGGACTTCTCACATTTCAGCTGTGGGGCCTGCCAGGCTCTCAGGCCATGTTCCTGCCCATCCACAGTCTAGCCAGCTCTCCCCACCCCAACTCCCCAGGTTGAGATGACCACCAAAGGCCACAAGACCACAGGAGATGCAGACGGTGCTGTTGTTATTTCTGACAGCGGGAAATCCTCCATCCTGCCCATCTTCAGGAGAGGAGCCTCCTCCAGTGCCCTGCACCATGGCAGGACCCCACCTCTGCCAGCCCTGGCATTGCCACCACTGCCCACCCCACCGGGGCAGCACAGCCTGCTGTGACATTGGGTTCAACTCAAACAACTGCAGTGACATCACCACCACAAAAAATATCAAGTGATGCTGAGAAATCCCATGACCAGAAGCCACAATGCTGCTGAGCCACGGCGCTCATCGCCCTTCCCACCCCAGCAGCAGCAAGAACCTGAATTCCCAACAAATCCCAGTGGGATCCAACCCACTGAACCCCCCCTTCTGTAGCACTTCAAGAGGAATGCAAACCCCCCCCCCCCCC
>JAAWXA010000018.1:18362466-18439786 GCA_038090715.1 Florisuga fusca
AACCCCCCCCCCCCTTCTGACCCCTGACCCTCTCCTCAGGGGGACTGGAGGGAGAGTTCAGGTTTGGGAAGTGCTGGGCTGGAGAGCTGCCAGAGACATGAACATCTGCATGACAAAATGCTTCAAAATGAGGGTTTCTCTGGTGTTAGGGGAACTTTATGTAGTGGGAGGCATTTGGTTGGGAACTAAAGCTGCTGAGGTGAGGGCTGGGCACCCCATCTGCAGCTCTTGCTGACCAAGAGCAGATGATGCTCTACCCGGCCATGGCACTGAGCACAGAGCTCCAGTGCCTCTGCCTTCCAGAGGACATTTGTTTAAGCCTATTATTTAGCAATAGCAGGGTGTGGACATGATCTGCACAGAACTTGAGCTTCTCTCTTACGTGTACCAACCACACACAAAACCAGCCTTTGAGATTTCACACAAGCCTGAGGAGCAGCACTGGGAGGCTGGAGGCAAAAAAACCCAGAAGAAACCCTCTAAAGGCAGAATGAAGTCCAGCATATTCCTCACTTCTTTCAAGTGAATCCTCATCTGAGACAGACCTCCTGCACCCAGGGAGGACAGGGGGTGCCCAGCACTGCTGTGGACCCACAGGTCTGACCCAGCCTTGCTCAGGCTTTTCCAGCTCCCAGGGAGAGCTCTCGGAGGCCAGAATTAACTCACAGTGCTTGCAGATTTACATTAAGTCCTACCTCTCCCAGATGATGACTAAAAGCCTGGAAACCACAGCTCCACCCTGAGCCAAGGGACTCAATGACAGCCTGACATCCAGCTGGGAAAACTGCCTGCAGTCAGGTGGATATCATGACTCCTGGACTGACCTTCCAGTGGCGTTACCCGATGCGGTACGCACGGCACGGAGCAGGGAAGAAATCCTCCCCGTGTGAAGCTGCTGCCATCAGCTCTGCAGCCCGGGTGGGCAGTGGGGAGCACAGACACTGCACCAGCACTGCACTGGGAATCTGGTGCCACTGACTCAGCCCCTGACTCAGACGTGGCTCAGCACCACAGGCACCAGCGCTGGGAGCAGAGCCACGGTGCCAACCACCCCTGCCCACCCTCCTGCCACCTCCTGCAGGCAGCTTCCCAGCAGGACTTGTTCCCTTCTCCTGGCCTGCTCCACTCTGCATGCTTCAGAATATCACTGTTTTCTAATATTGGTTTTATTTTACTAACTCCTTTCAGCCCAAACCAGGAGCTGCAGACGAAGCCTCTGTGCACAAGCTGCTGAAATTTGCTGGGGAAGGAGCTGGCTTTGCTGGTTTGGTGGCTGCCAGGCAGCACGTAGGCTCTGGGCAAGGTCTGTGGATGTGGGGAGATGCTGCACGAGGGAAAGGAGAAGGAAGGAGAAGTGTCAGGCAGAGAGATGCTGCTCCCACAGCACTGAATCTGTAACATGCACAGTCTGGAGGCTCACAGCTTTATGCAATTTGGGTTTGGTTTTTTTTTCCTAAAGATAGTTTATTTAGGTAACTCCGAGGAAGCCGAGAGCTGGAACTGTTGCTCTAGAAACCATTTTGAAGGAGATAATTTAAGAAGATTTAGCACCGAGTCTACTCTACCCAAACCATCCACTGAAGAACAGAGCTGGCCAGCTGCACCTCCCACAGCCCATCTCTGCATGGGAACAAACCCCCACTGGTGCTGGCTTTCTGAACACATCAGCACTCTGTGTTCTCCAGCCAGGCCCAGGAGCAGGGTTAAAGGGAGGGCAGGTGAGCTTCTCTACTGCAGCAGGAGCCAAGGATGGGGCAGATGTGTCCCCAGACACACCTATCCCCTGGGAATGCCTGGCTGCAAACTGGAATGGCCATCCCGGGAGGCATCAGTGCCATCCACACAGCAAGGAGGCAAAGAGAGGCCATGAAATGGGGAATTCTCCCCAGGTCTCTAGGCACAGGCTGTGATGTGAGGCAAACCAAATACATTTTCTTGCACCACGTACAGAGCACATCTGTCAAAGCTGAGCCACACCTCTGTGGGGGGAAAAAAAAAAGATACACTGTGCTATAAGGAAGATGAGCCACTGCAACAAATCAGGATGAGGACTCAGGTTATTGTTTTAACATTTAAAGAGGGGACAAAATATCCCAGTACAGGGAAAATGAGAGCTGTGCTAGCTCCCAGCTCCTTACAGGTAAATTCCACGTGGCTGTGGAATATCCCAGCAAAATCACCCCCAAGCAAACAGGCCAGCCTGTGCTCAGCAGCCCAGGAAGCATGACTGCCTTCCATAAATTATCTAAAGTCAACACCGTGACGGGCACGGCAACCACTGAATTTGCAATCCCACTTCTCACATGAGCTGAAATCAAATTTTAGGAACAGAACAAGAAAAAACAGACGGGGTAGAGGGGGCTGTGGGGTGGGAGCACTGCAGCCCCTTTCTTGGAGACAAAGCCCATCCTCCAGCTACACACACTTGAGCATCAGCTGCCAGAGCTGTGCTGTCAGACAAATGCCACGCTGGGTACACCTGCACAGGCTCGGGCAGGAACACCTACAAACACCTCTGCCTGCAACATGAACGGTGGCCTCAAGCCAGGCCAAGGGACAGAAGAGCCTGAAGTGCCCCACGGTTCCAATCGGGGGATGCAAGGTGTTTTTCCCATCTCAAGTATCTGATTCCTGGAGTAAAAAATCTGAGTAGAGAAACAGGCTTGTGCCAAGTCCTGCCTCTGCACCTTTATCTGCTGCACCCTGTTGGTATCTCCTCCTCAGCATCTGAGTCAGTTCCTCTCTCCAGTCCCCAACAAACAGGTTGCTAGAGACTCGCCTACACCTTCCCAGCATTTGTCCAACTCAGTTTGTCTTTAAATGCATCTTTGAGCACAATGACCAACTCCAGACTGAGCATTACAATCCACATCGAGCACAACAACCACCCCAGGACTGGACAGATCAACCACCTCTAGCTTGAGCACAATGACCAGCTCAGGCTCTACAGCTGTCCCCCACCCAGACAGGGAGCTGCAGCCCCTTGGCTCAGCACAGCTGCTTCTCCAGGAAGGATGAGCTCTGAAGAGGAAGGGGAAGATGTGTCCTGAGATGGAGTCACAGAGCAGAAGGGCAGCAGGGGGCTGAGTGGGCAGGGGTGTCTCCTGAGCTGCACCCTGTGGCATCCACAGCCTCTCCCCAGCACCACTCTGTTCTCCCTACCCTGCTGCTCAATTTTAAGTTGGTTTCCTTCTCTTTTTGCCTCCAGGAGAAACATTTCTAACATCTCTACAGCTAGGGAGAGACCAGAGCTCTGTGAGAAGAAGATAACTGCTGCTGGGGGACATGGAGAGTGAGCTGGTGGAGCCCTACCATGACATTTCAGCTGTCACAAGGGTCAGACAGCCCTGAAGCCAATTTGGGTTTAAATTATCAAGGAAGCAATGAATGTGGCAGAATTACACTTGACAAAAAGCAGCAGCTATCTATGGTTCTGGCTAACCAGCTCTGCCTTGTCCTGGCCACCCTCCCTCCCAATTCACCCCTGCATTTACTCCAGTGAGCTGCTGCAGCACCATGAGCTGTGCCAAAAATGTCTGGAGAGGGGAAGAAGATCCCCCCCATGTTGGCCTGTGCCCCCATCCCTAGCTGGGGACACTATTTCTGAAACAGCCTCACAACCAAATATTACATTTTTCTCCATGTCAAAGCTTTGCAAGAGCTCTTCCCATTTTCTTCACAAACCAAACATCCCGTTCAATATCCCTCTTGTGTTAGGGGGACAGGCCTATGGCCACATGTAACAACCACTTTTCTGCCACCAAACATGACCTGCCTGACGATGACAGAGCCAGGCTGAAAGACCCTCAGCAGCACCAACTCTTTCTCAAAACCTGGTGCGTATCAAGGATGTGCTCCTCAGCTGTGCTGCAACCAAACCAACCCTGACAGTCCCAAAAACAGGAGCAAAAAAGAGGTCCCTTTTACATCCTTATGGTCCTGAGGACCAGCAGACCTAAGCACCCAAAGAGGCCCAAGATGAAGTCACACCTCCAGCCCAGCAGTGTCACCTTCAGAGAGTTTTACATGTGTTTGATAATGCCTGTGCCCACACCAACTGGAAATAAACAAATGCTCAGAGTTTACAGCCCTAAAACAACAAACCGTGGCTGAAGAGGCATACATACATATATTACTACAGACATGCACATAGATACCAGATTTACTTTAGATACATGCAAGCTCACTTTTTTACTGCTTTTTTTCTTTTAAGGGGTATTCAGCTTTATTCCCTTACTTTCCAAGTTGCTACCAGACCATCAGGCAAAGGGAAGGGTGGGTGCCTCCTCACAGAGCCACCTCTTGGGCCAGTTAAATAAGATTACTAAGAACCCAAGTGCCTTAATCTGCTCAGCCCCAGATGCCTGTGTGACACCGTGCTGGCTGTCCTCTCCTACACGTGCCTTCTCCTTCAATGACAAGACCACAGGAAATTTGATTAAACCCCACCAGCCCCAACACTCCTATTCTAAAGGTGGAATACGTCGTTCCTGTACCTGTATCCGAGTCTTTTTGATCTCCATTTGTTCCAACAGTGAAAGGCAACTTCCGTTTGGTCGCTCGCTCTTTCACCTCTTTGCCGCCATCGCTCCGGTCCAACTTTGGAGTCTTGGTTAGAGAAACTTTATCTTTATCCTAGAAAAAGAAGAGACCATATTAACAAGAGTCACCCCTAGACTATGCCCACGTAACACCTGGCATCCTGCACCAGCCTCATGCAGCACTTCTCCTCTCCTTGCTACCGTGGGTGTCCAGCATCAGGGTTTATCACCTTGCAGGAAGGAGCCTTCACCCAGAGGAAACACTGAAACATCTCTAGAGAAGAGTGGAGCCAACCAAGACCACAGCATGGTGCAAAACCTGCAGCCATGAGCAAACACCTTGTGTGTAGTGAGGAGGTGCCTGGCCGCAAGCAAAGGGGGAAGGCAGGCTGGGCTGGGGAAATCCAAGGATTTCCAACCAAAACTGCCCTGGTTGTTCGGGAAGAGTTTCCCAATCCTGAGCAGAGGTGGGATGCAGGGGAGCACACTCAGCGTGCCCGGGGGACACCCAAAACCCATTGTTAGAGCCCTTGTCTCAACATGAAGAGATGGAGGAGAGGGCTTCTCCTGAGGGCCTGCAGTATTTCTAGCAGGAGAATACAGCACTACTGTTTGAGCTGACATGATAACGTGTTATTCTGGAAAATACTCTGGCAGTAGGTCTGCTAACATCACTGAGTGTATACAGGCCTGGCACTGCAGCCAAATGCACTGAGAAGGTTTGCATTGTAGACTCAGGCTGACAATCTGCACAGGCAGCACTCTCCACCCCACAGCAAGCAGCTCCAGCTGCTCCCAGCTCCTCTGGGCTCCCACAGGTGCCTCCAGCACCGGGCAGAGGGTCCAAAAGCAGCGAGTTCCATGGGGAACCCCCAGCTCCAGCCCCAGCAAAGCTCAGGCTCCCTCAGAGCTGTGTTTGGGGGTTGACCATCTCCCAAACCTAACTATGCCCACACACCAGAGTTCTCAGTGGTTGAACACTGAAGCCATCCCTCTCCCATCCGGGGTTCTACTGGAATTTTAAGAGGAGAAGCTGCCTCAAGAACAAACCCACAAACATGACATCAAAGCACGGAGAGGGAGGGAGGTGCTGGCTGAGCACAAAGCAGAACTACATCTGGTCTGTACCAGACTCATTTATTCAGCTTGGTTTGGATTTAATATGCCTCGAGGTGAGCAGCAATGTTGGGGACTGCTTGGTAGGAACAGCAGGAAGGAATTTTGAAGAAACATCCCAAACAAGAGAAAGTTAGCAAGGAGGGAGACAAGCAGGATTTTTGACACAAAGAGGGAGAGCTGGTGCATGACTCAAACTCCAGGAGTTCAGCACATTGAGAACAGACACAGACTGAGGTCAGGCACTGGTTTTTGTATTTGAGATACAGTATTATTTATTTTAAGCAAGGGTTCTGGTTTGAGCACTGTGCCACTGCTCCAAAAACAAGGCCAGAAAGCACAGCTTGGCGATCGATCCAATTTCAACCCCCTAGCAAAACCCAGACCCTGAGCTTTAGCTATCGAGTTACATTAAATAAAAGAATCCCACTCCATTAAATCACTCAAGGCCATCGCTGGGAAGTCAGACAAGCAAATCTAACAGAAATTCCCTTGTTTAGAGAAGCCCAGTCACGCTGTCTGCATCCGACTCAGCGGCCTGGCAGGTGGCTCCTGTGCCAGCAGTCACAAGACCGCGGCGTCACCGTGTGCACCGCTCCTTCCTCTTCCCCAGCCTCTGCCTGACAGCAGATAGAAAAGACAAAACCACTTCTTTGGACCAAGGGGTCCTGCTCACACATCCCCCTCACTACGGGCAGGGTGACAGACCCATGGCTGCAGGCCCTGAACTCGGCCCCTCTCACCCGCACCCCAGGGAGGATTTAAAAAAAAAAAAAAGGGTTGGGAAATCCCTTTTTTGGTAAAGCAAGCGACACAAACCTTGCTGCCAGGGGCTGCCGGGGCCAAGGCACGTTTGGCTGTGCAGGACTTCATGTTGGGAGCCCCAAGAAGGGCAGTGGAGCTGGAGAGCAGGCACCCAGAGCCCTTCCTTGGGGCAGAAGGCAGTGGAGCAATGGGGACAAAGTCACAACAGCCAAACTAAACACTCCAGCATTTCATTTCGATGCTCTGGATTTAAAGGCTTTTTTCTTACTTTTTTTTTTCTGAGGCAAACAAAAATAGTTTGCAATAACAAAGGATGCCACTTCTGCTGCCAGCTGCTGCCCTGAGCAGCTCAGAGGTGTCACCACTGTGGAGATGTGGCCCCAGTGTTCCCCTCAAAAAAACACATCTCAGAACAACCACCAGTTCACCATCTTTGACCCTTAAAAGTCAGGGTTTAGGGCAAGAGCAAAAAAGCAGAGGAGACCACGTGTGTCTCTTCTGCCCACACCTAAGGACATGCCTGCACACATGGCATCCAAGCAGCTCCACGGGATGAAGCACAAAGCTCTGGTGAAACCTGGCACCTTGTCCTGCTCTGTAGGTGCTTTGGGACATCTGACACCCCACACTGGTGGCTCAGCTCTGCCAGCATCCTGTGGTGGCAGTCCTCAGGAAGGGAAGGACTTCTAGAAGCCTCTGAGATGGATCAGTCATAGCTAACACTTCATAAATTACACTTCAACTGCAATTTCCTTGCCTGGAGCCTTCGAGCTGGCTTTTCCACCATGTGTTTCAGGACTAGGATGCTCTTTGCCTGCTCTGGCAGCAGCAGGGCAGGATGGGGCTGAGCCCCCAACACCCTGCGGTGGGATTTCCTACTTCCAGAGACCAGTTTCAAGTTGAGAGCTCCAAAAAGAGGTCAATTGTGCTCCACGCACACACACAAGACCATTTTTCATTGTTTGTTACCTTAAAATAGATTTCAGCTGGAGAAAAATCACGTCCTCTGCTGCCCGAAGAGGCAGCACCAGGCACCACTCCTGCACCCCATGTAAAAGCACAGGAGGATTGGTGACAGCTTGTTGAAAACACACCTCTCAAATTCCCTTCCTCTTTGGACTTTGCTGGTGTGGTGCAGGCAGACGGGTCAGTTCTCTGCCTTACTCAGACTGCACAGAAATGAGAGCGAGCACGGGGCAAGTAAAAACGCAACTTAATTCTCAGAAGTTATTGCAATGTTGCTAAAAGCTCCATGTTGGAGGAGAGACAAAGAAGAGAGAAACAGGAATTAGGCAAAAAACCCCCAAACTTCTCAGCCAAGCCAGTGAGCCCAGCACAGCAAGGGCTGTGTGAATCCAGCACCGGGCACGCTCGGGCAGCTCTTGGTTTGCATTCACCCTGACGCTGGGAGCTGCTCATCCAGTAAATTCAGCAAAATTAAATACCAAGGAATGAAGGAAGTGGTGGTAGTCCTGGCACTGCTTTGAAGATTAATTTGTACAGCAGCACAACGATAACCTTTTATACTAATTAAAGAAAAGGAAGATCCAAACTTTGCTCCCCCTACGGAAAGCAGTGACCTGCTGAGGATGCCTGCAGCAGCTGCAGGGAATCCACCGCACCGCAGAGACAGGAAGGCATCTTGGAGAGTCATGTTCCTGAAAATAACGTGTTTTCATCTTCTTATCTTAAGCTTTACTTCCCTAATTATTTCCAATTTTGTCATGAACACTGCCTTTTCTTGAGTTAAAGCCACTCATGTTTTTAGGTCACCTCATATTCAAAGTAAGCTCAGACTCATCTGAAAGGTACAAGAATCAGGTTTCACAAAAGGAACAAATCCAAATTAATTGATGTTGCGGCGAAACTTTACGAAAATCTGCATGTTAAGACGGGACTGAGGCTCTCTAAGGCTGGGAAAACTCTTGCTGAGAGGGAGTTTGGGAAAGAGGGAACTCTGTCAAAAGCTCAGCAACAAGATCCCCATGGTAGGTGTTAATAAAAGCTGCTCTGGCAGTGGGCAGCCGGCAGACCATGACTAGGTTATCAGTAACATTTCCTAAATGAATGACCAAACCTGCCTCAACTCAGGGCTTGCTACAGTTAGAGGTGCATCAGAGGTTGCTACCAGCCATAGTGGTTTGGAGCACAAACCCATCAGGAACTGGCCCCCAGCAGTGACCTCGACACAAGCCACCCGTGCAGGGCACCGGCTGAAGTGCTTAAGTGCATCTGTGCTGAGTTCTCTTCACAACAAAGATCTCTAATCAGCACGAGAGACCCTGATATCAATCTGCTCAGGTCATTTATGATATCCACAAATAAAAGCCACTTTTCACCCACAGGCAGGGCTCCAGCTAGGCCAGCTTAATGTCCAAATGGTGCCTTCTCGGAGCAAGAGCAAACACGTCGTTCTTTCTGATGCAAAATCCTACAAGGCAGAGCCACGCACAAACCCGTGCAAAGAAATTTGAGTTCCAGCAGAGAAGCTGAAGGATCCTAGAGCTTGCTTGACAGGATGGGCCATACATCTGCAGCCTGCTCCTCCTGTCTGTCCATAAGAGCTGTCGGCAGCAGGGCTGTGCTGCCAGTGCTCACACACAGGCTCTGAACCACAGCCCCTGCCTGCTGGAAGCCCTGCCCTCAACACCGACAAAACCTGACTCACAGCCCAGCCACTTATGCAAAAACTTGCATTACCAGCCTCGGAAATCCCCAAAGCCCTTTGTTCTCCAAAATGAGTCGAAAGCATTTCAGGTTGCAACAGCAGTGGGAAGTAAGCAGCAACGAACCCAGGGCCAGCTGCCTGGGAGGAGAGAAGCCCAGAAGGACCAAGGGCTCCAGCACCCCCTGTCCCTGGGTGATGCCTCATGCCAAACTCTAGATTTGAGTAAAAACAACCACGCTGCAAAAAGCAAATGCAGGGAGAACAGGAATTCCCTTGCACTAACACAGACAGCAGCATGTCGCTTCCTGAACAGCTCTCTGCCGGCTGTGAGGGGGAGAGAAGAGGCAGGAGGAGGGTTCACACCCTGAATTACAAAAAGCGACAGAATTTTATCCAGAGAGCACACTGGGAATGGTGGAAACCAAACACTGTCATCCCCTAACCATGGGTCCCTTGTGGCCTTTCCAAAATGAGACTACAACACACACAGATGCGGCAACTTTCAAACAAGTCTAAATTTGGGTCACGATTAATGCTGCAGCTAAACCTTACAGAGACAACTGGAACTGAAGCCCTGTTCCTGCACGCCTCAGGCCTTCACTGGGGTTTGTGAGAAACACTATTCTGGGCTGCTTATCTTCCCTGAAACAGCAGCTCTTCACTACCTAAGTCACCTGGTTCGCTCAGTTAACCTCTGCTAGTTCTTACAGCCAAGTCCAAAACACTGCTGTTCTGCTCAGTGTTCAACCACTTGCAGCAAAACTGCAATTCAGACTATGTGAGCAGGAGCATTTCCCCAGCAAGGGACAACTCCCCTGCTCCTCAGCACACGCGTGGCCACGCAGCCAACGGTCCCAGGCACATCAGGAAATGATTTCAACCGCTGATACAATTTTTGCTGTGGTGCCCTGCTCAGCCTTTAAGCCATGAGTAATCTGCTTCTGGGATGGGAATCTGTGGATCTCAACCAGAAAGGAGAATTATTCATATATGGCATGCGTATTTTTAAAAAACCCTTCAGACTGAACTCAACCAGAAGGAGCCCCGGAGGCTGCCGAGCGCAGGCTGTGCGCAGCCATATAAGGCTGGCAGGACCCGACCGGCCGCCCGCTGCCTCTGCCAGCCCTGGGAGAAACAGCTCCTGGCTCAACAGCAGCAAAGCTGATGAAGTATCCAACACTGCTGGCCACGGAGGGCAACAGAGACATGGCCTTTAAACCACCTTGCTCTTGTGGCTGCAGCAAGCAACACCTCACCAGCTGACAGCTGATCCGCCCCATGGAAGGGCCGGGAGCAGAGAGCGAGGAGGAGTTGGAAGTGTTGATGAAGGCAAGATAAATTAAAAGTAGTGGCTTGCTTGACAGGCAGGTACAGCAGCATCTGGAAGGAGGAGGTCTAATGGATGAGTGCTTTTACCCTGAGTCACTGCTCCAGCTCCAGGGTTAACCAGAAATGGGGTGACTTGCTGCACCATCTCCTTGGGCCACTCAGGCTGGATCCCAGCTCGGTCCCTGGAGGACAGGAGCCTGCATTTCTTCTCCATTGAGAAGACCAGAATGAAGTGAGCAGAAAGGCTCTTCCTCATCCTTACGCAGCACCACTCTCCGCAGGCCCGTGCGGACACCTCTGAATGGGAAGCATAAATTTATTTGTGTCCTAGTTACTTAGCCAGCAGGAGATAACTCCAGTTCCCGGCATCCCCGGCGCCACTCAACAAACCTGCTCTGTAAATAACAGGCAGCCTTTAAGCTGCCGCCAGTGGATGAAATAAAATGGGAGCTGATTCACATTATAAGTGATCCCCTCCCTCCCAAAGCACCTGCGCCAACATTAAGCTTCTTACACGGCCCAGACAAAACCCTGTATTTACATATTCTGTGCTGCCGGGCTCAGCCTCATTTGCCAGGGTAAATGCTGGTATTTTCCTGATGCAAGAGGGCAGCTGTTTCACCTCCAACAGCCCTGCTCACAGCTCTTGCCCCGCTCCCACACCATGCCCCAGAAAAGCACCCGTGCAGGAGCAAACCTCAGCCATCCCTCTGCATGCACAGTGGCCCTAAAGGGCAATGGTGCTACCAGGCTGCTTGATAGACAAATTTCCGACTGGAATTTTCCTATTGGTTATTTATTTTTTCCTCGTTTTGTCAATAATATGACCTTAATGGTAAGAGGTGTCATTATCATCAGAATGGGTGAGATGGCAGGGACAGAGCGAGTGTGACAGCATCACTGGTGCTCACAAAGCTCCCAAGAACTCCTGGGGGAACCCTGAGAAACTGGAGCAAGAAGGTGAACGTAAAGCAGGTGATATTTGTTGCCACAGCAGAATACAGTAGATGGAGGTTTTAATTTTTATTTACAAATAACATTAGTACACAGCATCCTACACAATTCTTCACTGGGAACTACCAATACTGAGAAGGATGGAAAAGAGCTGAACAAGAAGAGGCAGAGCTTAGGTCTGGAGCAAAATGAGAAATGTGGGAATGAAGGAGAGAAGTATTAACTTATTTAGCTTCAAACTCAGATTTCATCTCAGTAATCTCCCTTCAAGCCCAGTCAAAGCTAAAATGCTTCAAATAAAAACCCAGAAGCAGTAATTTCAGCAGAGCAGCTCACACACTGAGTCTTGGTTAGGCCACACTCAGAGCCCAGACTTCTGGGTGAAGCCAGACCAGCAGAGCCTGACACAGACATTTCCAGCCAGAGGAGGAGGAGGAGGAGAAACTCCTCCCTCACACAGCACACACTTGTGAGATCACTGCATCAATTGCTCCTTCCACAGCTTACTGTAGAAAGCCTTAAAACCACACACAAGAGCATCCCCCAAATCACTGCCCAAGCTCAGTCTGTGTGACCCCAGCACTCCCAGAAAGGCTGCAGCCCTCCCCCCAGCACGCTGGACCCCATCAGCTGGCAGAGTGCAGAGAAACAGGCATGATTTTGGTGCAAACATCCTTCTGCCACATGAAATACTGACAAGGCCTGAAGACATCAGGCACAAGGGGCAGCAGCCCTAAAAGACAGACAAGTGAACCAAACACGCTACCTTTTTCCCCGTTTGTTTCTCCACCATGTCGTTGCTGAGAGAGAAATCTTCTGGCTGTGGTGTTTTAGAACACCCACCCTTGGGCATCGTTCTGCCTTCCTTACTTGATCTTCATTTATGCTGCCATCGCCTCATCATCAACCGTCTGTTTGGAGAGGAAAAGAGAAGTTAAGACATCTCAAAAAGACCTCTCCACTGCTGGGAGGCGATGGCAGCATAAATGAAGATCAAGTAAGGAAGGCAGAACGATGCCCAAGGGTGGGTGTTCNGGGGGGGGGGGGGGATGTTAAGACATTTCCCATGGGCCTAACCCCCCACCCAACACTCTGAACAGCAGTACCAGGATGGCAGAGCTCCTCCAAATGCTGCACACCGCAGAGCAGAGCGGGCAAACCCGCTGCTGCCTTCTGCCACCTCCTGCCCAGCAAGCACGGTGGGACCTGCAGCTGCCAATACCACTTGTTCCATGTGCAAGGGAGAGCCTAAAATGGATAATGGCCAAATGGAGAGTGGTAGCCCCCTCTTCTTTAGCTACAGCATTGCTCCAAGCCTACATAAAGCTTTTTGGAGCTAACAGCTCTGTCCAGAGGGCAGGGAGATGGGGATGTCCCCCTGGCTGTGTCTGGGGCAGGGACAGCCCTGCTCCCCCAGGCTGTCACACTCAATTCCCAACCATTCTCAGGACCACGTGTAGCTGAATTACAAAACTGACTTATAAAACACACTTTCTGAACACATCACCATTCTGAGACAAGACCAGAAACCACCCCAGAGGGGCCCAGCATCCCTGCAGCAGCTTGCCATGGGCTCCTGGCCATGCCCCGGCCCAGGTAAGACAATTTGGAGAAGAAGCAAAGCACTCCCTGCTCCTGCCATGTGTTGCTTGGTTACAGGGCTGAAAAGACAACTGACATCTGAAATACAGCGAGGCATGAGCTGTGAGAGGGATCAGAAATACCAGCTGAAGCCAAGGCAGGAGAGGCCTTTTTAGGTGAGCAAAATTATCTCCTCTCCCGAGACCAGAGGCTAAAAAGCATCCGTGCAACACTATATCCCCGAGAAGTGACCCACGTCAGTCCCTCCAGCAAAGGTCTCCTTGTACTTACGCCGAAACGGCACAAACAGGCACCATTTGAAAACTCTTTCCCCAGCTAATTGCCACCTGACAACGCTACACATTACACCCATTAACTTCTTATAATAGCGGCTGGGTTTCTGCAGAGCTACAATTGCAGGAAATTGTCCAGGAACAAAGTCATGCAGCGCTCAATCACAAGATGGGAATTCTGTGGGCGGGGAGAAAGAAAACAGAGAAGAGGAGAGGAGCCAAACCCTCCCGCCTGCTCAGGGCTGGGGGACAGAGCAGCCAGGACCTTGAACCAGGTCCCGGGCAGCACCAGGACAGCCCGGTACCATCTGGGTCCCCACACCTGTGGCAGCCGGGGCAGGACAGGGGGGTCAAGGCTGGAGGGACACTAGCACGGTGCTTTCATCACCTTTGTACTTCAGAAGTTCCCTGGAAATCTCTTTGTAATTTAAATGTTTAATTTACTCTTCAAAGGCTTTAGGCCTCTTTAGGTTGGTTTGTGGATTGTTGGTTCTTTTATTTTTATTTTTCCCCCACCCCAAAAAAAGGGGGAGGGGAGATTCAGAGTCCCCAGCTCTGCAGCAGCACAAATTCCCAGACCAAAACACCAGGTTCAGACCCTGGTAAGACATCCCAGCACTCCACCAGGCCATGGGAGGACCATTACCCATGTTTAGGAACAGAGGCTTTGGGGACTGAGTTCTCTTCATGTCCTCCTGCTAAGTTTTGGGACACCCAGTCCTTTCCTTTGGGATGTGGGAATAGGAAAAGATCTGAGCTGGAAAGACACAAGCAGGCTGATCAGCCCTGCTCACTGCTGCAGATGGGAAGCAAAACCAGAGGGGAAAGTGCAGAAAACCTAGTATCCCACCCAGCATGTCCATAAACAGAAAATGGGAAAAGAAAATCTGTTAGAGCAAGGGGCTGACTGCAAGAAATCTGCATCTCCAGATTTCTGCTCTTCATCCCTTGAAGGGCCTGCAGCCCAGCACAAGTGCCAAAGTTCAAGCACTGCAAGGGCTGACTGAAAACAGCACCTTAAAAAGGCAGCTCAGGCTCCTCGGGCATGCTCAGCGCCAGCAGGGAGAGGCTGGAGCTCACAAAACCCCAAGCCAAGAGCTGGTGGCCCCGGCCCCTACTCACTGCAGAACTAAAAAGTGGGAATTCAGATGAAATGCTGGGCAACAACACTTTATTTGCACTTTGCAAATGATACTAAAACCAAGCAGTTTCCCTTACACCACTCGTGAGCACAGGGACCAGCACACCTGGGACCAGGCCCTCTCTGCTCCCACCCCAGAACAACCAAAAATTGAAACCACGTCATTTCCAGCACCTCACTGAAACTCATCCATGGCCTGCACGTTGTCAGTTTATTCTTGAAAAAAATTCTGCTTGCTCCTGATGTCTCTGTGGCTGTTGGTAACCGGGGTAGGTACCTATTCACGGGGAGCTTCGAAAACCTGTTTAACTGAGAAAAGGCCAGACGGATGCCAGATTAATTCTGCACCCCTTCTGTTCATCTAGCTGACTCATTACACTTGGAAAGCTGGCTGCCTCTCCATGTAAACAGAGCACTGGCCTGTTTAACAGCTTGGAGGGAGTATTACATTTGCACAACAATTACCAACAAGGCTCCTCAGTCTTCTCATTTTCATTTTTAAGTGCATTTAATAAGAGGCAGACAGGGGGGATACAAATTCCCGGTTTGGAAGAGATGTCCCCAGCTCACAGGAGCCATGGCTGAGCCAGTTCAAAATGGCAAATCCATCCTGCAGGATGACAAGCTGGCTTCCATCCCTCCTCACCCAGGAGCTGAGCAAGTCACCCCCTTTCCAAAACACCCCTCTCAACCTCACCTCCCTACCAGGAGACAATCATCACCCTTCCTATTTTGTAAACAATTAACTAAGCTCCTTGAACTAGATGATTACATGTCTGATGCACAATAAGAAGTGGGAGACGGAGCCGAGCTGGACAGAATACATAATCCCTTGCACTTCTCTTGGAAAAACAAAGGAGCTGTTTACCTCTGGCCACAGGCCAGCCCCACTGGTGGATGTTGCTGTCCCTGGTTATGCCAGCCCCCTGTGTCCCCACTGTGTCCCCACGCCTTTCCCCTGGAAAAGCAGCTCTGGAGAGGGGGAGTCTGCCCCAGGACCTGGGCAGCCTGGCTCCTGCAGGTTCAGGATGAGCAGCTCCAGGGGCTGGCAGGGAAGGTGCATGATGGTCCCAGCCCCTGGAGTATGGTACACAAGACTTTGTCTGCAAGGAGAAAGCTGGAAAAGTGGACACACACACACACCCCCCACACACAGCCATCCTCTTCTCTCCAGCTGGTGAGGAACCAGCTGGAAATGTGTTGGTTTTTTATTTCACTCAGGGCATGCCAAGCCCAAGCCACACACTGAGACCAAACATCTCTGTGGAGGACCCCAGAAGGCAGTGGTCCCAAAAGGGATAGGATGGGAAGGGAAGGGCTCATCTGTCCCTCAAGAGCTGGAAAAGGAGGAGGAGGAAGATGCTGGTTCCATGCTCGATCCCACTGGACTGGCTGGGAGGCAGCACCAGACCAGTCATACCCAGTTAGCCAGGACTGGGCTCCCAGCAAAGACAAGGCCAGGATGGGTGGCTGGATGGATGGACAGGGCCAGACACCAACACCATGCCTGGCAGCAGAGGAAAGTCCTCCTTAACCAGCCCAACAGAACCAGTGCATGTCCAGGGCGCCTGCCGCTTCTGCCTCCCCAGGACAGGGAGCAACATCCACATCTGTGGTAAGAGCAAGCAACCACCACCACAGTCTTCAAACACTTTCAGATGTACATCCAAGGCAGAGTGACAGCTTTCCCGGGCTCTGCCTGCACCCCAGGCTGCCTGTCCCATCCCTCCATCCCTGCCTGCAGCCCAGCCCAGCTCCTGCCTTCTCTGTCCCAAGCCACAACAAATGAGCTCATGCCCAAGACCAGAGCCCTGCCCATACCCTGCCAGCTTGGAGTAAAAAACAAAACAAGACGAAAACCAACAACAAAAAGATCATGCAGACTTCTTTAAATGCCAGACAACAAGAAGAAAGCTGGCTGGAAGCTCTTACCGTTAGAAAAAAACTCCAAGGCAAGGACAGCAATTAGAGGCACAGACGTTATTTGCACAAATCCAACACGTTTGTTTGGTCTGAAAAGGTTGGAATAGGAACAAGCCCCATCGAAACATGAAAGTTTTAAAACCTCAGACACTTTTTGAGGTCTCTGTCCCAGAAAAAATGTGTCTTCAAATCTTTGAAAATAGCTTTAAAATAACAGCTCCCAGAGATCACATCCAGAGTTTGACCCTCTTTCCCCAGCGCTGGAAAGCATGAGGAGAAAAACAAAGGTGAAGGTCTTTCAATATTGGAGAACCAATACCCTGCTGATACCTTCACTGAGATGTCATTCTTTCAAAGACCATCCCTGAGCTGTGCAGTATGGTGGCACCAGCTGAGCCCTCACTAGTGTGTGTCACCAACAAGCTGCATGTTCAATAATTGCCACAGTCCCATAGTCCCACCTTCACCCCACCACTGCCCAAGAGCATCCTGGGCACTGCAGGTTTCCTGACACGCTCCTACAATCACAGACCTGCTCTTCACCAGCTCTGCCTTTACCTGTTAGGCCTGCACAACTCAGGATTAGTACCTAAAGTTGTCTGCAAGCACCGGCAAGACTTGTGTTTTGGAGAACAAGGAACAATTGTTCTTTGTGCTCCAGCTCAGCTCCGGAAGAGTAAAGTCCATCTTTTTTCCAGCATGGGTAGAGCAGGAGGAGGCCTGCAAGGCAGCAGAGCAAACACAGGTGTTTGCCAGCCCTACCACGGGCAAATGCAAAGATCAGTTATTAATAAGATACTGCTGTGTGAGGTGCTGATTCTTACAACCATTACCCAAACGAGGCAAATGGAGAGATGCCTGCAGTTCCCTGCTCTGATGCAGGCAGTGGGAAAGCACCCTTGCCTGCTGTCAGCTCTGGGGCTACCCCAGTTTCACAGCTGCCTCATGCCCTCAACTTCAACTCAACATCTTCCTTTCCCCTGGAGAACTTGCATTTTGTTCCTGACTTTTGAAAGGGGATTTTGCTCTTCATCAACAGCACTTCCAGTTGAAACATCTTTCTTCACCCCTTTGCACGGCTCCTCCTTTCCTGCTCTCAAAAGCAGTACCTGCTCCCTGCAACAACCACCCTTTCTTCCACCTTTCACAAATATTTATTTCACCTCAACCCACAGCGCTTCCTGACCTCCTGATATGCCTGGAACTACTCACATCTGGATGTGTTTGCATGGGGCTCGGGCAAGGCTTGCTTGCTTTCTGACAGACACACCAAGCAGACCCAGTAAGACGAATGAATGCAGTTATTAGTATTTCAATCTTTTGTGAAACAGATGTCCTTTCCTGGTGCTTGTGAGATGCTGCAGAATAACACAATGGAGAAGCTGAGCCTGCGAGTTCTTTGCACACATGGACACGTGAACCCACCTCTTCAAAGACCGTGGTTGAGATTATGCTCAAGACTTTGCTGGGCACCATGAAAGACCAAGTCCTCAATGGTTCTGTGGCCATGACACCAAACCATCCCACTAACGGGTTAAATGTAACACACAACCACCCCTCGGGGATCCTGCCAGTGACATTTCCTGCCCCAGCATCTGAAAACTGGGCAATGGCCTCAAATTTTGACAACTCTGTTGTTTTTCTACTATGCTGCTACTACTTCACAAGATTATATTTGGAAGTTTCTGACCAACTCTTCTGTGATTCAGAATCCTCCAGCTGGGACTGTTCTCAGGATTCAAAAAGTCCAAAAATCAAAGCGAGCCCTGACAGTACCCTGAAACCACGAGCAACCACTCTGCCTGTGTGGTTTCTCCAGGAGCAGTTTTTCCCACAAAACCTTTCCCTCAATTATCTATAAGCAGCTGCTTCTTGATATTGCTACATTTCTGGATGCCACTGATTATCTGGTTTCTGGCCAAGGTTACAAAACTTGTTTCAGTCGGATCTCTGAGCTGCGGTCTGGGAGCGGGATCAGCTGCGATGAGGAAAGCTTTGGAGCAGGCGGGATGTTCCAGGAAGGCTGGAGGAGCTCACTGCCCTGCTGCACCACCATTACTCAGGGTGGAAGAGCTGATTACAACACTGTTGTCCTCTCGGTGTGACTGTGGGATGGCTCCAGACCACCAGCTCAGACCAAAACCTCCCAGAGATGGAGGACTCTGCGCTTCACCCATCTCCTTTCTGCTTTACACAAAGACCCATCAGGCTTCAACCAGGGAAGAGCTGTAACCACATCTGCCCACACAACCATCTACTGGACTTCTTGCACATCAAGCTTCTTAAAACAGTGATGAAGTCCACTTGCTGCATATGGGTGGGAAAAATATTTCCCTAATCACGTACATCCCAAGGACTCGCCCAGAGCAGTGCTGTGCTCCCACAGAGGGGTGGGCAATGCTAACTGTAAGCAGACTGCACAGGCTATCACATGTCACGTGCATTTAAGAGGAAGAAATGCAGCTCCAACTACCCCTGCACACAGAAAACAGGGAAGAAAAGCAAGTGCTGAAAGCACGGGGTGTGCAAAGCCTCTACCCACAGCTCACTGTGACGGCAGCAGGGTGAGGAGCCTCCACGGCAGACACGGTTCACACGACATGCAGAGAGCCTGTCCTGATGGTCCCACCAGCAGGGAAAGACATGGACTCCCCAGGGCTTTATTCTGGCAAAATTTAAACAAGACAAATCTGCACAGTGCAACCCGTTCTCAGGACGGTTGGAGGAGCTGGGCTCTGTCCCCCGCCATGCCCGGCAGGGAACTCGCTGTGGTTTGTTCTGCTGAAGTAACAGCTCAAGGGGTTCATGAGCACCAGCCAAGCTCCAAAAACGAGCTGGGCCTGATTTACAAGACTGAGAAACATGTTAGAGCAGACAATTCCTGACCATTGCTGTTCCTTAATTTGATGCTGAATAAATTGTAATAAACGAGAGGGCAAGAGATGAAGCAGCAGCAAGGGACAGTGTCCGGGCAGCAAGCTGTGCCCTCTACCCCATCATCATGGTGTCAGCTCAGGGATGTGGGTGTCAGAGGCTGGCAGGGTCCTCTGGCATGTTCTGCTCCATCCTCAGCTGGGTTGAGGCTCCTCCGTGCTCACCTGGGCCCCTCCTATCTCCCCACTCCTGGCACTGGTGCCGTGTCCCGAGGGGCGGCTGTGGGGTGAGCACCATTCCTGCAGAAAGCTCCCTCTGGCTCCTGCAAGCCCCATCTGCTGCATAGCTGTGGGAAGGGGAAGGCTCAGGAAGGTAACAGAAAGCAGAAAGCATTTGGGCTTATTTTGGGATGTCTAAATTAGCACAGGCGTCTCCATTACGTGGCTCAATCACCAATAACTCTGCGCCCTGCTCGCCCGCGGGAAGGCGGTCTCTGTGCTGACGCAGACTGAGCCCCTGCCCTGCCAGCCTGGGCTGCTTTAATTAATTAAGTGCTCCATAGTCCTAGTGTATACATCTGTATATACACCCATACATAACGTACACATACACCACAGTAAAACCCCAAATGGTTTTGCTCCAACTTTGTCCCATTTTCTGTGTTACAAACTTCATTATGTAAAAGTCTAAGACAAAGAGCAGATTTTACTCTACTACAAGGAGGCCCACATGACTTAAGAGGAGGAGATGGCCACACACGTCTACTACATGAGAAAGAAACAGGCCAAAAATATTTTGCCAAAGGTGCCGTGGCCATTGCAACAGGGTCCTCCAAGTGGAGGAGACCCCCAGCTCAGAGGTCTCCACCCAACAGCCTGAGAAGCCTGCTCAAGCCTGGGTGGATCTGCACAAATGCTTTGGGATATTCAATTTTAAACTCAATTTTCAGAGGTCTTTTCCAACTGTGACCATTCTGTGTGTGTAAACTTCAGTCCACGATGTCGCAACAACCAAGCAACATCCTTCTCCCAGCTGTGAGCATGAGCAGCCATGGTAATCTCAGCAAAACATTGCTCTTCCTCCCCCTTCTTGCACAATTCTTCCCGGTTTCCTCTCCCTGTCTCAGCATCCTCGTGCCCACTGCAAACACGCAAAGCTCCTGCGCCGAGCGTGGGAACCTCAGGAATTTTGGTGAATTTAGGAGCAAGTACTAGGAGACAGAGGAGATCTCCCACACCAGCCCTTTCCAGGCAGAGACCCTGAAGACATAAGGGTTTGGGAAAAAAAAGCAAACAAGGAAATTCACTGATTTGCTCTTTCTCAGAGTCTGCAAACCCTGGAGTTTTGTTTTGGCCATCTGCCTCTCCTTTTCAACTGAGGCCAGTGGGTTTGAGATCCATGTTTTACCTATAAACAAACCAATTTGCAGAAAAATTGCTATTTGTTTGCTATGCCACTGGCAGCTACCAAATGACAGGGCAAGAACTGAAGAGAGATAGGACGTTAAAAAAAATCCACAAAACCAAAAAACCCAGAACTATGAAGCACCATTCCAGCAGAGTAGGGAAGACAGCAAAAGCTTGCATGCTCCAATTTTCCAAACTACCCAGAAGACTTCAGTTACCCAGGGCTCACATTAGAAGTGCCATATTAGCCTCCCAACCCTGCAAAGTTTTGTACACCTCCCAACACTGGAAATGCAGAGGAAGGACAGCATCACTCAACATCACCTCCTTGGAGCAGAGAGGTAGAGCAGGAGACCTGGAGCCATCTCCAGCTGACAGTACCAGGACACTGCACAAGCTCCACACATGAGACTTCTGACTCTGGGCTTTGGAAAACCTGCCTCCTAAACCCCAAAACACCCTGGCAGGAGATCCACATCTTGAGAATATCTGAACTATCTGAGCCAGCTTCTGCTCTGCAGGAGTTTCCTTCTCCAGTGACAAACCCAGGGCCATAAGCAGATGGATCTCCCACCCTCAGCACTTGTACATCACAAGGTACAGCAGCCATATCCACTGTCACCTCCAAAATCCACGGCAGGACAACACACCAAAGCTACAAACCTACTGTACTCCCAGCAAAACACCAGATTGATGTGGCACAGAAGATATGGAAAACATTGATTCATGGCTCACATTAAACTGGGCAGTGTAAGTGCAAAGGAAAATCATGGTAAAAAAAAAAAAAAAAAAAAAAGAAGCCTAGGCCATGTAAAGTTTGGGGTTTCTGCCAGGGCAGCCCTCAGGCAGGGAAGCCTTCCTCACAAACACACCATGGATCATGGAGCAAGCACAGCACAAAGCCAAGGCCGGGCAACAGCCGGGCTATGGAGGGGGAAAAGCTTCTGCTGGTTTCCGAGGGGGGTGCTGGCGGGAAGGAGGGGAGGAAGGTCTGCTCTGCACATTTCTGGGCTGCTCCAAACCTGGCTCCATGCTCAGTTTTGAACTGCTGATGCTTCCTCCCAGCAAAACTGTCACCAGACACTTTTCATGCTACTTAAAAAGATGTTGTGGGTCCCTGAGCCCCACCACGCTGAGAAGAACCATGGATTTCCCAGATTGTTCCAGGCTGGGCTGGAAGCTGAGCTCTGTCTGGAGCTGGGTGTCTGCTGACAACAGCCCACCACCATGCTGCTATTGAACAAGCTGTACAACAGGGGGAAAAAAGGGGAAAAAAACTTGTGGTGGCTGCTGCAGGGCCCGGCGTGCTGCAGCCCACGCGGAAAAAAATGAAGTGCTGAGTTTCTCCCAGCAAAACCACTCAGCCTCTGCCATCATCTGCCAGGTGTACAGGGAGAAGCACCTTGCCCAGTACCTCCGTCACTTCTACTTATCATGGTTCAGAAGCCAAATTCCCCATCCAGTTTCCCCGTGCCTGGTCCAGCACTCGGTGCCTCTGGTGCCGGCAGGGTCCGTGCTGATGCCAGGAGGCTCATGCCTGGCTCAGCACTCTGCCAAGGACCCCTGGCTGTAAACACGTAAGAACAGAGAAGTCACCCCCTTCCAGGGGACAGAAGGAAAGGTTTGGGCACAACACGACCCTGCTGCTAGTTTGCCAAGAAGCAATTTGAGGTTAATGCTACACAGCTCTACATCCCTCCATCTCTCTCATGACAGTGCTCTAAGGTGATCTACTGTGCACATAGTCATAGGAATGCAGTCATCAAACCAAGGATATTCTTACATAGAAAACATTGTTTTTTCTCAACAAAGCTATTGTTGAATTTGTCATCAGAGTGGGAATGATGGAAAGCTGTAAAAACAGGCCCATGTTAACAGGTTGCTTCTGTAAGGACCTTTCGGAAAAAAACATGAGACCCCCTCCTAACTTTGGGCCTACTTAAGTTACACATAAATGAGGCCTCTTGTAAGACAATTCATTGTAAAGCTACTGCTTAAATACTGGCCCAAACCCAAGCCATCCCTGGAGCTATGTGAGGCTCTGCAGATGTCCCCAGCACTGCAGCACATCCCCACCACGGCTGACCCAGGACCATGAGCACCTTTGAAAGGCAATGTTGAGACAAAACAGATGTGTGGCAAGTTGAGGGGGAAGAACCAAACAATCCAGAGTGTCTGCTAACTCCTTGTGTTCCTTAAAGAAGAAAGGCCTGTCTCCCAGCTGGGCGCTGGGTTCACCTGCCTCCCCCAGGCTGAGGAGCAACACAGGAGAAAAATTTGGAGATGGGAGGAATCAGATTCAGGCTTATTGACCCCAGGGTGAAAAAAACAGCAGCCACAAACAAAAGATAGTCTCTGCCCCAAGAGCAGCCCAAAGCTGGGCTGAAGATAGATCAAACTAACACCAGAAGGGACCCTGGGAGCTGAGCCTTGGAGTGTAAATCATGAGGATACAGGTAGGAACAGTACAACCAGCCTGGCACTATTGATCCCTGGTCCCCCAGGCTGTACCAGTCTGATGTGGCTGGCACCTGGCAGGCAGCACTCCTGCTCACAGCAGGATCATAGCAGGCAAAGGAGATGCTTTAGGTCCTCCAGGTAACACTGCACCAAGCACAGACCCTTCACTCTGGAGGTGAAGCCTCCGAAGAGAGCACAACCACCTTCTGGGATCTGAACACCAAAGTTTCTAAAAAGCCTGGGCTGCAGCCACACCAAGCCTGTGCCCACCTGTGCCAGGAGACCTATGCCCGAGGGGACCCTCGGGAGCAGGAGGGGAGTGTGGGCTCTGAGAGCCTCACTGCTTCGTGCAGCTCAGTCCTTCCCTGCACGCACCCACGCAGTCACTGGAGCACAGACAACGGCTCAGCCAGGCCTGACCTGCAAACTGCTTCTGCCCCCCAGCTGAGCACCAGGGCAAGGGAGATGGAAAAAACCAAGAGCTGCAGTTCATACCCTCTGAAGCCTGATCACCTCCCCACAGACCACACAACCTTCCCAGCACCAAAACCAGCCCTGCAGAGCCCAACCAGCCCTGAGGACCACAGAGCTCCCAGAAAACCCCGTGTGTACCCACAAACATTGGGCTGGAGGATATGGGGCTCATTACTTAAAGACAAGGCTGTGACACCTGAATCCACCAGCAGGCTCCTGTAGGAGCCAGGGTCCCGTGAGCTTCACAACCTGCAGAAGCCACTCTGGCGTTTCAGGGCTTCGTGTGGCTGTTTCCCTGCTTAACTGATGGGTATCACCAGAGCTAAACAGCTCTGAGATCTGAAAGGGGGTTTTAACAGCCTGCACGCTCCGTGCTGGCTTTGGAGAGAGCATTTCTCATGGCTGGGTAGGTCCCATCCCTGTTTACCCGGGCTGGCAGCCCACTGCCCCGGCTGTGCAAACAGCGGCCCTGGGAGCCGCCGGCAGCCTGGGCAGTATCGTGGCAACGTGGCTGAAGCCAGCTTTGCAAACTCAACAAAGTGTGCAAATTAATTTCATTATCCGCTCTTGCACATCATGAGGAGGGAAAACAAATAACCTGCCTGAAAGTACATTCTAGTAATTATTAACACGGCGTTAAGTTAACCCCAGGGGAGTGAGAGGAAAGACGGGCCAGAGAGGAGAGCCTGGCACTTGCCTGTTTGCTGGAGCACACAGCACATCAGTACTTTACAAATATAAAATCCAGCCTTATACTGCATTCTGTTCCCTGTTCAGCCCAGGGATTCTTCATTTGCTTGGCTGAACCTCCACGTTCTCCAAAAACGTTTACCAAACAAAACTGACCACTCAAATATTTCAGCTTCTTGGCTTCCATTTGCTTTTGTTTTGACATCTCTCTTTCCTCCCCAAAAAGTCTCTGGAGACACCCACCCCTTCGGCACGGCTGTCAGGATCACACAAAACCTTCTTTGGTGATGACTAAAGCCCAGGTATGCGCTCAGCCTTCTGGTTGCTACTTTACTTTAAGATTAAAAACACCCTTCAGCCTCGCAGCAATGCTGGTCTTAATCCCCCCTCCCTCCACACAGGAGAGCAAAACCTGAGACTCAAGGCCCTGCAGCACACAACAATTTAAGCCAGATCTGTATGTCTGGATTACCTGACCCTTCCCCATACCAACAGGCACAAAATATGTGTTTAGGACAGTGGAATTTTAGCCTGTGGAATTCATGCAATTACCTTCATTCTTAGAAATCTTAGTAGCTCCTGTGTCACCCAGGAGAAAATGGCTATAGATGATGACAGGCCCATGGCTCTACAACAGAAAGTTCTCCTGACCACCCCTCCATGCCCAGCTCCTTTGCCAGGAGCTGAGGAGATCCCTCCCTGCCTGCTCCAGCTGCCTGCTGGCAACAGGGTGCTTGGAAAACACCTCCTGAGGTGCCTGCTTTGGGGGGATTTATCTTCATCATGGAAAACTGAGGGGACCTCAGCCTGGAGCAGTGCACAACAGACCACTACAAACCTACAGCAGGGCTGTGGCAGAGCTCCAGCAAATCTTCAAGCGTTATTAGTAAGCCATTAAGAGGCACTGTCAAGACAGATAGGCTTTAAGATTGCTTTACAAGGCAGTTGTCAGGGATTTCAGGATGCACTGCTCGCTGCAGCAGCTCAATTTTCACTTGAAAAAAGACTGTTGTGTGAGCATTCTTTTGTAAGGGACCTCACAGTTATAAGCTGAGATGTTTTTCCAAGGTAGCTAATGCAGCCATGTTTCCAAAGCCTGCCTGGCACCAGCACCCAGTGCCTGCACTGGAACCCAGTGAGTCAGAGCTGGGGCTTGATGTGGTGCCTGTTCAGACCTGCTCCTGGGGCAGCATGCATCCCTGGGATGCAGCTCCCCAAAGCTCATCACTCCCTCTGCTCCCATCTTCCCTCCCCTCAGCTTATTTTCACAAGGCAAGAGCAGGCTACTTATCTACAGAACTTGAAATGAAACTCCCCAGTGGTTCCAAAAGCTTTTGACTCACTGTGTTTTTTGAGAATATCAATATAAATAGATCTGCACAGAAATTCTTTCATGTTGTTCTAATGGTTACCAGGCTCGGCGTGCTGCTCTGCAAGGCAGATTACCTTGAACAGCTCAGGAGCACAGTGACCTTCAAGGGCTTCCCCAGTCCTCCTCCTCTTCTACACCAGCACAGACCAGTCAGGAGGGAGGAGAAGCAGTGGCTCCACCTGGGACCTGTGGCTCCAAAAGGACCTACATGCTCCATTTGTGTCACATCACCACATCCCACTGCCTGTCTATATAGGTCGAGGACTCCACTGACCGAACCCAAAGGTAATTTTCATGTCCCTCTCTATTTCCAAGCTGCTCCTGGAGGACCCATACACTGTCACAACTTGCTTTCACTAAGCTGAATGAAAGTGCAAGGATTTGAAGCCAAGTGACCCTTTCCTTTGGCACTAACTTTCCAGGATTGTGCCGTATTTCCTTTCTCCCTCCCCCATCAGACCTTCCAGAACAGATTTCCCATTATTGCTCTGCACCTTCCCACCCTGCTGGACCTACAAGTGGCCACATGGCTTTACAATAACAGCTCTAACCAGCATGCTTAGTCCAGTTTGCTTGCCTTTTTTTTTTTAGCAAAGAAAAGTGCAGCTTTCCACAGTCTAACTCAATGTGAAATCAAAGATCACCAACAAAACACCATTTCCATTCTCAACCATGTTTGAGGCACACTGAACACTTCACAGAGTCCAGAAGCAAGACCCCTGTGGCCTGAAAAGGGAAATTTTCAGACTTTCTAATGTCAGAAACCACCTGGTCCTGGTGCAGATGGGCCATGACACAGTGTCCCTGGGTGTGGGTGTGTGCAAGGAACACCGCAGGTCCAGAGCTGGAAGCTTTCCAACCTCCCTCCCAGCTGGCTGGGAGCTGCTGGGTCCAGCACTTCACCCACCTGGTTTTTTTTCCCATCTTGATTCTTTTGCGTCTTCAGCACGTGACTGAAGTCTTAAGCTGAGTTTTGTCCTCGTTTTAGTGCAATTTAACCACGCTGCTGCTGCCTGAGGGTGTGAGTCACAACCAAGCCTGCACACGAAGTGATTTATTTAAAATTCAAGGGAAAATGTTAACACCTCAATACTCTATGGGTAAAGTCTCTCTCTAACCCACAGCACCGATCCCCTGGGGTAGGTGTGCTCCAGGCCATCAGAGACCAAACTGCCAGAGCTGGGACTCATCTCCATCCCTGCCCGTGCCCACCAGCTCCCACAGCCTGGCCTGCAGCACCAGGGGAAAATCCTGAACTGGTGTCCCCCCAAACCCCACATCTTCCAGGCAATGGCAGCAAGGGAAGCACTTCCATCAAGTCCAACAGCAAGGAAAACTCCACAGGGAATTACCCCACAGCATGGTGAGACTCCAGGGACAGCACTCCACACTGCTCAGCTAATTTGTCACTTGACAGAGGTCAAACAAGCCTTCCCAGAAAACAGCACGAGTGACAAGACTCCTTAAGGCCAGCTACAACTCACCCAAAATGCCACTCACTGACAAACCCATCCTGAGGTACTCCCGTGCTGGCTGCTGCACTGGACCAGGAGCCACCAGAGATCACAGAATCTCAGACTGGTTTGGGTTGGAAGGGACCTTAAAGATACCCCAGGTTGCTCCAAGCCCCATCCTTGAACACTTCCAGGGATGGGGCAGCCACAGCTTCTCTGGGCAACCTGGGCCAGGGACTCAGCACCCTCATTAGTGAAGAATTTCTTCCTAATGTCTCACCTAGATCTCTCCTCATCTGCTTTAAAGCCATTCCCCTTGTCCTACTGCCACATGCTCTTAAAAAAAAAATCTCTCCCCCAGATGGACCCCTGGAGCCTCCTGTCCCAGCCATGGGTCCTTTCCTGCACCTCCTGGCACGTCCCATCATGCGGTGTGGTTATTCCAGGACCTCCTGGTGCCAAAGGGGACGGGTCCCGGATTCATTTGGTCTCTATAAACCCTTTCACCTTCGAGCCTCATGACTGAGATTGAGGAGAGATTAAAAACGGCTTTTACAACACAAAGCATAATTGTTTGCTTTAGGTACCAACCGGAGGGTGTAAGGACAGGCTCTGCCTCTCCCCAGCTGGGGTATTTTTGTGTGAGCAGTGGTAGCCCCTGCCTGCTGAGCTGGCAAGTGGCATTGCCACAACCTCCACGCTTTTCCAGACCTGGAGGTTCAGTAATGCAAACGCTGCTGGGTCCTCTGCTGGGGTGAATGACAGAGAATTAAATGAACCTGGTCTCTTCCTCTGCAGGATTCACCTCTGGATGAACAAACCAATTCTGCCTGGTTAGAGCCCTGCAGAAGACGTTCCCCTCCAGTCAGCCTTTTATTTTTTCCTATTTCTGCAAGGATTTATCTGTGTCACTGTTCCCCACTTTGTGATGAATTAATTTACTCTGGCATTAGATCAAAAAGGCGTTATCAAAGGAACAAATGGAGAACCATACATTCCTTTCATAAAAGATACAGGTATTTCCCAGTGCACCAGAGCTTTGTTCCAGCCTCTCGATGCTGACACTTTGCAAAGGTTGCTATAAATTATGGGATTTTATGCTTACTTCATTCACCTCCTCTACTTTCAGCTCCTCTGGTACAAAGTTCTGCAAATTCCTCTAACGTGCCATGTCGTCCAGCTACAAACAAGCTGAAACAGCAGCCAAAACATTCCCTCCATGGCCTGGCTGTCGCTGAAGGGCACTGATTTGTTCCACAGGCAGGTTTGTGAGCTGGTATGGGTCAACAAGAGCACCCAGACACTCAGAAAATGACAGAAAGGGTGGATGTGGACCCTGCAGGTCAGGATGCTGACCTTTCTGCTTCTCCCTGTGCTGCTTCAGGTTGGACCTTGGGATGATGCCCTCTCCTCAACCATCACCACCAACCAGCTGCAGATCCTCTGCCAGGCTCTCCCCTGCCCAGGGGAAATTGCTGGTTATAGACCAGGAGAGTTAAAATTTCAGCCAGCTGGATTTGTGCAGGCCAGGCCACAGAACTCCCTCTTTTCTTACATTTTAAATTGCACAACTGTATCACTATGAGCACATTTAAAATCTGTTTTTAACTTCAGGCTAGGACTAAACAGCACCAGTAACACAAAAAACATCTCCCCTCCAGCTGCCAGGATGTTTGCAACTGTGACTAGCAAGGACAACGTGCATGGTCTGAAAGAATATATGAAAGGCTGAAAAAATAATCTGTCAAAACAGTCTTAGGAAGATGAGGATGGCTGCAGATCAAGACAGGGGCACTGTATAGCACTGGGGTGGGGAGCAGGGCTGTCTCAGGAGAGCATCCTTTGCTCTCCCCTCCAGCCAGCCCCACGCTGACCCTCTGCAGCCCACATGGATGGAGGAGGCAAGGCCCAACCCTTTTTTCTAGTGGTTTTCACTTCAAAAAACAAACAAGTAAAAATAACTGTGGCCATCACACTGAGCTGAACTCTACCTACACCAGTTTTTGCAGATGCTCCACTCTTGCTAAGATGGGAACTGGGATTTTTTTTTTTCCCCCCTTGCTTTCTAAAAACTGATTCAAGAACACATTTATTTTAGCAGTGAAATGTGCAGGAGGGTCTGGCTGTGCAGAAGGAATAGCTCAGCACTTTGCAGGAGCAGCACAGGCAAGTGCAGAGGCTCACCCAGCAGAAAGGCATTGATGAGGAGGGGGCTTTGCATACTAATTCCCATTCTAACTGTTCCACCCCCATTGTATCAGGGCTGTGAATGGAGGCATTGTCTCAGAGCTGAGCATGCTTCATGCCAAGCCCCTGCAAAATGGAGCCCTGGTGCTATGTAATAACAAAAACAAAATCCCAGCAGAAGTCCATTAGCATCCAAAGGGCAGGAGCCTGAATGCATCCGAAGAATTCTTTGAAAAGTAAGAGTGAAACGAATGTAATAAAATGCTACTATTAAGTGATACTCATTGTCCAAATTAAACCATCAGAAGCAAAGACCTTGACTCCCCAAATATATTCAGTGTAGCACATGCTGCAGAGCTCAGGAACGAGGCTATTAAGAATTTTAAGCCCTGGACTTGTCCCAAGTATGGATTACTTCATTTCGTCGTGAGCTCTTGGTGACATGGAACTATATTTGGGTTCACAGAATAAAAGCTCCAGTTTTCCACAGGGCACACATGGCTATGCACCCCACAGGCTTGCCAACCCCTCCTGGCACCCACAGAAGATGCACACCAGGAACTGCAGGAGCCATGAAATGTCCCAGCGTGGATGAGCAGATTTAAGAAGACAGAAGGGAGCCCAGCACTCTTCAAAGAAGCCATCTCAAAGCAAGGCAGAAGGCTTTTCTAGAAACAGGGAAACAGGTGCAGCAATTCCCTCTCTCTGCAGATGCTGGGAGGTGGCTGGCACAGGTGACCATTCCGGGGATGCCCGTGCTCCTCTGAAGTATGGCAGAAACCACCCATCTCCCCATGAGAGCAGAACATGCAGTGCCATTCTGCAGGTGTGAGCTGGTTTGCTGCTTCATTTATTTACGCTCCTAAACCTCTTATGCACCACAGTCAAACCTCAGCTGTTTGTATCTCCTTCAGCTTCTCCATGGCTCCTGCAGACCAACAGCCTCCAGGAGGGTCCATCCACTCAGTGGCCTCAACTCCACCAGGCTGATGAGCAAGGAGCTGCCCCCGGGAGCTGCTCCAGCAGCTCTGTGGCAGTGGGGTCACCCTCACTGAGGGCTTTGCACCCTGAAGCACCTGAGCCAAGCCAAAGGGACAGGGCCCCTGCCCAGGCCCCTCACTGCCACAAAACTCACCTCCTGGGTTCCAAAACCTCCTCAGCTCCACCTCTGCAACCTACCACCCAGCTGCCACCTCCTTTGCCCAGAGGAGTTGGTACTTAATTCACAGACCTCATGCATCTGCTGCTCTTCCCCATCCACCTCCCAGACTCTCTCCCCTTCAATCCATCCTCTTCTTATCCATCTTCTTACTCATCACGGAGCCCAGGACAGCACAAACAGGGACAAACCCCAGCACACTCCCAGGTGCCTGCATTAAGAGGAGCAGGAGGCAGGTTGGGTGCTCTGCCTTGGGAAGGTTACAAGCTGGGTCAGCTCTTGCAGCTCACACTGTTTGGGTCTAGAAAGCATTTCCCTACAGCAGGCTGCCATTCCTCCACTACTAGGCAGCACAGGGCTTTTCTCTATGTTTTACATTATGGGACCACTGGGTTCCAAACAAATAGTCATCTGAGCTCCAAGCCTCGTGGGAAGCCACTTGGTCTGCCAGAAGGTGCAGGAGGAGCTGGGAGCTCTCAAAGGGTGCTGTGCTGCCCTCAAGAGAGGACCATGCATGAGCACCTTGTTCAAAAGGCATCAGATAAGGACCAAGCTGCCCACAGGTTTTGTGCAGAGTTAGCTTGGCCCCAGGATGGCAGAATGAGAGTCACCCAGCCAGCACTTTCACATTTTTAAAGTCACTCCTGCAAAAGAAAAAAAAAGCCTAGCAAAACAAACAAACAAATACATAAAAATCCTCTTGAAATGAACCCTGCAAGAAAATTACAAGGTTGGGGAAGTGTGCAAATCTACAAACAGCCTAATTCACTAGCCAAGGCCTCCTGAAAACATGGTTGCATTAGGAAAACGCCACATCACCACGGCGCTCCCCCCAGCGCGCTCTGGCACAGAATTATTTCACTTAAGTTTCTTTTCTTTATCGCTTCATGAAGCCTACGTGTGGACATTGCCAAACAAAGCCACCACGGTGCCCTGACACACAGGATCTGCATCTCAATGTCCCCCCGACCCCTCCAGCTCCCCAGAGAAAGGCCCTAATCTGGGTTTTGTTCCCAGTCTCTCGGCTCCATGGAGCGGGGAGTTGGGTTAAGCAACCTCCACTCCCCCTCCCTCGGCCCTGGGAACAGCTTTGGAGCCCAGGATGGGAAAGATGGGGAGGAGGGGGAGCAAGAAAAGGGCCTGGGTCCAGCTTGGGAGCCAGGATGGGTGGCAGGATGATGCACTGCATCAACCTATCTGCTCTCCTTCTTCATCGGAACTGCCGGAGCGGATCGGTGTGGAGCCTGCACCTGGGAATCCACAGGGAGAGACCTGGGAAGGGAAGGAGCAAAACCACCTTTGCAGGCCTGATCTTTGCAAAGCCAGGTGCTGTGCTGCTGCTCACAGGCAGCTGGGTGCTGTGCGTGGCAGTTTTTGCATAGCCCACAGAGGAAAAATGTAGGTGGGTATGTTAGGTGAAGGCTGGCCCTGTTCCAGGGTGCACTGACAGCCAAACTAGGTCAAGCCTTAACCAGTATCCTTAAAAAAATGGGGAAAAAATAATGAGCAGTGGGAAGACAGCGAGGTCTCAGGGAAGAAAATGTTTGTATGAGACACTTCGTGTGCACTAGATGACTGGAGGAAAAAATACATACACATATCCACATCTTCTCACAGTTCCAATGGGTAGAATTTGTTTAGAGGACACGTAAGTACCTTGGACTGAAGACATTTTATATGTATTTCCTGCACTGACCTAAACCCAAAAAAAGAGTTTGCACCCCTAATGCTCTTAAAATGTAATGTGGTAGCCTGCTCTTGGTGCAGGCTGTGGGCAACTTTATTGTGTTTCAGGGCTTCTCCACTATGAATAAAAGCTATTCTTCTGCTGCACTGAAAGCAGGAGCCTGGCAGGTAACAGGATCCCAGCCCTGCCAGTAAAGGCAACTTGATACCATTCTCTAAAAGGGGAGAGAAAGGAAATTGACTTTAATGTCTATTAGAGAGGACAGACTCCCACTAGGGACAGGTCTTTCTGTCGGCACACATCGGCCCTCACAAGCCAGACACCCGAAATGGAAAATGTGGAAATGGAGGTGGTGGGTGGCCATTTCCTCTGGGGAAGGGTGTCCAGTTGGGAAGCAGCAAGACTTGTGTGTCCCAGGCACTGGGATGGTCTTGGGACAGTTCCCATTTGCCCGTGAGCTGCTGACCACCCAACAGGAGGTTGGGCAACCCTCTAGCTGCAAAGCACCCGCGCTCAGCCTGCAGTCCCTGGATTTGCTCTGTGAGCTCTGCAAGTTTTACCCAGCCACGGGACAGGCATTGGACACCTCCAAAGCAGCCATCCTGCCCCGGGACTGTCACCTCCTGCCTCCTCCTGAACGCACCAGCATTGCACAGGCTCAACAGAAATGAGGAACTGGGTAATTTTAAACACTTGCTGGGTGAAAAGCATTCTCAGGCTTAGTTAAACACGCCAGACAAGGCCTGTGTTCCTGTAAAACCTGGTGCATGATTAACAGTCAAGGCCAACGTATTTACCCTAAAAATTGGGTAATATTGTTTTATGGTTCCTAATAGTTCAAAGCGACACGGCACGGCTCTGAACAGACGCTGCCGAGCAGTTTCTCAGCCTTTCATCAGGACTGCGTAGGCGTTGAATTCTGGAGCTAATCACCTTAGCAACGGCTCTAAACATATGTGCAGTGACATCAGCTGATTTCTGAAAGCTGTAAATAGAGGATAATAGCACGAAAAAATTCTGGATTCGAGCCAAGACCTAAAAACCATACTATTAAAACACCGCCTGTAATTCAATGTATGCAAACTTGTTTGCATCCCCTCTCCCCAAAACCTGTGTAATTACACACCTACCAGCACAACTGGTGATTGTCCCACTATAGGGTACTCTCAGCTTCAGAATTTTCTCAGAAACGAGGATTTAACAGAAATGCTTCAAATTTAAATTTAAAAAGCCTGGAAAAAAAATCTGCAGATAAGTCTGCAGAGCATGAAGTGAGGTTTCCATCCTCGACCTACAGCCCTGTGTTTACAGCCAATGAGTAACATCCTCAACTTGAGGGAATTATTTGTAAATAAGAAAATAAACAATGTGCTCATGGGTTTTATCACTGACTCATGCACGAACTGTGAACAGGAACTGTGACAAACTCAGCTTTGAGGACGTTCCACCAGGCCCAAGCCCTTGGTCAGGAAAAGTTAAAGCAGCAGCAGGCAGGAGAAGGAAGAGGGAACCCGTTCCTGAAGGCCCTGCTGCTGAGCACGGCCGCCTGAGAAGGGCACATTCTGAATTACCTCATGTTTGGTACCTCATTAAGATCTTAAACTGTCGGTTTAGGGAGTCCCTCAATCAGCCATCAGCGTAAGACACGAGGACAATATACTTTTTGTTTTCCTCGTTTCGTTGTGACCCATATTTCTGAGGTCTCTTGTGCAGGATCTGACCCGGCCGGCTAAAGAAATCTTTGCTGTGCCTCCGTGTTAAGCTGGGAGGTGGGGTAAGGGTGGGGGTAGAGAGAAAGAGGGGAGAAACCGGCCTTAATAGGATTTTCAAATGTCAAAAAATATCTTTAGCAGACCCATTTATGCAGAGTCTTAGGACTCGCTGAACTTGAAAAGCAAAATTTGCAGTGCAAAGAACACAGCTTGCATGCTAAGCGCAGCCCGGGCGCGCCGCTCCGCAGCACAAAGCCCCCGGGCAGAGGGGCTGCTACCCGGGTGAGGAAGGGTTTGGGGGGCTCAGGGTGCTGGGGGGGAGCTTGGCTTGGCCTGGGTGCAGCGTGCAAGGTCTCTGCTCCAGGTGCCTCCCTGGGTACCAGCCAGCACGCTGCCTGCAAAGCTCCTCAGATTTGTGAAGAGCCCTGCATTAAAAAATAAAAAATAATAAGGCTAAGGAAAAGGAAAATGCAAACTCGACAGCTGCATCAGAAGGAGGATGTAGCACAGAGCCAGAAGCAAGAAATTCCCCCTCCTTTCTTCTGTCGAGGGTTGGGGTGTTTTTTTCTCTCTGTCAATTAGAGTTGCAAGGAAATTCAGTGAATTGAGATCAGCAGCGTTAATCGTTACTGCGTTTGAATTTAATTAGCATTATTTTTTAACTACAGGTAATTTACAGTGCCTCACCTAAATGTGGAAGTCGGGTAGTGAGTGCCTTCTGTTCACTAAAAAACCACCACGCCAAAGATAATCCTGCTATTTGCTTTATGCCTTTAATTTCTGTAATCCATGGTTACCAGTCGCAGCCAGACTGCCATGGTTACTCCCCTGCTCCTTTTATCAAAGGCTCCTGTGTGCCTCTCGCTGGAGCACTTCTGCCGAGATGCTAAGAATAGCAAAGCCCCTTCCCTGAGCACTGGATAAGGTGAGATGCAGGGAAAGGATGAAGTTTCTGAGCACGACTGGGAAAGAGGGGCTGGTGCTGCCGGGGTCAGCCAGCGGGACCAGCTGATCCCACCCCAGGAGAGGCAGCAGCACCTCCCACCTTCTGCCACAAGCAGAGACTTCAACTGTCTGCCCTTGGCAGATCTCTAGGGTGGCAGCTTTTATCATCTATTTCATTTTCCTGCAAGTCCCTCCCTATAGCTGGTATCACAGTTTGGGTACCCCAGAGCTTTTGGAATGAAATCTTCAGAGAGACATAAAATTCCGGACTGCTATTTCAGCATGAGAAGCACCATCCCCAGGTACAGCCAGCACATCTGCAGGGCTGGGCTCCTGTCTGGCCACGCAGTGACCTGCCACTGTCACCCCAGAAAACAACCAACCTGAACAGCCACGTTGTTATGAAACAGGCTGAGCAGCACCTGGCAGAAGCTGAGCTGGTTTCCCATACAGGCATCACACCTCCCATCAGCCAGCTCTCCAAACCAGAGCTGCCCAAAAGCCTCAAGTGTTTTGAAGGCTCAGCTGTACATCTGCAGGAAGGGAAGGGGATGGTGCTGAGCTCTTGGAGTGGGAAGAAGCAAACCCAGCAGCACTGAATCAGTGGCACTGGACACAGAGCAGTGATGCACTGGATGGACAGATGGATGGATGGATGCCTCAGCAGGGACCATGGAGCTGCAGGGAAGCAGATCACCCTGGAGCCTGGACATCTAGCAGGACTAACAGACAGTTAAAACTATTCTACACATTCCTGCCCTATAAAAGCTTTCCTATGTCCAGAGTATTTACAAAACTAAGTTGCTAACACCTCAAACCTCTGCAGGGATGTACACACTCAGCAACTGGAGGGAACAAGCATCACCTCCTCATCTGAAGGCTTTAGAGCCTGATAACCACAAGGTCCTGCCAGAAGCACGTGCAATGCTGAGGTGCTACTGTGGCTCAGCACCCCTGGGAAACACCTTCCTGCCTCCTGCCAGGTCCCATGGCAGGGCAGCCTGTGGGTCCTGCACTTGCTCTGAGCTAGCAGTAGGACAAGAGACTGGCTGTGTCTCTTAAAGAAGGGCACAGAAGGGCTGATGCCAGTGTCCTCACAGGCCTTGCAGCCCGTGAGCTCCCACCAGAGGAGCTCAGGACCCTCCAGGAAAACATGAGCCATCTCACCTGTGAGCAGGAGCTACAGCTGCTGCTGCCCCATTTTGTGATGAACCCCAGGGCTCTTCTGGGATTCAAGGCTCAAGGATGGCTAAGAAACATCAGAAAACTGCACAAAAAGCAGATGCATCCACCCTCTTCTGGGGAACCTACACCTTTAAAAAGCAAAGCTCCAACACCCTATGGAAACTGGTGCACACGTGCCCGGAGATAAACACCATCATGGGACAGGTAAGCTAGTTACTCATGATTTATCACACCATCTCCCCATCTAATTGCATAGCTAAGTGGTCAGTCATTTTAATCCACAGTAAGCAGCTTATGCTTTCTTATGCAGCTCCGTGACATTGCTCACTTCCTGATTTGGAAATAACAATTCTTTAAGTCTTGCTCTAGAGAAGGTGTGAAAACCACCATTTTCACAGTAACCCCGTACAGAGTTTGAGACTTGTAAGATGCAGACACGGGACAGATGTCTCCTGGAAGAGGGTCCCCCAACATCTACTTCATACTCAGCATCTTTCAACAAATTAAGCCATGACACCATTCCAGCTTTTTATTTTTACTTCTCCCATAAACAGCCCAGCTCCTGGGAGCACTGTCTGGCTGCCGGCTCTCCTCCCTGCCCAGCTACTGTCTCACTGTACAATGCTGAATGTCCCTGGAATTTTACTGCACTGTACCCTCTGCTGCAGCTGGATGAGCAACACTGGAAGCTAACACGACTCAGCTGAGCACCATCTCCCACCTTCACCACGCACTGTGACCCACGGAAGTTGCATCATCCTCAGCATCCTCATCTTTCCCCTTCATGTCCCGCTGCTGCCAGCCCTTTCTGGTCCCACATCACAGGCCCTTGCTCCCTGTTTTCCCATAATCTCACTCATTTTTTCCCTACTAGCAGCTCTCTGCTCTCCAGATTTCTGAATTTACTTAACAGGGCCCCACAATCTGCCCGATTTCTGGACAGTTTTTGATGCTTGCTTATTCTAGTGTAGCAGTTACATGATGTTTTAAGAACCTGTATTTTAAAATCCTTGGAGATCCACACATAAAATGCTGCTCCAAAGAGATGCCCTCACGTGCGCAGAGACCCATCCGTCCCTCCCCATCCCCAGAGCCTGTGTCAGTCAAAGGGCATTTTAGCTTTTCCACAAAATCACAGAACGTATCTGAAGGCTTAATAGAAAGAAATCAGGTTTTGGGTTACATGAAGCTTTTTTCATTGCTCGAAAACTACAGCCATTGAAAGTGAAAGCTGTGGGACCAGGGAGCCCGCGCACGCCGCTCACACGCCTTCCGCTCACAGCAACGGCCGCAGCAAAGGGGATTTTTCTGAGTTGCAACACCGGAGAACTTTACCCCCTGAAACTACCCATGAACTTAAGCCAATGACCCCCAGTCAAGTTTCAAAACCATTCCAGATACTGAGCCAGATCAAAAGTCACGAGCTGGGACCTCCTGCCTTTGATACCCGAAGCCCCCGACACCGATACTGGGCGAGAGCACGGAGGCTCAGCTCCTTCTGCGAGGAATCTTCTTTAGCTTGATACAAAATTTATTTTACCATATGTAAAATTCATTTGTGTAAGCTGCACACCCCGCTAGGTTTGAATGGGGACGAAGGAGTATTTCAGCTCCCAGTGCAATTTATTATTTAAAAGCAGTGAAATGACATTGGTGATAGGAGAGCCCGGGCTGCGCGCAGCGGTGATGTCATGGGTAATGCAGCCCTGCTCGCGGGATGAACCGCGCTGTACATTAGCGTGCTGGCGAGGGTGGTTGCTCCTATCAATTATTTATAGTCTTCTGGCGTGCAGCCTGGAGAGGGTCACATCGTTGAAAGCTAACTTTATCTTCATTGTTCCCAGCCTCCTGCCCAGCTGTCACTCTGCTCGCTAATTTAATACACCCAGAACCCTGGAAAAAAGGATGGAGGGCTGGTGGTTGGCTTGGGCCCTGCCCGTGCTGGAAGAGGAAAGGTGGGCTCCTGCTGTGAGCTGCTGGGCTCTCAGTCATCTTCACTCAGGTGCTGGTTTGGCTGTTTAAAATCTGTGTTTGAGGCTCCCCTGGTTGCTGGGTTGACCCAAAGGCAGGTGGGTGTGATTTGTGGGGTGAAAGGCGGGGTGTCTGTGGTGCAGAGGGGTCTCCAGCTCTGTTGGTGTGCCATATGAAGCGCAGGCTGAGCTGCACATTCTCCTAAATATCACTGCAAAAGCTATTCAATAATGTATGTAAATATGAGGGGGGAAAAGAGAAAGTGCACTTGGCTCTAAAAAAAAAAAAATTAATTAAAAAATTTAAAGGGGGGAAAAAAAAAAATCTCTCAGGAGTTTTTCGTTTTAGCTACAAACCCAGAGTGCACAGCCACAGCCTGATTCACCCTATTTCACCACTGAAGCAATGTGCTGTTGTGCTGGCCCACCAGGCAGGAGAGGGGCCCTAAGGCTTTGTTCCTACAGCTCTCCCCAGCACACCCTTTTCTGCTATTCCCCACTAAATTAAATCTGCTACCACCACTTTTCACACTTTTGAAATGTGCTCTTAAACACACTGTTCATTTGGCCCAATACCTACATTAAAGAAACTCAATTTTAACATTAGCTGCTTCAGGGTCTCTGCTGCCCTTGGAATTGGTCTGGCAAAAAACAGGTCCCAGAGATGAGCTGCTGCTTTTGCAGCTCCTGCACTTGGTCCTACCGACCAGTGGGATTCACAGATCCCATACACTGCATCAAGTATCTGTCCCATAAGTCAAACAATAAAAAAAAAGGTCAATTCCAATTTAAATAAATGCTTAAATAATAAGAAGCCAGGAAACTAACCCACATTTTCCTCCTATTAGGACTAGCTGCCTTATTTTAAGCAACAAGAATTACCCAGAGCTGGTTCAGATGTACCAAACAATTCTGGCCACCACGTCTGAAAACAACACACAGTAATTTCATGAAAAACAACATTTGCAGAAAAAGGAAGTTGTTGAAAAGGAAAACACAGGCCCTGAGGAAGCAGATTCGTTGTTCTGAGGCACAAACAGAGGCTCCTGCTGCGGCACTGTCTGGCACGGCACTTCCAGCAGTACCTGGTGCTCCAGGAGCTGGAGGGGGGGAAATTTCCTCAAATTGGGTGCAGTCCCCCAGCACAGCCATGGGTAAGGCCAAGGCAACAGCCAGACCCTTTCACATTTGTGTGAGTCAGGCAAAGGAGAGACAGAAAACCATAATTAACCTTCAGTAAGTGCAAAGCAGCAATGAGTGCATTCTGCAACTTTTTTTGCACAATGAAAACCAGGAGAATTCTCCACCCAAAACCCCAAAGCAGGGGATTGGGGCAGGTGCAATGAGCTGGATCCATCCTGGTACCACCACAGAAAACCGGGTTCTGACCAGAAGCCAAGCCTGCAGCGTGCAGACCACGTGCTGCCGGCATCTTCAGGGCCTTTAGATCCTCCCTGAATCCAGGATTATTTCCATGGCAACTATCTGGAGAACTTATTAAGTAAAAAAAACCCAAGAACAGTTTGAACACAGAGAACCTACATTTGTAACGTACTAGCCGACTAAATTAGCAGCACTCAGATTTTTAGCAATCAAAATAGATCGTGTTCTAGCAACTCCATCTTCTCTCTGCCACCACTTAAAAGGAAAATCTGATAGTAATATCAGTGTAAGGGGAAGGGGGGGAATTAAAGGTTTTCTAAGACCACAGACCTGTATCAAGAAAAATCTTATTCCCTACAAGTGGTTCGAGAGACATTATTTTAATATCTGACAGTTCAAGTACTGTTAAACAGAGCTGAGTTTCCAAGAGATGATAAACTTCATTGCAAGGCACCTGCTGGAGAATCAAAAAGATGACATTGGGTGACGCAAAGCAGTTATCTAGCACAAAAATTCACTGGATCACCTCCAATTTGTACCAAAACCCCATCATAATTTGTGACCCTGCCCTTCCAAGCAGCAGCTCCAGCTCTCCTGCTCACTGCCAGCCCAGAGTAGGGCTTGCAAAAACACCATCCCCTGTGTGCTCATTTGACAGACACGCAACATCACGCCTGATCCCGACCAGACCCGTAGTGCCAGCATGGAAAGCTCTGGAACTGGCTGCATTCTTCTGCTCGTTTACAAGCTGATCATCTGCATCACTTCACTCAAGTGTTTGTTTCAACAGAAGAGGCAAAATCAGTGATCCTGTATTGCACTGAGCCTGAGAGATTCATAAGTTTGGAATATTTGCACTAAGAATAATTCACTTATTGTAGCTGATTGGAAATAAATTAAAAATTAGCAAAACCTGTTGTTGAAATCCTGAATAGGATCCATCTTTCTCAATTATTCTGTAACCCAATTTTGTTCCCTTCCAGGATCAGAGTCTACAAAAGAGCAGAGGAGGATGCAGGACCCCGACACGGGGAGCAGTGGTATGTGCAACCCCAGCAGCATCCTCCACTCACAAGCTTGCAGGAATTTCACAGCTACCTTGGTTCCAAAGGAGGCTCAGTGTAGCAGCAGTGACTAGGGCTCCTCCTAAGCATGAGGATAAGTAAATTACCAAAGTTTTGGCAGCACTTGAAAACAAACACTGCCCAAGAATTTCCAAACAGCAACTCAGAGCGAGAAGTAAGTCTCAACAGGAATGATTTTGAAAGTGCTTTAAAAAAAAAAAAAAAAAAAAAAAAAAAAAAGTGGCTAAATGAACTGTTGGCTCGGTCACTAAGTCCAGCCAGGGAGATTATATGCATTATTGATTTACCTTAGAACAAGTTGGGAACTCATTTCCAATGGTTTCTAATGGAACCTGGATTTTCTCAGTCCTAATCTGCCTCGTGAGGTTGAGCCTCCCGCAAGGAAATACAATACCACAGCATTAAAATGGCAGCTGTCAGATGTACAACAGCCCCATTCATTTAATGAAGATAGTGCAATGGCGAGAGGGATTTTTAAAGGCTTCTCCAACAGGCTCCATTGCAATTAAATAGAGTGGTGAGGACATGGTGGTGAGGATGGCCTCGTGAGTGCCTGAAGATAATGGTGTGGACCTGCAAGTCTAGGGATTTGCAGAGCACAAAGGGAGGTTATGGAAAGTTTATTTTTGTAGTATCAGCTTGCACACACTATCTATAGTCCTTTCAGAAGCAATGCTGATTAGTGGTTTGAGCAGAGGAGTGGCAGTTTTGAACCTCAGCTCCACTGCCTGCTCAGCCACGAACGTACAAAACGTTTGGCAAGTTGGTTTTTCAGCAGCCACAGCTGTACGAGGCACAGAGTAATGCTTTGCCTTTTATTCATAGCAAAGCACGGGATGGAGACAGCAAAGCATACGTACAGCCAGTAAACAATTCCTCCTATGATAATCAAAGCCATTTGAAAAGAGAAAAATTCCCATCTCAACAGATAAGGAGCTTTCAGAGGGTGCGTGAGCATCAGCCCCTGTTTGCAGCCGTGGTGGCTCAAAGGACGCCTGTTTGTGGCCATCTTGGTGCAGAAATGGGCAACAACTGGGTGCCACAGCCTTCCCCTCACCTCCCACCAGGCAGAGGGATCAGGCCATGTCCCAAGCACCAAGTTCAGCTGCCCCCGGAGCAGGACAGCCCCCAGGCCAACCCCAGGAATGCACCCGCTCCCAACTCCATGTGGCTGGGATGGATGTGGAGGGAAGGGGAGTCCTCGACCCCCCTGAGAGCTGGGAATGGGATTTTCACCAGGACACCATACCATAAATCCTCAAACCCTGCCTCAGCAGTGGAAGCTTCTCCACTTTGGGAAATGTTTGGGGTTTTTTTTCCTCAACAAAACACCCTAGAGCAAGCTCAGCCTTCTGAAATGTTGGACTGCTTTTTTACCAAGTAAGAGCATTAAATAGGAGACTGGTATTCAGCAGGAAAGGGTCTTACTCCTTTAGGTACCTAAAGCTAAAAAGGAAAAGGTTTTTCTCAACTCTTACAGAAAAAGCTTCCTTTAATGCTAAACCGAGTAGGGAATATCATAGCCCCAAAGGAGGCTTCTAGAAAGGTGTGAGCACAGACAACAGAAGCTCATAGCAGGAAGGAAATTGTAACATTAGCTTCAGACTTTGAATGCACACACAGATCTGCATCACCAAACACCAACAGTGAGCAAAATATTCAGTGCCAAAGAACAAAAAACAACATTTGATCCTCCACTATTTTCAAAATTCATCTGCAAATGCTTCCTGCCTTGAGACAAATGAAAACCAAGGCGTGATGGATACATGGCAATTAACTGCCACCATTATTTTTATTATTTGTAGGGTCTTGCTAGAAAAGAAGCACTGCCCTTCGCCCCAAGACATCCCGAGGCAGCAGCTGGCTGCCTGCAAAAATCAGTGAGCATTATATTCTGCCCCTTCTCCACTTCAACGTCTTACCCCGCAGCTTCAGAAGCTCCTGGCTCTGTCCTTCCCCCTCCCTTCCTGTCCTCCTCCAGCTCCTTCCCCTCCAGCCAGCCTTTCCACCTCCCTCCCCGCCCGGCAGCACTGCCAGATGTCAGCCTGACCCTGCAGCCGCCGTTTCGGGTCAGTGATGGGGGTTACGGTGCAGGGGGGGCAGTGAGCTCCAGCGGGGGTTCCCACCTCACCAGGCAGAGACAGGACGGCTCCACTGCCCCAGCCACGGGCTCTGGGCACAGCTGGCAAATTTAGTTCCAGGCTTTTTTTTTTTTTTTTTTCCTGTTATTGAACCACCGGCAGCAGATCCAGCAGAAGTTTGAAGAGCGTTGAGGCAGGCTGCAGTGAAAGCCTTAGGCACCCAGAGCTGGGTAAGGTGACCCTTGACTATGTTAAGCATCAGTCATTCTTAGAAGTGTCACTTACTGCACAAGGGGAACGGGTGACCTGAATGTCTCCTGCAAGAATAATTGCACATCGAAGGCAAGGGCTAAAGTTTCTGTAGATGGGATGCTGCTGTTTGCTGGGAGGGTGATGCTGCAGCTCTCCCGAGGAAGGCTGCTCCAAAGACATGGGGCTGCTGCATGGCCGGGGCACTGACAGCCACCGAGGAACTGGAAATACATTTCAACTGAACCCAGCCCTGTATTTTTGACCAAGACACACTCCATGAAGGATGTGTCCCTGACCAAGGCTCCCAGGCCACGGTATGCAGTTTGCTGGAAGGGAAGGGGAAAGCTTCAAGCCTGACATAAGCCAGGGCTCGGATTCCTCTATCGTACTGAGCCTGCACCGCAGATAAGGCTGCGTCAACTTTTCCATTTGAGTGCTCTCCCCTCTAAGGTTTACAGTCAGAGCGAAAATGTTTTGGCCAGGTGGAAACTTAACATGCAGGCTCCCAGAGCAGGGAGCTGCCCATGTATATAATACTTTGCAATATCACCCACTCAGACTTGGTTTGCCTCCACTGGGCAAAAATCTCACCTTCCTCCCCATGAAATTCTTCACATTCCTCCACAGCAGATAAGCTGTACCCCTCTGTCCATCCACAGCCCATGCAAACTGCCCCGTAACATCAAGCAACCCACGGTACATGAAACACAAGGAGATTAAACGTTAACCCAGGAGCCCAGAGGAGGGCACGGGATGGCAGCATTGCCATCCTTCCACAGCCTGACAGCCCGGCTCTGGCACAGCTCCGGCCTTTCCCGCAAGCTGGCACCCACCATGCTGCAGTTTCGGAAGCAAAACTTCGGAAGTTTTGGACAATAAGGGTGCTTCTCACCTATCAAGTCCATCTGCCTGCAAGAAAAGGAGCAAGGAAAGCAGGTGGAAGCCAGCTCTGAGACCCCCATCACTGGGCCTGAAAGCAGGGTGTCTGCAGGCAGGGGACCACTCTCCCCACCACCTCACATGCTCCAGGCTCCTCCAGATGCATTTTCCTGGGCTTCCAGAGAACCCAGCTTGCAGGCTGCCAGCTCACACCTGTTCAGCATCTTATTTTTGTGTTGAACTATGAAGACACTCCACTTCCAAGAAAGGTGATGGAGGAGCCCAGCTTCCCCATGGCCAGGGGCTGCAGGCACCAGACCCTGCTCCTGCTCTGCAGCACCCAACCCCACACGTCGGGGAAGTTTTGGGGCCTGTTGACACTTGTGAGGGATGGGAGGTATTTTGGTACCAGTGAGTGGCACAGTCCTCCCCCACCCCCACATACTTCACTGCAGTTATCCCTGAAGACAAAAAAATTTGTGCTTGTTTTTCTGCTGCTGCTGAGCAGCTACGAAATGTCTCCCACCACAGAGAGCCTGAATAAATCCCAGCTCCTGAAGCAGCATCTGAAATCAGCTTCTCTCCAATTTCCATCACAATTTAAAACCTTTAATTTACTGAGGCTCGAGTGAAAGCAACATTTGTGTTTGTTTACCAGCCACAGAGGAGCTCTGAGCACTCGTGGTTTATCACATTTACCCAACAGATAGATTCTGGGGAGCTTCTTGGACCAGATGTGACTTATCACAAATTACCGGTCACAAACTTTTCCTCCCTGTCCCCAAGAGAGCCCAGGAACTGGTCTCTGATGGCTGGGCAAGCTGCCCACACACATGGTGCTTGCAGCAGCCTTTTGGGAGAGCTTGAAACAAGCCTGAGTTTCTCTATTTTCAAGTTTAAAAAAAAAAAAAAAAAAAATTAGAAGGGAGGAAAACAGCCTGATTTCACTCTTCTTCCTCTGTTAAATCTTGGAGAGCTGGACCAAGACGTGGCAGTTTTCACTGGTGGAAGCATCCTCACAGGCTCTGGGGAAGGCTGGAGGCTACAGGGGATCTGGAGAACCTTCCCCTGTTACCTTCGGTGAATTTAAGATTCACTCCTGTATGTCAATGAAGCAACTTTGTTCTTTCTGGAGGGAACGGACAGATTGCAAGAGAAAACTATATCCCAACTGCTGCCAAATTCCACAGATTTAGTTATTAGTAGGCAATTAGGAACCATTATTAACACTTCCTACTACGTTAAGCTCCATTTGCACTGCATCCCTGCGCCAGCCTGGACGGTTCTGACGGAGCGGCACTCCAGCTCCAAGGCGCACATGGCATCACGTACCAAAAACTGTGTCTTCCTGCTCACTGCCTCCTCTGCCCCTTTCTCCACACATGTATTTAATGCAGTTGTCTTACAAAATAAAAATTCCAAGTAAAAATACAGAGATTAAAAATGAAGGGAGGCGGGGGGGTGGGGTATATAAAAGCGTGGCTGCACAAAGGAAAAACAATTTTGCTCTTGTTTTTTAGCTCACAATCAACATCTTAGCTATTCAGGAAACTGGTGCACTGCCCTCCAACCAACTTCAATTAGGGAATTCAAAAGCAGTCAGACAAAAGAATGCCTGGGAGTTACTGCACCGCACAGAGATATTTTTAGCAAGAGCTGGGAGGCTGTCTGTGGGACACTGCTTTGCTTCTATTGCATTTCAGCTTTCATATTTACATTTGCAGGACAGCAAGATTTACTAGGTCAGAGGGAAAAAGAGAGGAGAAGCGGGGTAAACGGTGTGAATCGCTTTGCTTTCTGATACTTTCAGAAGGTATTTCAGCAAAAGCTCAGGGAGACCAAAGTGAAACAGAACAAGATTTGCCTCCATCTGCTTCAAAAACTGTCTTTCAGCAGAAAACCTCAAGTCACTCCTTTTAAAAGGGTGATGTAAAGTAGCAACCACAGCCCCGGCTGTGTCTCCAGAGGCCCTAGCAGAGCAGTGGAGCACAACGCGAGGCTCCCGTCACCCACCCAAACCCCCCCGGTGCCGGTGTCGCGGCCCCACACCCCGGTCACCGGATGGGTTCAGGCAGGGCACAGCACCAGCGCCAAGGCGCACCTGCCCGGCCCAATCCCATGGCCATACAACGCCATTCACCTCTTCAGTCCGGGACCCAGCCCCGTGAGACGCTTCTGCTTTTCAGAAGCCATTTCCTAAACGTGAGGCGCTGAGGAAGCCCGGGGAAAGTGTCTGCCCCGAGCCAGGAGGAGAAGGCCCCGGGTGGGTTTTGGGGAGCCACAGGCCTGGCTCCGGGGCGCAGCCCCCTCTTCCGCTCCCTCCCACCACTGCGGCAGCGCAGATGGCAGCAGTGTGACCTCGCTGTTCCTGCCTCCTTGTTTTGATCCTGCAGTCTTGATTGTTCAGGCTAATCCCACACTCCCAGCCTTGGCTGCCAGCCAGGGCTGTTATTAATGGCACAAAAGCTTCTCATTCCAGCTACTTCTACATCCGCTAATGCTGTTGTTCCCTTCGCTCGCTCCCTCCCCCCTCTCGCCACATTACAAAGTGGAGCTGGAATATATTTTACATGGGGGGGGGAACAACAACACAACCCTCTCTGATCATCCTTACACAGTGAAGGCTCCACCAGAACCGCAGAGGGAAGGCTCATCAGCTCCAGCAATAATTACCAATGCCGAAGCAGTAAGACCACCCTGCTCATCCAGCTACCAGCTCAATAAACAGCACAGGGATGTGGGAAGCTTCCAGCAATCCCTGAAGGAAACCCAGGACCCCAGGCAGAAGCACACAGAGCTGCCCTGCTCTTCTGACCCAGAGGGCCAGGAGCCCAAGGAGGGGCATCATCCTGGCATGGCAACCCAGCATGGCACCCAGCTGCTCCTCAGGTGGCACCGGACCTCGCTGCCTCACCTGGGAAACCACTTGTTTTCCTGACACTAAAGCTCTTGTTAACAGCACCCGCTGAAAGGCAGCTTCGAGATTATTTGCAGTTTAGCCCCAAGCCCTGTGCAGCATGCTCATCCCTCCGCAAGGGATCCCAAGCCCCATAGTGGGGCCTGAGAGCCACATTCAGGCACATTCCTCCTGCCAGGTTGGGGCTGTGTTCAGACAACTGCATGGCTTGGCTTTACAACACCCACCCACCCCAGGGAGAGCTCTGCAGGGCTGAAGCCCCATGGTTGCCCTCACCAGCCAGGCTGCTGGCGTGATTACTGGGGTGCAGGTCCCATGACTGCTCAACTTGCTCAGACCCAGGGCTGGTTTGGGAGGAGAAGTGATGATGATATTCACCAGAGCCTTCTGATCCACCAGAGACCACCCAGCCGTGCCCACCACACACAACCCCCTGGGACACAGCTCACAGTGAGTGCAGCTCCAACTGCTCACCCAAAAGGTTTGGTCAGCTGAGCTCAGGTCCCCAGCACTCTGCTCACTGCACTGGGGGCCACCAAGATGAAGGTTAACGAGGTTCAGAGTTGCCTTAGGCTGCAAACCCAGCAGTAGGTCTGTGTCCAGCATCGCAGGCACTGGGATGTGCCAGGCAGGGAGCATCATGCTGGTGCAGTGTCTGAAGAAACCTGCCTGGTTTTCAGCCCAAGCTGTCATCCTGGTGAGATGATTCACCATTCTGCCCTCAGTGCTTGTCGGAACGCAGGAAAGGAGAAAAGCAGCTAGAGGAACATTTCTTCTGATTAGGGAGGTCAGTACATTTTTAATAAAGGGCTCTTTAAAGACAATCTCATTTCAGTATTTACACATGTTAAAGAGGTTACAGAGATCAAGATGTAATGAAGTCCAGAAGGAGAGGACAATAAAAGCGTGGCTGGGGTGCTGCAGTGTGAGGTATCTCTGGCTTGTTGGAGGGCTGACACAGCAGGGCACAGACCCCATGCACCCCCGACAGAGGTGGGGGATCAAGCACGAAAAATCCAGCAGCAGATTTCTGAATGCAACCAGCAACTCCATCTTCTCTTTTTCCTTAACCAGAGCAGGTCACCCTGCCCCCAGGACAAGCCCCTGGCCCCTGCCCACTCCTCAGTGGGCACGCTGGGTCTACCAGGCTGGTGTAAGCAGCCATGCTCTCCCTGCCAGCCAACCCACACCACCTCCACCCCAGACACAAAACATCTTCCAACGCTGCAGCAGCTTGTACTACAGGCAGAGCCCTTGTTTACCAGCAGGCAGGCCTAATTTAAACTCCTGAAGTCATCTCCAGCTTCTCACTATAGCAACCCCAGCGAATCTTCCCACTGTAATATGTGCAGAGCAGCTTTGCATCAGAGCTTTACATCAGCTGAGGTTACATCTGACACGAGGGAAAAATTAAATATCTGCCAGCAGCTCCCAGTGTCAGCAGTGGAGTTTTACAAAACCTCTGCTCCCAAGGCAGAGCTCGGCCGTGGCTCTTCATGTGCCACAGATTAACTCTGAGGAATTAAAAAATTCCCTTGAAATGCTCAGCTCCCACTGATCTGAAGGACCCTGCTCTCCCTCCTTCCCCTCTTCTCTGTAACATGCAGGATTTGCTGTTTGCTTTACAATAATTCAGTTCAGGGGCTTGGGGGCAGGGGGGATGCATGCCAGCTCTGCCTACAGTGCATGGGGAAGAGAATGTTTATGTCAAGTTTGGAATAATTCCTCTACCATGCTTGAGAAAGTTCTGGTGCCTGTTTCAAAGTCCTTCATTACAGAAGACTAAAAATAATCTGCATTTGAAACTACTCAGTAGTCGCAAGATCAAGCAGAACAAAAGGAAAAACGTATTCTGAGGGAAATGTTACTTTCTAGAGCTCAAACAGCACTTGAAGCCCCATCAAGTCACTTTCAGCTGAGGTTGTAGAGAACCAGAAGGAAGGAGGGAAACCAGCTCGGATTACCTGATCACAGGGGAGGGAAAAGCAAAGGTATCCGGAACCACAGGTATTTAGCATGGCTGCACCAACAACAGGAAAGCTGGAGGGCCTTCCTGAAGCAACTGCTTTCTTTTAAAGAAGTGATTAGTGGAGCAGGCAAGAGTCATGGACATAAGGGAGAGAAGTGAAGAAAGAACAGCAAAAATAGGGAAATATTTCAAATTAATGACATTCATTGCCTACAATGCCAAAAGGACTCATTGCAGTCATCTCAGCCCAACAGGTGACACAACTTCCCTGCATTAATTCTTGCATTTCCTACCAGTATGGACCAAATACAGCAGGTATTTCAAAACTAAAACAGTATTTAAAGGATAACCTAATACCCTAAATATTTAAAGGATATGAGGTCTGCTACAGCCACAAGCTAAGCTGGTCTCATGTAACATCCCTCCTAATAAATCTGCTCCTTTACTTTTCAGTTTAATTTCTTTAGCTTCAACTTCCAGCAGGCAGGCACTTTTTCTCTATTTAAAAAAAAAAAACATCCTAGAACAAAGCATGTAGGATGGATGTCAGGCAAGGTCAGCCCAAAACCTGGGGGCAGCAGATGTTTAGAAGGTGAATGTACTCCCCAGCACCCTGCCCAGGCTCTGGCAGTCAACAACGGATGGGCTTCCAACCCATCAGATGCTCTCAACTTTCTCCTTGCTAAGCTAAATAGCTTGTGTTTCTAAGCCCTAACGCATGAAATGAGTCTTCTGAGCCCCATTCAGCCAACCAGCTTCTTTTCTTTTTTAAGTGAATACGATGTTAATCTCATTAGCTGTGGTATTGCAAAGCCAGCCTGGGAGTTGGTCCCACCTACTACCCAAATAATTTTCAGCAGCTCCCATAACACAGGGAACACTCTAACCCCAGGGGGTACTGGGGAACAAGAAATACCACTGGGTTTAGGATAAATCCAACTTTATGGTGCCAGGCCCAAAGCAAACAGGTCCAGGGACACAGAGTGCCCCTTCTATCACACCCTGAAGCAACTGACCATGGTCTGCAGGTGGGCAGTGCCTGGTATGGGCCTGACCCAGCCCTTGGCACCAGCTGCTTGTCCTGCTTGGCTCCAACACACCCACAACCTCAAGAATTTCCCTGTGCCACACCTACACCTACCTGGCCATCATCCACCACATCCTCAGCCACCTCCAGCTCCACACGAGGCTCCCCTGCATGCGGGTAACAGCAAATAACAGCTGATGGTGGCTGCTTCTCCCATTTATGTAGAACTAGGGCTCAAAAAACAAAATATTGAGGGTCTGAAGTGTGCTTGAACACCATTTGGAAGCCACCACCTTGACGCTTGCTTGTAATGTCACCACTACTAAAGACATCTTTTGGTGAGAACCAAACCAGAAACACCAGCCAGTGCAGTCGTTACTTCAGCTCCATCTTACATCCATCTATGAGAACAGCAGAAACATTCAGGTCCTCTGACCCCAAAGCAGTTCACGTGGGAAAACGCTGGGTTCAAAATGCAAAGAGTCACATGATGGCAACACACCTACACAAAACGCTCAAGCTTGCACCTCAGGAAAAAATTTAATCACCAGTTTCTGCTTCCTCACAGGAGCCAAAGCACCACTTGTGTCCAAAGCACTGGGCTGACTCTTCTCCAATGCCTCAGACCTGGTATGTGAGGCTCTGGGGATAAAGAGAAGCTGTGGTAGCTTCCCTGGAGGAGCATCAGTACCAGTACTGCACCAGGGATATGGAGACAAGGGGCTGAGGATGGGGAAAGTAGTGGCAAAGCCCTCTCTGAGGGCAGAAGAACTGATGTCTGCACACACAGAGCCTCTTCAGAATAAAGGAGAAGCACCAGGGAGGTCCACAGTGGCCAGAAGGGATGTTCTGATGGGGCCACACTTCCAGCAACAGTTTTCTGGTAGGTTTGAGGAGCCTCATAGAGATGTCTCCCCATGAGGCCCAGATGGAGAAATCACCTTCACTGATGTCCCAGCAGGTCCATGGGCAGGGCATGGACATGTAAGCAGAAACCAGAGCAAGTGCCACACAGGCTTGGGGACAGCCCAGCAAGGGGGAAGTGAAGCTGTTCACTGACCATTCCAGGTCTGGTTTTTAAAAAAATCCTCCCTCTCCAGATCACTGGCATTAATTCTTGGGAGCTGCTTTGGCAGTTCAGAGCTGACAAACCAGACTGGGCAAGAACAAGTAAGGTTCCTGCTTCCCATCAAAGGGCACAAACACAGAGAAGGGAAAATCTGCATGCTGCCCTTCCCAACCAGGCAGCAGCACTGACCAGATGGACCAGTAAATGGGATTAAGAGGAAGAAGGCACAACTACATCCAGCCCTTTGCTCCAGGGCGGGAAACTCACCCTCCTTACAGCCAAGACTCCACAACAGTGCAGGAACCAGACTTTGCCTTTTACCCTCTTCCTTCTTCCAAGCTGTGTCCTCCCCTCATGTTTACCTTACAGACCTGCCACCTCCCTCTGGCTCACAATTCCTCCTTCTTTGGAAAGTCTTTGAGACACCCATTATATAAAGATACACAAAAATAAATTGTTTTTAATCCTCCAGATTCTAGTGCTCCCAAAGAAGGATCTTAAAGAGCTTTGCAAACAATGGATTAAGCCTTAAGACTCCCTGCGAGGTAAGAAAGTGCCTCTGACAGCAGCAGAGGAAGGTGAGCGGGGCTGAAGGCTTCACAACACGACCTCACCACAGCTGCAGAAGTGCAGATGCACAGACACAAGTGAACCCATTCCTGATCCGTCACCAGCCTGCTAACACCTTTGCCATTCAGCACCAGCAGCAGCTTCCAAAATCACCAAACACCTTCCAAACACTTTCTTTCCCACCTGCTAATAGGATCAGGAGTTCTACTCCCAACAGCTGGCCCAAGACAAACCATCCCAGGGATGGCAGTGCCACTGGCTCAGGGGCTGGGGACACATGGTTTCTCTTGGAGAACTGGGAAGGTTTCACACTAGCTTTCTCTAGCCTTCATTAGCAGGCACACAGGAAGCTTTCTCAGGGCGTGTTTCGAGCAGCTCACCGGATGCAATGCTAGGGAGAAAGGCACCTTCTGGGTTTGCTCCTCAGCGTTAAAGATGACTTTGGGACACGTGCTCTGTAGCCTTCAGATGGCCACCTATATTAACGTGACGTCACATTCGTAGTGCATCCCGCTCTCTAAAAGCCTTTCTATTTCTTCCCAAATATATTTTGCATACACCTTGTAAACAAGCTTTACATCCTTTTGATCAGCTCTCTGCTGGCTGCTCGTCCACGCAGCCCGGGGAGGGGGAGGGAAACTTCCTGTTCCACTCTTGCTCGCAGCAACGTGCTGCGCTCAGCTCTTCCCGCCCCGTGAGCAATGATGGAATTTTCTATTTTGGTGGCTTTTTCTTCATGTATTTGTAGCAAGTGGGCTGTGCTCTGGAGTCCAGCATTGCTGTTGATCTCAACTTATTTTTTTTTTAATTCATTTTAAAGCGGCAGAGCAATTTATTGCAGCATCTGCTTTTCAAGCCAAGGTGACCAGCTCAGAAGCCAACCCTCTAGCCAACCCTTTTCATACTCACTGGCTTCTCAGTTTGCTTTTCCATTTGCCTGAAAGTAGCCGTTTTTGAAAAAAAAACCCCCAAACTTGTTTACAGATAAAACAGCCTCCTCCATGCAGCAAAGCACACCACCATGTTTTCGTGCTACTGCTTATCTGCTGAAGATAAATCCAGTTTCTGCTTGCCCACGGGCAACCAGCCAAATGCTCACCAGCTGATACCTCCCTGCACCTCGTGGCGACTTCACGTGCTCCAACTGATGACCGACCACCTCCGAGAGGTACAGCTGTGCCACGCTGCCCAGACAAAAATACAAAAATACACCCCCCTCCTGGTTCCAGAGACACCACCTGAAGCTGCAGAAGGATGGTAACTTCCTCCCTTTGCAAAGAGCAAACACCCACAGACTCCGGCAGCGGCCGGAAGCCCAAGTGCTGTGTAAATGGTTAAAAGCAATCGCTGTGCTCTCTTGTGACTCCAGCTCACCACTTCCACGTCCTCCCCTTGCCGGCTCACATGAGGAGCTTATAAAATCAGCACACTGTAGGCAGCCTAGCTGCAGCACAGGAATGCTATGTAGTTGGTTACTAACACCGTGTTTTGCATATTGTGTTTCAAACACTACATGCTTTGACACGTTCAGTGTCAACAAGGGGAAAAAAAATTGTCAGACCAAAATGAAGTCTTTCCAATATGAGTTATTAGCTATACAGCAGGCTACCAGGTGCACTGCGAAGACCCTGCAGGGATATTCCTGCATTCATTTCAACCCTCCCCCTTTTGAGAACAATCTCAGTTCCTCTCCTAATTATTTTCCTCTAGCTGAGATCAGCGTGCTTCTCGGCTCTGCCCATGGTGGGCTGCCACATGATCTGCAACCAGAACAGGTAGTGTTCAGACACAAATGCCTTACACTCTTTCAATGAGGTGGGCAGTGAGGACCTGGCAGATTTAGGATACTAAACAGGGAGGGGAAAAAAAACACAGCACATTTTCATATGGGTTAAACTACTTCCAAATTCAAGGGAAGGCTTTTTTTTTTTTTTTTTTTTTTAGCAAATACAACACATTACATGAAACTGTGGGTGTGCTGCTCTTACAGACGCTCTATGTGAACCAAAATTTGCTGAAATTATTACCGAAACATTCCACCATCTCCCAAAAGAAGCATCTTTGTGTATCTTTGCCTGGCTAAACTATGAAAAAACCTGCACAGTGGAGCACAGTTCCCATTTCCTCACACACTCCCACCAGGGCTGTGCGTACAAGCAAACGCACTGACCTTTTCTCAAAGAAATCAGTGTTTGCCTGTTCCTTATAAATTTGCAGAATTTTGGCTCGCTTCCATTTCACCCACTTTTGAATGCAACACTCCCCATCCCCACACAACTGTTCCTTTCCGAGGGATGACAGGCTATCCAAAAAAATAACAGGAGCACTGGAGCTCCTCGTTCCCTCTCTGGACAGCAGCAGACAAAGGAGCACCGAGAATTCTGAACCAACCTGTTGCAGGGAGCACCACACTGTAGTTCAGTGAACCAGATTCCTCCTCACCTCTGATAATGACATTTTTCCAGCGTTCCCTCTCGCCCCAGATTCTCTGTGCAATTGTTTGTGGCATGTTTTAACTCTCCATTATTTTCCTACCCCAAAATTGGACCTCAAAGCCCTTACTAGAGGCACCATGGTTACTAGAAGGATCACCCTGTAACCTTGCTCTGTTTTTCTGTCACTGCCTATGTGGTACACAAAGAATGAGATTTTTTAATTTGTTTTGTCCACGAGCCAAAAATTCCTTTTAATGGACTGAATATGGTGCCTGTGCTAGTCTCTCAGTGCTCCAGCTCAACTCTCACTTACAACAGTCACTGCCTACAACACGGAGTTGGCCTCCTTTTGCAGGAAAATAAGGCCAAACCAGCTTGAAAGCATGTTTGGAATCTGGAGATTAATTCCATGTAAACTAATGCATTCAAACCCCTTTGTACAGCTTCAGAAAGAGCTGTCTGATCCCGGCGAGAAGTAGGGCAGCGCATACCCATGCTGTACGGTGGGGAGGGAGGCAGAGCTGCCTCCATTTTGAAACTGAACCTCCCAACCATTATTAAAGCAGCATCCTGCCCCGGCCACCTGCCCGCCCCACAGCACCCGGCTGAGGGGGAGTGGGCCGAAAAGGCCTGGGGGGGAAACAAAGAGGTGCTGGGAGGGCAGGGTGGAGGGTCAGGAGGCGGGAGGGCTCCCATGGGAGCCTCTGCCTGGGACCTGCAGCTTTTGTTCGCGGGAAAATGCCGGGAACAACAAAGCCCAATGAGGCCATGGGGCGGGGATGCTCCGGGGCGGCGAGGCGGCAGCGTGACCCCGTCCCCCACCCCACACTGCCCGTCCCTGCAGTGCTGCAGCACTCCCTGCTCCTCTCCCCACCATCTCTCTCTCTCTCTCTCTCTCTGGGAGATAAATTATTCAGAATGAAACCATTTTAAACTCTGTTGGGATGCTGAGCAAAGCTAAGATGGGTGGTGCTGCAGAGGAAGCTGTCAGGGACAGGAGCAGAAACCAGGTCTTCTTCACACAGGAGGTTATAAGTGCAATTATAGCTGAACCCACCTCGAACCCGAATGCCATGAAACACTCTGAAATAACTGAATGTAAAACTCCCAGAGCACCGTGTCACACCCAGAGACACAACACCAACACGAGTGCAAGACCCAGGGACCTGCTATGCCAAGCCCATTCATGGGAGGCTCCCACACAGCCACCCCATCGGTGACATCTGAGCACTAAATGCCCCAATTCCCGTATTTTATTCCTGCTGGCTTGCTATAAAGTACCAGAAACAAGGACAGCTGAGCAGAATTATGGTCTGCACGGTGACCTTCACGTGCCTGGTGAGCAGAACAGCAGCTTCTCAGCCATCACACATCCAGATGGGCTCCAGCAGACCCTACCTCTGCAGCGTGTGCACCCCCATGGGGATGGGAGATGAAAGCAGAGATGGCACATGGAGTCTGACCACTTCCAAATATCCCCTGTGTGACCAGGTACACCCAGGCTCCCAACACTGCTGCTGGGAGGACTGGGTCACCCTGTGAAAAGAAAGAGGAGGCAGAGCAGCTCTGTGGAGGAAAAGGAGCCTTCCTGCTGCCCTCCTGCATTGGGATGGATCCCCATAGAGGTCCCCTGATCACCTATCAGACTCCAGACCCACCACTGAGCTTCTTTCCACAAGGGCTGCACAAGCAGGACCCTCTGCAAGGGCCTGACCTGCAGCACGTGTGCTCCTCAGGTGTGAGCACCAGTGAGGTACCTGACACAGGGCCCAGAGCACAGACGTATTCAGATCAAAAAGGAGAACGTCAACAAAAAAGGTAGTTCAGAGAAGAGGTGTTTTTGTGTTGTTCTGTTCTTAAACGAGGAGACAAAATAATTAAATGGCCTGGAAACTATTCTACATTAAAAGTCACTACAGCACTAAACATCCAGCTCTGACAGTTACGGGTGAAGCCCTTTAAAAGTTACCATGGTAGTTGATGCAGCTATTCGCCCACTCGTTCTTCAGTAATGCTGGATTTTCATTTTTTGTGTGTGTGATTCAACCACAAACAAGCAAATGTCACTGAAGGAAAAAGTATTTTCTCTCACCATAAAATACAACAACAACAAAAAAACCCCACACAAAACCAAAAAAACCCCCCTCCATCCTTTATCTCTGCCACAAGCACGGAGCAGACAGCAGGTAAGAGGGAGCCAAGCCAAACACACCACGCTGAACTTTGCTCCCTCCAGGGAGAGAGGAAATTTAAGAAGCAGATTCAGGATTTCGGCATTCATTTCACTTTCCCTTCCCCCCCTTTTCTGAACTCTCGCTCCCTGGGCCCCAAACGGCTCCGGGGGCGGCTCTGTCAGCTGAACGCTGCCTCGGCTTCCTCTGGAAAACGGGATGGCAGGGGGGAAGGTGAGCCAAGTGGGGTTTTGGAATACATCTTCCCTCCTTTTAGTTAAGGGCCCAGGTAGAGAGCAGAGCTCTGCAGAGCCACCCAGCCAGGCTGACAGAGGCAAGTCGGAGCAAGAGGAGACCCAAACAAAGGAAAGCAAACACGGGCTCTAAGGGAGGAGCAGGATACAACTGCATTGACCTGCCCAGCTATTATTTTCGCAATCAAACCCAGGTCTGCTAACTCCTACGGCCAAAGGGAAGGCTTTGCCCTGCCTGAGAATGCCTCGCAGCAGCCTGCCCTCATGTCCTCTGCAGGCAGAAGATGAAAACCTCTCAAGCCCCAGCTCCGAGGCAGTTACTGGAGAGACCTGGTGGAAGGTGAGGAGTCACTTCCCCATCTCCTACTTAAAACTTCTCCTTCCTCAGGGACCTCCCCACAACCCCTGGCTCAGGGACACCCCGGGAAGAAGGGCTGATGTAGAGCTGCCCCCCCAGCCAGTGCAGCTCTGAACGGGACCAGACAGATGGGGAGAGGGGATAAGCAGCTTCCACCACTAAGCTGGGGAAGGCAAGATGGAGCCTGGGGCTGGGGACAGTCCTGGCCGGGGGGCCACGCCGTGGGCCACCCTTCTTGCCTGCCGGTAGCCCAAGCAACATATACTGCTGGCTCTACAAAAATAATATTCCTCACTCTTAATCTAGTCTAAATTCTTTGTTACACTAAATAGGCGCACTGAAAGCCTTGAGGCTTTACTAACAAAGCTGGGTTTGCACGCAGGCTGCCAGGTTTTGAGAACTGGCTTAATCAGCTGGAGAAGCTGTTAGCGTGCTTAGGGAGCACGTTTGGGCTTTGCCAGACACAGTTTAAGTGACACTTCTTTCCCACAGTCCCCTCAACTCCAAGTCTCACCAACCCCAAACAACTCAAACTGGGCAACACTTTGCCATGGGAGGAACTGGGGGAAAACAATCATCGCCGTGGCCCCCAGAAGGGGTCAATCCACCCACTTTGAGAGTCAAATATTTGGTGAGGGGCAGTTGCTGTGCTGAAGCGTGTTTCCAGCCAGCGCCCTGGCGAGCAGCAAGCCAACAACTTTCAAGATGAATTAAGGCCACAGCTTTGGTGGGGTTGTGCTGGTGGAAGGCGGCTTTGTTAAACCCAAATGAAAGCCCAGAACGTGCTAGGTTCACCCCATTGTTCCTTTGCCTTTTCTAATAGCTGTTTTCTCTCCTCCATCACTCTCAGCTTCGCACGCTCAGCTGTGACCTCTTTGTGCCTCCCTTTCACTGCCTTCTGCTTCTGTTTGTCCTTTTGATCTCCACTTCTCAGCTTGTGTTTTCTGCTGCGTCCCCATCCCCCAGCGCCTGATTTCCACTTTTATTAGGGTGCGAGGCAGAACGGCTCAAAGGATGAACAATGCGTTTTAGCTGAAAAGGCTTTGAAGCTGAATTGTGTTGTTTACAGATAGATTCCCCGATCTCCCACTGCAATAGAATGGTATTCTACCTCCACCAAAGAGCTTGGTGTTTATTTTCAGTTGGAAGCAATTATAAAAAGCTGATAGCACATTAAATGCATAGAAACAGGACCAGGAGTATGATCACTTGTTAAAAAAGAACAAAAACAACAAGAAAAAACAAACAACAACAAAAACCAGAAACCCAGACAACAGCACCTCCCAACAGCCCACAGTCTCTAGGAGAAATTATTTTGGAGTCCAATTGTAAAGCTTCTGCTGCTGCAAGGACAGGTTAATGCTTCAGCCAGCTCCTCGGAGCCCCTGTGAGCCAGCACAGAAGTTTCTGTTTTCCACCTGAGCGAGCTTTCCTTCCACACCAAACAGGAGCAGGTACCAAAGGTACCCATCTCAGCTCCCATCACTCCAAAGCATTACTTCAATTAACACACACTCTATCCAAGTTTAAATATTGAAACTCTGCAAGCTGAAACTCTTACAGTGAGTGACAAAGTGCGACCACCCAGGTCCTGCCCCATGGTGACTTCCCGGCATAGGCAGTGCAGGTGGGAGGCCAGGCACAGCTCTCAACACCAGACCTCTCTTACAAAACTCCCCAGAAGCACCTCCTGAAGATGATCCCTGGGCTGGGTAATACTAGCTATAAATTAAGAAGCAGGGTGGGAGAGAGAAAACAGCAAAATACCATGAGCTGTGGAGATAAGATCCCAGCCCTTTGGTCTGCTCAGTGCGTTTTGTTACCACCCAGAATTACACCCCATGGCAGCAGCACATGGGGGACTCAGCTGAAAGAGGGGCAAAGGGGTCCTGGGAACACCCTGAGTCCCCAGAGCATCCTGAGCACTGGCTCTGCCTCTCACCAGGGTGTCTACTTTGGCAGGGCCACAAACAGAAGCAGCAAAACACCCCCCAGACCATCATGGATTTGTGAGCTGTGTTAGCAGCAGCCACCTCCATCTGCTGGGATGTCAAACACTACCTGGGCAGGAGAACACAATAAACTAGTGGAAAGGAAAAAGCCCAGGAGAAGCCCGCAAGGTCTGCATCCCAAAAAAGTAATAACCATCATAAAAAGATTAATCTTAGGAGAAGAGCAGCACCTCAGGGCCTAGCAGTAGCCCAGGAACCCAGCGACCACCAACAGAGAGCTGGGTAACTGCTCCCTGCCAGCTCCCCCACTGCAAGAGCAGACTTCTGCATGCTTAGCAGTGAATTAAAATAAATTAAACCTCAGCTCATGCAAAGTGTACAATTATTTTTTTCATCACAGGTAAATTTTCAAGCTGGCTGACCAAACAAAGCAAGCATAAAATGGTTGAGGCTAAATTATGCCACACTGGCTACAAGCTGTAATCTGTGTTATTCAAAATTCAAGATTTGCAGGCTATAGAGTAGGTTTGGGAGCTGTTAATCAATGACTGAAATGAAAGATAATGCTTTACATGATGCACAGAGCTTCCTCAGAGGCAAGAGAGATTAACTCTCTGTAGATCATAGCCCTCACCCAAACACATTTATTTCCTTACTGTCACTACACCCTAAATAATTTAAGGCAATACTAAACCAGTGACAGAGCACAATTTTAAGCAAAAAGCTTTATTAATTAAAATCCCTTTTTTAAAGAAAATATATCTACCTGCAAACAATGCAGATGGAGATAGTTTACTTTAAAGAACATAAGCACTGTGAAAAGACAGTGCCCAGAAGCTCCCTAGGCAGAACCCAGAACAGCCTGGCCCAGGCCTCGATTTGTAAAGATACAGGGAGAAAATTCAAGCAAAACTCATGTTATTTAGGTGCTTAAATAAATAAATAAATCTCAGAGCCTAGCATGAAATGATTCTGTAGATCAGAGAGTTGCCAAATTTTCTCAGTTAAGAAAAAACAGTCTTTAAAAACCTGAGAACCACCCATCACCAGCAGCTGGTTTTCATCTCCTGGCTCTGCTCCCCAGGAGCGTAGAGCTGCAGACCCAGGGATGAACCACCAGTAGACTAATGACCAGTTTGGACTTTGCTCACGTGTAGCTGTAGCATTTAATCTAAATTCTTGAAGAGAAGATGGAAAGCAGCCCTGACCCTCCTCCCACACCACGCACTTCAGCGCATACGAGTGCAGCAGAGCGGGGCACAGAGAGGGGTGGAAACCCTCCCTTACCAAAGGCTACCAAGCAGATCTCTGACCTCTTGGCCTCCAGGCATTCAGCACCGCCAGCTCCACCTCACGGGATCCCAGCAGCGCTCAGTTCTGGGGAGCCTTGAAGCCAAAAGCACAAAAGGCTGAAATACAAAAGCTGCAGGTGTCCGGAGCGGTGCACGCTCCACGCTCCCACTTGCTCCTCCTTCGGCACATCTCAAGATTCCCAAGTTACACATTCACCAGACACTTGCATTTATCCTCAAACAAGTAAATACTTTTGCAACACGAAAATATGATGGCATTTGAACAAGCAGCTTTCAGAAACAACAGGCAAGGGTTCCCAAATTAAAAACATAAACACGCACTGGGCGGGTATGTGACAAACACTAAATTTCCAGCAAAGCAGTAATTACAGAAGGTGTATGTTGCTAATTGTTTTGAATTCCCTGAAAAAGAAAACTACAAACTTCACAGGGAGTGATCTGAAAACAAAACTGGTGACAACTTGAAAATATTTTTCCAGTTACTACAACAAAAATGTGTCTTCTACTTCTAACAGAAGTGAGGAAAATTCCCAGCTTACAGCAGGGATGTTTGCTGCCAGGTTGCAAGGTCTGCTGGTTTAAAACACACTGAGCTGTGCTTGGGTGCCCAGGATGGTTTTGTTCTCTTCCTCCATACCCACGTGCAAACCTTCTCAGGCTTAATTCTGGAAACAGGGTAGGTTTATATCACCCTCTGCCTTCCAGAAACAGTGTCAAAGTAGAAACAGCATCGATAATACTTCACTTGCAAAAATTCACACACCTACTAAGCTAGCTCAGAGTTTCTAGAACTAAAAACTTCACGAACTCAATTCAAACCCCACAAAGGAAGATGCAGAAAGAGCCAAGAACAAAATCTGCCCTAAAGCACCAAGGTGTTCATGGTGCTGGATGAACCATCCATGAGTGGTGGGGCTGGGCAGGGCTGCCCAGCTCTCCTGGAAGTCCTGGGGACAGCCTGGGCTCTCCACATGTCTCGAGGTGTTCCTCAAGAGGATTGGAAATCATGGGCTGGAAAAGGAAGAAACGACTGCTGAGTAGCAAGCAGCCATCCAGGCTCACTGGTGCAGGGGAAGAGAAATCCTCTGTGGCCTCTGAGCAGTGCACGGAGCAGGCTCCCATTAGTGAGCTAGCACTGATCACAGACAGACATCAAGCAGAAAACAGCCACAGTGGGGCTTTTGGTGGAAATTATTCTTCCTGGCATGTGTGAGGTACTGGCTGAATCCCTGAGCAGATGGCAGAGCTGGTCAGTCTGGGGTTGGGGCACTGGTGGCAGCCCTGCCTGGGAAGGGAGCTGAGTTTTGTGACACCCTTAGGAGCCTCAGTATTTTTTTCATTGTGGGGTGATTTTTTCATTGTTGTTGTTTGGTGTTTTGTGGTTTTTTTTGAGAAACAGATGTGAAACATTCAGCATCCACCATCAGTCACTCAGGTGAGCTGCTGCAAGCATACCACTAAATTTTCAAGGTAATTTTGCAAGGCTGCTTCATCTCATTTCTATGTCTACGAAGAGAGCATTCCTGCCTTCACCAGGCATCTCCCTGCTTGCGGTAGCTCGGGGGCTGAAAAAAGCAGGACTAAAAAAAGAAATCACGACACTGGAAACAGCCGTCTTCATAAAAACTGTTTAACAACACCTACTCAGTCAGAACTGCGCAAGAGACGAGAGCAAGACACGCTTTGCACACTCATCCAGCTCCTCACCTCTTCCCTCAGCACCCAAAACCCCTCTGAACAAACCCCACGCTGCAGGGCACAGCCTCCACCCCAGCACCTTCGCCTTCACCCAAAGCTTCTTCCTCAGTTTATCAAGATGGGGCTAGCAAGCAGGAGCAGCAGCCATTCTCTCATGAAACCCTGGTTTGCAGAAAGCCACCAGCAGCACAAAGGCATTTTCCAAAGCCCCAAGCCGAGGCTGGCGGGGCTGTCAGGATGGCTGGAGCTGGAGGGAGGAGAGGAGGGTGCTGGAGCCGTCACGCACCATGTGTCCTCCAGCAGACCCTGTCTGGAGGGAGGGCGGGCGTGCTGGAGCTGCTGGGGAAAGCCAGATGCGAGGCCTGGCACTGACGGCAGCAGCTGAGTTATTTTTACTAACCAATGGCTCACGGTGCTGGAGCCCGAGCTGCTTCTCCTCTCCCAGCCCGGCTCGCTGCACTCAGCCAGGCTGGAGGGATCCAGGCGGCTCTTGGGGCTGAGGTGGGAGCCCAGAACCCACCACCGATGGGCCAGGAGGGAATTCAGGCACTGTTTGCAGAGCTTTTCTGCCCACACGGAAGAGCACAGACTCCAAAAGCAATTTATTTTTCTTTTAGCAGGGAGGCCTCCCCACCAGAATCCACAGAAAAAAAAAATCTGTAAAATCACTCAGCACGGAGAAGCCTACACAGGTGATCATTCCTCTAGTCACAATGACATCTCCCTGCACCCTAAACCCTTCCCAAGGTCAGCTCCGTCCTCCCTGGACAAGTCAACAGCACACACCAAATCCCACTTGGGGGGGAAAAAAAAGTCAAGGCAATAAAAGTTCAACTCGAATGAACATACTCAAATTATTCAGCACACGTCGTCCATTGTCACTGGGCTTTCAAATGCTTTGCAGCTCTGTGAAGCTGAATGCCAGGAATACCTGCTGCAATTATCAGAGCAGCGCCGGCCTTCCTTGTGCTCTCTCCATTTTCTCAGGCTTCCTTCCTGGCTTCCTTCCAGCATTCCCATCTCTTACAGAAGATCCTGTTTTCCTCCATCGTCTGGGGTTGTCTCCTCCTCTTCCTTCTCATTGCCACCCACTTGGTTTTGGGTTTTTTTTTTCCATCTTTCCCAATACTGTATTTGTTACATCCTCTCCTGCTGCAGCCCTCTCCAACCTCCCGCAGGTGCTGGCTCTGTCCTCAGCCCCGCAGCACTGCCTGCAGAGCTGGGGTAGGAGAGCTGCTCCCACACTCTGGCCTCCCAACACCCAGTTCAGAAGCTTCTTCCTAGCACCCTGACTGTCACTGAGCACGAGGACACGTGGCTTCACCTTCCAGCATCTCCACATTCCAGAAACTCCCCAGCACAACCTCAGCAGCTGGCCCTACAGACCCACCTCCACCCAGGTGCCCAGGAAAGGAAATTTGCTGAGAAGAGCAAAAGCAGCAGCAAGCTGAACCTTTTCTTTTTCCTCCTTCCCTTCCTCTAGCCCAGAGCAAAAAAAGCCACATACAACTTGGAGCTCCTGGCAGCCTCTGCCACGCCAGTCCCTCTGGGGAGAAGATCCACAGCCACTCATCCTGACTCCACTCAAAATTTACATACCATGCACTGCATTAATCCTAATTCTAAAAAAATACCAAATACATTACTAATAAAATAACAATAGAGTCACCCAGAAACTTCCTTGGACTAGAAGAAGCCAGCTGCCATCCACAGCAGGAGTGAAAGAGCTCAGCTCTGAACAGGCCCCAGCTCCAGGTAGGCTCAGGAGCAGTTTAATTCAGACTTAATTTCAGACTCTAATTCACACAGTCACTTGATAAAACACATTAAACTGAAGCCACCATGGTCACCACCAGGAGCACCTCCATCACTCCTGTGCAACAAGCTCAGCCAAAACCAGGTAGAAAACAGCCATTCGCAACTCTCTGGGGGATTTAGAACAGTTCCCTGCCTTTTTTTGGCATTCACTCTATGGGCTCTGACACAAAACTGAGCCCGGCCTATCCTGCAGCCTCCGTTAGTGCTGCTGCACACTGAGGGAAGCTGCAGAGCTATTTTTACCCTTTGCAAAGTGATGACGTTCAAAGCGTTGGCCACGAGCACACTGGAACCAGCTCAGTGCCACCTCCTCCCACCCACCCTGGTCCCCGTGTTCACTCAGTGCCATAAAGGCTGAAGAGTCCCACAGCATCTATATGCTCTTCAGAGGGACACCAAGCACCTGACAAGTGGTAACACATCCACATCTTTGTAGTAGCACTCCCAGCAGTGCCCCAGCACTCATCCCTTGGCTTTGAGAGGGGGGCACGGCTGTGTGGGCACCAACACACAACTTCTGTCACAGCTTTCTTCACGAGTTCACAGCGTTCAGCCAGAGGACGATCCCAGAGCAGCCTGAGCCATGTGTATTTTTCAGCCTTGCTACAAGAAATCCTGAATTGTTTGTGGTCAGCCATCTGCAAAGAATTTCACCCGGGTGCAAGTGAACAGCAGTGCCTCACCCAGGTGTTCCTGCCAACCGCCTACACCCACTTTCCTTCACCCCAGATTTACAAAGACTGTTGATTCATCTTAGTACTTGGGTGAAATCTGCTGACTGATGTTTTGACTAAAGCCTCAAGCACCCACTGAAAACAGGCAAGCAGGCAGAAAAGCTCTGCTGAGGCAGTAGAACTCTGGTGGAAGCACCAAAGCTGTAAAGTGCTGGGGAGTCCAGGCAGCAGGCACGGGATGAGGATGAGAGCAGAAGAGAAATCCAAACAAGATGCAGGAAAGAGAAGCAAGTGTGCAGGTGACTGGGGGGCAGCAGGGCAGGGAGGGGGCCAGGCACACATCCAGCAGCCTGAGCTGATGGAAGATGAAGCTTGCAAAGCCTGGCAGAAAAAAATCCCCAAAACACATGAATATCTATTTGTCAGAGATTAGTCTGCAGGCCTGGAAAGAACTCCAAGAGGTCCGTGTGCTCCAGTGCAAGCAAAGCACTTGTAGGTGCCTACCCCTGAGTTTACAGATCCTTCCTCAGGTGAGACTTTGCTTAATACCAATTTGAGTTAAAGAGAATGGTCTGTTTCAAAGAGACACTGCTTAGAAACCAACACCAAAGTTTGACACAGCACCATATCCGGATCATGAGCTGCTAGAATCAGCATCTCCACACTGCAAATAAAAAGCTTTGCTTACATTTAAAATCATTTATATTTCTTCTAATAAACTAGACAGAGCTGTGAGGAGAATTGAAGGTTTGCTCAAAACCCCTGTTCACTCAGGCCATCTCTGACCTCCTTTTGTACAGCTTCTAATGCTCACCCCAAAGCCTCCCTTCCTTCAGTATTTTCCATGTGCATGGCCCTGCCATCTATTGCCCTCTACCATTTTTCCAAACCCACCAAGCCTACACTCACAGTGATGACAGACATCTGCATGACCTCAACATCATCACCTTTCAGTGGGTGGGACTGTTCAAGGCTTTGGTTAAACTCTCTTCACTGGAAGAATATCCCAGCCTGGGATATTGAAATGAAAAACCACCTGGATGTTCAGGACATCTGCCCTGGCGGTGGCACTGCCTGTCACTGCTGCTCCCCAGGTGCCCAGCACAGCACAGTCCAGCAGAGCAGTCAGTTTATCAGGTAACTTACCCAGCTGAACACTTCTGTGGCACCACAGTTGACACCAGCAGAGAAGCAGAGATGGTGAAGAAGGAGGTGGCACTATGGAGAACAGGGGCCTTGCTGGCCCTCATACAACCCTGTCTGCAACCAAGGCTGTCTTTTCCCTCTGCTATTTGAATCAGAAAACATGAGTTTGTTCAGTTCAGTTCAGTGCAGGATGCATTATTCAGACTCAGCAGCAGCTTCCCTGAAACCCAAGGGGGAAGAGGGGAAGGTGACAGGGAGATGAAGCAGTTGGGCTACATGATCTCTGTGGAGTCCTTCTGGAGACCCAGGCCCGACGAGGGCTGCAGCAGGACAGCTCAATGGGCCTCAGTGCCCACCAGCACCAGATCTAAAGCAGGAGATGTTAATCTGAGGCACGGAGCTGCTGAAACTACCACACACCCCTTAGAGGCCACCAGTGCCTGGCAGGACTCTGCTGGGTGCCTGGCTTTCAGATGCTGGCTGGCAGCTCCAAGCACGGTGACCATGGACCTCAGGAACCACCAAAAAAGGGATTTTACTGCAAGTCTCCTTGGCTAGAACACCCCTCACTCTGCTTCCCTGTCTCCTAAGGGTGCCAAAGCTGTTTCATATGCATCATTCCCCAGCTCAACCTCAGGAGCCCAACTTCGCGCTCAGCAAAAAGCCAAGCATGGACAACAGCTGACAAAACCACTACCTCACCCTGACAGCACCCACCCAGGGGACCCAATGATACAAAGGAGCCTTAATATAAACACCCATAACAAGGAAGGAACACTGCCAGCTCCATGACCCTCACCACTCTTCCACAGCCGGTGTCACCCGTGGGCTGGAGGAGTACCGGGTGTTGGTTCCCAATTTGGAAACTGGCTGCAGAAGTGTTTTCCCTACAACCCCCCTCATCACCCACTGTTATTTCTCCCTTTGTTGCCCATCCTTTGCCCCACGGGCAACTTAACCTCCACTTTTCCTGGGTGCAGTTGGTGGCTAGGAGGCTCGTGTCCCCTCCATCACCTGGGCAGGGAAACGGGATGTCCCAGCACGCTGCTCCCACGCTGCACTGCAAGGGGCTGCCAGCAATAAATGCCATCATCTGCTGTGCTGATGCTGCAGTTGCCACTGATGAAATATTATAATGTGGCCCTTAACGTGACACCACAGTGAGCACACCCTGAGTCTGGGCATTAACTCACAAAATGCAGCCAAGAAAATGGAAATATTTCTCTTTCACCTCTTTCCTAACAAGGCAGCCAACTGAATTCCCTTTTTTCCCTTACCTAGAACAACTCAGGAATGGCAAGCTCTCCCATCTCACAAACATTTTTAAATTTCACTGAAATTTCAACTACTGTAACATTTGCAAATGAGACAAGAATTGCAGATCAGGTCTCTCAGCACAGAATGAAGTGAGAACAACAAGCACGCTTCACAAACCACTTGGTTAGCAGCAGTATCACGATCTTCACGAATAAATCATAACTGATGATGTTATAACTAGTCAAAATTAAGCTATTATTTTATGAGCTTATGAGAATACCTGTGCCTTGCAAAGGTGCAGACGGTTCAGGTGAGTCTGTACTTTACCTTCTACATTATCTCTGCTGAACTTCAATTTCTACATGTACATAAAATCCTGAACCGTTTTGCTATTTAACTGTCAGACGAAGGAGGTTATTGTCATATTGCTGTGCCTTCCTTAAGTTCTACCTACTCAACATGGAAAAAATACTGGGACCTCCTTTAGAGGAACATTTCCAAGGCACACACACAAAGCTATTCCAGTCACATGCAAGGTTTCATGATATTTACAGGCCAAAGAGATCCCGGGGAAAGAAACCTTGAAAAAGAACCAAGTCATGCCTGCAAATGTGACCAGAAAGCTCCTCAGCACCAGCAGGTATCATGCTCCCTCCACGTGGGACCTGCCCAAGGTCTGTTTGTCAGCCCCAGCAGCCAACCTCCTCCAGGCAACAGCTCTCAACAAGCTCTTTACCCCTGTTTTCTTCACCCCACACTTACACCCTTTTATATTTAACCTAGATAAGAAAAACGTGGATGACAGGTGGGTGGCAAACCCAGCTCGAGCAGGAGCCCCGCTCCCGCTTGTGTGAAGCGATGGGTCTGGAAGCAATTTGTTTTCCCATCTCATTTCACATGGGAAGCCCATCCGGCAGCGGGGCCATGGCCCAGCCCCTCCCTGCTGGGAGCCCAGCACACAAGGGGACATTGTCCCCCCTGAATGACAAACGGTTCTGTGAGGCTGAGGCTGTAAAGCGCATCAGACAGGTGCAAGGAAGCTTACCAAATCCGCACGTCCCCGTCCCCAGCATTCGGGGACGAGTTCATTCCAAGGGAGAACATCCACGGCAACAACGGTGTGAGAGGAAGTGGGGGGCTGGGGGAGGCGGGGGGCTCCCGGCTCGGCCCCTTCACCCACGGCTCCTTCTTTCCCAGCCCTCCCACCGCACCCGCACCAGCTCCATCTCCACCGGGACAGACGGATCCTCCTGGCCAACCTGGGCTGCTTGAGCCGCAACGCTACCCCGGCGTGGCTGAGGAACAGGAAAAGACAAGCAGGCCTTCAAAACCCAAAAACTCATCTCAAGAAAAGAAACACCCGTTGTCCAAAGAGGATAACAGAAATTGAAAAGTATTTGTAGGGAGAGGCGGGGGTAAAAAAAAATAAAAGCCCTGAACGCAGAGATGTCTCGCGCTTGCCAGCAAGTTCACAATAAAAACGTTTGCTATTTATGTCGCTGCATCTCCAGAAGCTCGGGCTCAATTTGATTCATTTTCCCTATAAGGTATTTTTAAGTGTAGAAGAAAAAGCCCAACTAATTGCCAGAACGTGTCCCTGCAGATTGCACGGCAGCAGCCATGCATGCATAAACCATCACCCAGCTGGCAAGCAGACAGGCGCGGGAGCCAGCCAAGGAGCCAGTTTCAGACAGGTTACCCCACCAGAGGCACGACGAAAACCAGGACAACCAGGTGAGCTAAAGAGCCTTCACACACACCCTTCACTCAAGTTATCTGAAGGTTTTTAGCCTTGTGTTTAAATATGCACTAAGTGGATCATTCAACAGAGAGTGTGTGGCCGAGACCTTGGCAAACCGCAGCTGGCGTTTAATAACTGCACCCTCTTTAAAGACCCTTTTTAATCAACTTTTAACTCCTCATTGCATGGTGCCAGCGTGTCCCAGCAAACCCAGTATTTCATACAAAAGCACTACCACACCACATTATTCCACCGTCTTCACCAACCTGCCTTGCTTGCAAATCAGATTCAGGAATGAAGTCAGCTGGAAAGAAACACAGCCAGACAAAAAAGTTCCCTTTTAAAATAAAAAAAAAATACAAATTGCTCTCTCTAATCCAACTCTGACATACCTACAAGCAGCTGTGCCAGCACAACTGATGGGAAGTGTTTAAGCCTGCAGTGTGGCAGAAAGAGCCCCCACACAATATAATTTTAATAGGTTTAGAGAAAACTGAGACTAGTCACAGGAACGACAATATGCAGAAAATGTCTTAATTTAATTCACCCCAATAAATGCATTTATATTCTCAGTGCTTATGCAGGAGCCAGAGGGGAAAAACAAAAACAAACAAAAAAACCCACCCCACCCCACCCAGCCAGATTAAACCAGGGCATTTGCTGTTAAAGCCATAAAGCAACCCCACTGTATGATCACTGCAGCAACCCCACAGCACTGGACTCTGCTGCTGCCCAGGACCAGAAACTTGTTGGAACAGATGAAATTACTCAGGAACAGACATGCACAGCCCTGGCCATGCTGCCAAGGGGCGGGAAGGACTGGGATCCACCCAGCCCTGTTGGCCAAGCCCTCGGCACATCACGCAACACTACAGTAGGTAGAGCCAAGTCTGTTCCTCGTGAATTAAAGGCACTGAAAAGCTGGTCTACCTTTAAAAAATACCCAACCAAACCAAAACACACTGCTACAGCCAGACGTGAAAAATTCCTCTGGTCTGGTTTTTGGAAGAGCAGGAAGGCAGGCCGAGACCACCTCGCCCGGGTGTACGCCGTTAGGGTCTGTCCTCTTCCAGAGCAGCCAAGCTTCAGCTCCAACACTGACCCTCCTCAGGAAACACACCTCTCCTGGGTCTTGGACAGCCCGGCCAGGATAACTGAGGAGCTTCAAAACCATGAAGTTCTACAGCACTAGGAACAGACCCAGGCGCCCGGGGAGCGGTTCTCAGCGTGCTCCGGCGCGGAGCAGAGGCGAGCTGGCAGCTGGCCCCACTCATGTGCCTTCCTTGGAGCCTCTTCCAGCTCCTCCTCAAGGGAGCCTGCTGGGACCATGCCTTCCAGCCAGGGGAGGCTCTGGTGAGCAAAGGCAGCCACCTCCTCCCCAGTGACTCCTGCAGCCTAGAGAAGAGCCCTGAGCTGGGGGAGTCTGAGCCAGCACGCACATCCCAGGAGCTGGAGGGCAGCACTGGGTGGAAGGTGCTTCAAGACACCACCATGTACCAGGTCACATGGAACTGAGGAACTGACACAAACCACATTCCCATGAAGTTGTGTTTCGGCACTCCAAAGCTGTATCTACAGGACTGTGCCCCCCGAGCCATTTTCCTACAACACACAATGATATTCCCCAAGCAGTTTTTCTAAAATGCATAATTATATTCCCCAAGCAGACTTTCTACAATACCTCTGCAACATCTGGTCACCATTTTGGGTTTCTACACAGTTTTCACAACTATAATGATCCAACATTTACAGACAACTCTTTGTAAAATTCTAAAAGCTGTCTCCTTCTGAGTTGTCGGTACCTTGCCCCTCCAGCAGTCATGTACTTTCAAGGCAGCCTGAGAACCCAAGAGGTTTGGGGAAGTTTCTTTAAAAGCTAGTGAGTTTGAACCCAGACATGGAAAGCTGAGGAATTATGCAGCCACAGCAGAGCAAATGATGCTCTCCAAGTACAGCTGTTGTAAACACGGGAACAGCGTTCGGTGTTGGAAGATGAACCACATCAAGGCTAGAAAACAGCAGTTTATAAAACTCATACACTAATCTGGTGCCTTTTCAACTCTGAAACTAAGCTTGATGTGAGTTTTGGGGTTTTTAACAAAATGTGACCCTGCAAACATGGCAGGGTGGGAGCATGGCAGTTTTGCAGAGTCCTTCAGCTGACACAGACACAACTCCTCATGCTCAAACCCATGACCCTTCCTTCAGTCACTCCCAGGATTCATGTGCCTTGGAAGCCAGCAGAAGGGTCTCCACTGAAGTCAAGTTTTGCAGCTCAAATACAGAAAACTAACTCTGACCAGACACTGCCCATTTTCACAAAGTTTTCCCCATCCCTCCTCCCAGCAGCCTTCATTTACTACCCACAGCTGCCTGAGGACCACATGAAGTGGAAACTCCCAGAATCCACTACCCTGCTTTTAGGTTTTAGAGTCCTTCAACAGTCCCCCCCTTAACACAGAGAAGCCACTTCCCAGAATAAACAGCAGACACCTAACTCTCCTCATCCATAAGAAATTGTATGGTGGAAGCTTTTTTTCTTCCTGGCATTAGTCCCAAAGACCAGACATTGCAGAAACAAGCCATCAAAAAATTCATCTCAAAGAAACAGTCAGTTTGTGAGCAATTCTCTGACCAGTTTTGAAGCTGTCCCCCTTGTTGGACGTGTTGAGAGTATGTATGGCTAAAAAGCAAGCTTTCATGTGTAAAAGGTTAACCACATTTACATCTTAAATGCCATGCTTAAAATCATCTAGATCAACAAGCTCCTTAGCAATTCCTACCAGAGAGGTGGGACAACTGAACTGGTTGGTCTGGTTACTATATGAAGTCTCAAGTCTGGTGTTTTCTACGTTTTCATTAAAGATTAAGTCAGCTACATTCTGCTGAGGCTTAGGAAAAATACTAGGAGTCACCAGTCCTTATGGTTACTCAGGCTCTCAGGAGGAACAGTATTTTTTCTAGTATGAGACAAATACAGAGAGAAAATCCCAGTCGAACAAGTATTCCCGTGGGACAGCAATCCAGAGGCATTCTGCACAGAGAACACCCCTCCAGCTGCTTTGCAACACATCAGGAGGTGCAGGCAGGATCCCTGCAAAGTGCCAAGCTGTGGAGCCAGCTCCTCCTCCTGCCTACAGCTCCAGCACAGCTCATCCAAGGCAGACACAAGCTGCAGGTTCAGCCTGGTGAGTTCCCAAAAATCTCAGATCCTACATCAACAGGCACTTGTAAATGCCATGGAAGCTACAGGTCTGGAGAGAGCAGAGCAGGGAAAAGCTCAGGGTCTGTGTTTTAAGAGCAAGGCTCAAAGCATGCTGGCTTTGCTGGTACTGCCAGATCCCTTCTGATGGGGGTTGCAGGTGTTCTACCAAGTGACAGGAATAATTTCTGGATTTTTCTTAGAAATTGTATTTTTTAAAAAAATAAAGCTGAACTTCAGAAACATTTCCTGTGCTTGTCAGGTTATGACCCCACGCAACACTGGCTGGTGTTACTGCAAAGAGATAAAGCATCAAGTCAGTCAGCAAATAATTCACTTAATTTACAGGACATTATAGCATCCAGAAGTAAAATTTTCAAAAAATCAATGACAAATCACTTCTTTAGCAGCTGGGAATTGGAAACAGAGAGAGGAGGAGAACACAGTAGGGACCACAGTCTCCCCAAGAGCATCAGGAATGGGGATTTCTCTGCTGCAAAGGTGCCAAGACGAGACCAGTGCTCCCAGAGCTTCTGTGCAAACAGGTCCAGCTACACAGCTGGGCTCTACAACCAATGGCTCTGTCCTTCAGCCATTATTTCTGGGGCATTTTTGAAGTCTCGCCTGCAAAATGCCCCTAAGGGTTTCCCACAAAGGCTTTGAAGTTGTTCCTGGTGATGAACAGAAGCAGCAGCACATGTTTCCATGGCTATGGACACATTCAGGAGACCAATAATTCTGGTCTTGTCCTCTTGAAATACTTGAACTATTCTTTTGTTTGGTAGTTTTTTAAGTCCAACATGCCAACTAGATTCCTGTTCAATAAGCCTCAGAGGGAAACAGTCAGATTTGCAGCTAGAACCACAAAACAGATTAAATTAATATTCTACTCCCTCCCTGCCACGAGGTTCTCAGAGAAGCTTTGAAGACAAATGCCAGTCTAACAAGAGTGGCCTCTTCTTCAGAGAAGCTAGATCAGGACTGCAAAATGTTTTGTATTTACCTACTAAATCAACTGAAGATGGCATTTGTTTCCCATAAGAAAGTTTGCTGTGCACACCAATAAGGGAACTGGCACATACTGACACCACTACTGAGTGAGCCTTGAATTTGACCCATTTTGAGATCAGAGAGATCCAAGACACCTACATTCCCACACAGCCACAGCCTGACACTTCCTCAGAGCACACCAGGCATCAGAAACCTGAGGAGAAGCATTTACAGTCCTCACTCGCCATTTTCAGAAGGAAATTGGACATTGTTTTAAAAAGTTAAATTAAATGTTAAAGTTTAAAAAAGTTAAATGAATGCTTTAATTAATTGGTATGAATTTTAAGCATGGAACAACATGCCATAAGCAAGGTGAGGGGAGAAGGTCAGTGTCTTCTCCCAAGGAACAAGTGATGGGACAAGAGGAAGGGCCTCAAGCTGTGCCAGGGGAGGTTTAGGTTGGAATTTGGGAACAATTTCTCCCTGGAAAGGGTTGTCAGGGCCTGGCCCAGGGGTGGAGTCCCCATCCCTGGAGGGGTTTCAGACCCTGGAGATGTGGTGCTGAGGGACGTGGGGCAGTGGTGGCCTTGGCAGTGCTGGGGGAAGGGTTGGACTGAAGGGTCTTTTCCAGCCAGAACAATTTGGTGATTGGATGTGGAATGCCTACAAGTGCCTGCAGATCCCTCCTGTGGGATCCATGCTGGTGCCTCACAAAGGTCCTGTGCTCAGGGTGTACAGATGATGACTCTCGAACAAACTACCACCCTCAAGAGCTGATTTTCACAGCCCTTGACTACATCCTCTCCTGCATGACTTTGTTCTGAGACAGGCAGAAGGAAAAACTTTCTTGCTTCTCAACTCCCACAAGGTTCCCAGTTCCGAAGGCATCGGTGTAACAAGTGAAACCCTTCTGTGCACCCACTGGTGAGGCTGAAACTAAGAGTGCTTAAGGCAAGATGGTTTTGTGCAAAAGCAGTTGACATTTGGAAAAGTTTAAATATCAAAATTTACTCCTCTGTAAAAAAACCGAAAATAATACATACTTAACACATGACATATCACTGGCATTTCTGCAGCCTGAATCCATCTCCAGTTAGGAGGCACTCTTTGAAACCCTCTGGAACTTAAAAATATGCACCTAGAGAGAAAAATATCTGAGAAGTGCACACTGCTTCAGCATTTGTGTTGTATTGATACATTCTGTATCCAGAGCTGAAGTCCATCTTTTCAAATAACACTAAGCTTCAAGACATTGTAAACTCATTTTAGAGATTGTTTATGCACATCAGTAATGTCAGTCTGACCTCTTGTACAAAAACACAACGGTGCTTAATTCATTAACTCATTTCAGTACCAAATATTAAGGCTCTCTGATTAGAGCAGGAGTGACAGACCCTAAAGCAACACAGCCTTTATGGTACTCAGTCTCTCCACACATTTTAAGTCTCAAAATCATTTATTTTTCTAATTCCGGTTCAGGATACATACTATAGTAAATATTTTTTTAAAACCCCACAGGAGCAGCTTATGCCAGTAAAATCAAACATTTGCTTTTTGAAAGAAACACCCGTAAATACAATCACTGTTCTATACAGACAGAATTTTACTTTACTGTGCTGCTGTACTGTATTGTTAATATGCATCTGCTAAGGAGGAAACACTCTGTTTCTAATTACCAAAGTCTTTTTAATGAAAGATTATTTTTTAAATATTTAATTTATTTGAAAAGAAATATTTCTAGAGGTGCCTCAAGTAAAAAATTGTTTAACATGTGTTTTACAGCCTTTCCAAGCTCTTTTTTATGGTCCTGGAGCCCGTCCACATTTGTGGAAAAAAATGTAATGTTTCTGCTTCCATTTGTCTATTATTTCAGTGTGATGTTTTAAAACTCTTTAAGAGAACACATCCATATTTCAAGTCATTTTTTTTCAATTAATATTTGAAAGAAAATTTAATTATTTTTTTTTTAATGGGAACTTTCTAAATAGCCACAGGAGTCAACTTTCTTCATGCCAGTTGCTTGCCTGAGCTGTGTTTCCACTGACATGTTTCTTTTCACACCTTTATGTGATCCCAGCCTTGGTTTCCAGTCACTGTATTGCAGATCCATGGCATGGGAGCACTTCACCCCCCAGCAGAAAGCCTCCAAAGTGGCCACTGACCAGGGCAGGGATCAGTAGGTGATGGCACCCAAGGCTGTGCTCCCCCCTCAGCCTACACAACCACTGAAGGTTGGTTTTTTGTTTGTTTTAAGAAAAAATATAAATAGGTGAAGACTTGGACACTTTCCTGGTCAGATTATGATAAGCAACTGAAAGAGACAAAATAAAGCCCTAGCATAAAAATTTTGCCAGAAGGGCTGCTGTTTCTCCCCACATAAAGAGCCCCCAACATCCCACCCATGGGTGCTCCCTGTGGAGCAATCACAAAACTCCTGCCCAGCCCAGGGACACCAGGGCAGCAAGCCAGGAAGGGCTAAATACCCCGACTTTATTCTAACAGAATGAAGAATTTATTCTTTATTTATTTTTAAGAATATAAGCAAAAGTAAATGTGGTTGCCAGGCACGAGACTTGAAATCCTTTGCTTCATTCTGAGCATCCTGAGGAGTCAGAGCAGAACTCCCTGGAGGAGAAGCAGAAGATGCTCTCATGATGATGCTCCACACCACCCTCCTGGCACTGGCCCCTCTGACATTACCAAACCAGAGTGAAATGCTCCAAGTGTGAGTAATAATGCCCCTAACACCCATCTGCACGTTTCTTTCTACAAAATGGGCAGATCCATATTAAACACTGAACCTGCCCAGGCAGGCAAAGCGTGGCAGAGCCCAGCTGTACACCAGCCCACCACAGCCACACAGCATTTTCTACTTGTGATGCTCAAAATCAAAGCATATTCCCCCGCCAGCAAGCCTCAAGAAAAAAAGTGCATCATTTTCATTAAAAGATAAGCTCTTAATGGCCTCTGTGTCCACTCTTCTGCCTCCAATTGCAGCTTGATTTTCTCCACAGAAAGCTCCCCTCAATTTGGATGCTCTCCTGTCACCAAAAAGGAAACTGACATTCAGAGTAAGGCTTTGGAGGGGGTGTTTTCAGGAGACAGACCTGTAACCTGCACTCTCACAGCAAAAGGAAGGTGAGGGATGAGACCCTGCCAGCGAGCAGACACGTTTCACACAGGGCTGGACTGGATGCAACTTGGTTTTCTCTACCAAGGATTGCTCTGAAACCAAAGCTGCCCAGGTCACTGGGGGAGAAACTGTCAGAAATGCTCGACCAGACGCACACTCCCTACAGTGAGACCATTTTTCTGCTTCTTGCTTCCCCACCCACAAGCCTCCATGTACTCACAACCTGCATGGGCTCTGCGTGGTGCAACACCCACCCTGAGACCACATGTACTCAGGTCCCAAGACCCGTAGAGGTGGGAGGCTGTGGGCAGCCAGCCGGGAGCACCCAGCTCAGGGCTTTCCAGGCTCTCCTGCCTTACTGACACCAACTGCACCCCGGGACACCACAGATGGAGGTGGTAACAAGTAATTTACAGTCTCTTTAAAGCTTCCTGCAATCACAAGCCAGCAGGCCAGGTCTAAAATGTGATAAGTCAATGGTTTATTTTTAATAACGGCACATCACTTCCTCAGGGAACTGTAAAAGCTGAAGTGCTCTCTGCACAAAACCCTAAAAGCAAGAAATCACAACACACAGCAAGATCTCAAATAACTTGTCACTCCCTGCCCTACAAAAAAAAAAAACAACAAAAAACCAGATGGGGGAAAGTTAAAAATCTGAGAAACAAAAATGGACAAAGAAACAGCTCAGCCTTGTCCCCACGCCAGAAACCTTGCTGCTGCCTCCCCAAAGGGGTTACCTTCCCCACAGCTCAGACATGTTATTTGAGATGAAACCTTTTATAAGGTGGTTATGCTCAAAAGCACTGAAACACTATTTAACAATAAAACGCAGTCTAGGAAGAAAATGTGAGCTGAGAGTGGAGGTTGCTGTGGGAAAGGCAGTGAGTTCTCCTCTGTGGCTGGAGGGTGTGCAGGCAGGGAGGGACCTGGAGCACCCACCACACTCCTCCTCCATCCACTGCTCTCATCAGAAGCTGAGGATCACACAGCAAGCACTCTCCTGCCATGCCTGGAAATGTAAGTCCTTCTAGAAAGGTTTCCTTACCTCTGTTTTCACATCCAGTGCTATGGTGACTGCATTAATTAAATAAGCAGATGGGGATTCAGTTACTGCCAGGAAGGAAACGTGCCACAGGGAGCTGTGATACCTCAGGTGCATGTTAGCTCCTCTTGGGGTAATCCTGTCTACCAGTTTATAAGAAAAACCTCAGTCAGGAGGCAGCCAAACTTTCACTCTTCACTCTGAAAATTACTTACAAGCAAGTATTTAAATACTCAGACACACAGCCTTGCATTTCCAGCTCAGGCTGGCTGGTCTTTTCCAATAAACTCCATCCCCAACTGTTCAGAGTGAAATTCCACATTTTCCTCCTTCAATCTCACTCTTGTCCATGCCCAAACCCTCTTATGTGCCATCTCCCACGTTTCTGAGCACTACCAGAGGCTGTTTATCACCCCTGCTTCTTGCCCTTATTGAACTACAAACAGACTCCCACCATGACCCAGGGTTCTCCTGTTACTACAGCTCATTGGAAACGTCAATGTAAAAAAAAAAAAAAAAATTTAAAATGGTAAATCAGATGCAAAATTAAGTGGACCAAGCCATGAAAAACAGAGAACAGCTAATTTTTTTTTTTTTTTTTTCCTATGAAGATATAAAAAGATATAGAAAACCCTGGAAAAGAGGATCAGTACTGTACTTCAAAAAAATTCCATGGCCTCCTGGGAGAAGGAGGAATCGCTGTTACCAGGCCATGGAAGAGATGAGAAAGTCGTTGCCTTCAGCTTGGGAGGGGAAGGGGGGACAGTATCTGAACATAACCTCAACAAGTACTCCTGCTTGGGAATCGATAGAGTTGGCCTTGGCAAGAAGAACTTCAGTTACCCCGAGGGAAGGGCTGGCCAGGCTGTCTCAGTATCTGCATGCAAATAAAACCACACTTTCGTTAACCCCACATATCAATCCTCTGACAAACGGGCACACAAGTGTCTATCTGTCCTGCCAGCACCCAACTGGTGGGGCAGAGCTCACACACACTCCCCAGGGCGGGTGGGCT
>JAAWXA010000018.1:18439806-18480341 GCA_038090715.1 Florisuga fusca
GGCGGGTGGGCTGGGTGTTTTTTCCTTTAGCAGCCCTGAAAAAATACTTGGAAAGAGACTCCAAAATATAAGGCAGGGCATGCATCCTGTTCTTCTGAAGCTATGCAGTTTCTCAAGTGTTATAAGAATTATTTGCCACTAAATGAGCCAAATGTATTGGAAAGACACAAGCAGTGCCTGAGGTGGAAAGAAGGTGTTTTTAGCACACTCAGGACAATTAAGACTGCAAAGGTTTCCAAGCACACCACTCCTCTTAACCAACAGAAGGAAAGTGAGTTTAGCAACTTATTTAGAGTTTCACTTGCTAATTTGCAAAAACAAGGAGAAATCTTCCTCTGCTCTCCAGCATCTTGTTGGGAAAGCTCTTGCCAACACGTGGGTGTTGCTGCCAACAGCTCAGCCCGGCGTGACCCAAAGTTCTCCCTCCCGATGCCGGCGTGCGACTGCGGGGAGGCAGCCAGACACACTCCGTGTTTGTGCAGAGACAGCTGAGAAGGGCTTCTTCATCATCATCATCATCATCATCCTCACATCACATCTGCTGTTAAAATGAACCCACTAAAATGAACCCACGTGAGCCATAAGCCAAGCTCAACCCAGGCTCAAGCAATAAACCAAGTTTAAACCAGCTAAGGCTCAGGTAATGACAAAGTTACCCCATGGTGTGAGTTTGGAAGAGGAAACGTTGCACAGACACTTCAAAAGTAAAGAGGATGGAACGTTAACAAGTACAGCAGCTGATTTCCCTCGTTCCCTTCAACACAACTAAAAATGCTACTTTAAGGTAACTGCTCTCAGTTTTAGCACTGATGATAGCTAGGTCAGAAGCCAGCCTTGGAAAGTTTTACTCAGCAGCAGCTTTAAAAACCATAAATTATCTTTAGACCCAAGTTTACACACTCCCCCCTCCCCACAGCGTCTGACTCTCAGCTCCTTTCTCAAGGTTTCTCTTTGACCCTCCAAAGCCAGGCAGAATCCTCACCTAGGACTTCCTCACTTTCAGTACTAGTTTTGTTAAAACAAGAAGCAGGCTGGGTCTGAACCCAAGGCTCAGGTTTAGTACTTTCAACACGTGAGATGAAGGCTGCAGGGGAGCACGGGGCTCTCGAGCTGCATCGCCGGTGGCTTCGCTTCCATCCCGATGGAAAAACCAAGCACAAATCAAGCAAAGCTGGGTTTCTTTGCAGGCTAAAGCTGGCAAGTTTAAAACGAAGATGAGTGTTCCTGATGACTTTGTTTTGAACTGTTTTTACAAACCTAAATCCCCAAAATGGTAGTAAAAAAATGTTTACTAGCTAAAGTCTTTCTCTCCCTTCCTTTGGTCTGTAACAGAGACTTGGCAGAAACCTCAGCTTCTGAGAATTTAAGTTACAAAACCTGAGCATAAAACCAGCAGACTCATTCCCCTGGACTAACTGAGTCCACACTGGGATGAATTCACAGTTGGCAGCATGCAGAGCCCCAGTCCAGACCTACAGCTGCCCATCCGTGTAGTCACAGACTGGATTAACGACTTGGTCAGGGAGACAAGCAACAGGAGAAACACTACAACTGAAAAACTTAACCAGACACAGGCATCTCTGGCTCCAGCTAGTTTTAGATGGGCTTTTAAGCATGGCAGCATTTGGGGACACTTCCAGCAGAAAGGCAGATGTTTGATTCAGTAGCTGCCATTCCCAGGCTGAAGTGAGAACATTTGCCACTTCCCTCTCAGAGCCAGCTACTCATGGGAAGAAAATCCTGCACCTGAAACCAAAGTTCTCAAAGAATTTCACCAGGGCCACAAAGGAATAACAGGGACAGAGGATGCTGCATCGAGCTTTGGGCAGGGCTGGAAGAGGTGAGGAAGCAGCAGGCTGAGGGCTCACCCAACACTTGCAGGGACTTCAGCTGCCCCAATGCTTTAACCCACAGTGGGACAGGAAGGCTCGAGATGTACCTGAAGCGAATTCCAGCCCTCAAACTGTGTCAGGCCACAGTGGGGATCAGAAATTACGTCAGGTAAGGCAAAACCTTCCAGACTGGGATTAGCTGAGAAAGCCCTGCTGGGAACTGGAGTGAATGCCAAATTGTGACAAGAGAGATTAATACTTCCACAGGCATTACCACTACAAAACATCTGAGACAAAGAATGTTTTTCCTTGATTTTTTACTCCTTTGGAGTCAAGGGCAGTTATCATCCACATGAGGAAGACAGGACTGTGCTGGGCAGCCCAGGTATTTTTATTATACATCCCAGCAAAGGGCAACAGACTTGGACTACTCTTATGCCATCCATCACTGCTAGGCAAAAAAATTAAGATAGTCCAACAGTTAATTTTAGGGGCATTTTTTTTGCAAGTGTTCATTAACTGCAAGAAAACTAACTTCCAGAATGTTCCAGAAGTCTCTCTAACTGCTCTTTGTATTGATAATGCCTTTAATGCTCAATTTACAAGCTCAACCAAAGCCCCTTCAGGCAGGGAGTTCAACAAACACAAAGTAGGGTCTGTAAACTTTATTATCAAAAGAAAACGCCTGGGAAAAAAAACCCAAAAAACCTTAGAACATTCTTTTTGCCCATTCTCAGAAAATTCAAGCCCTCAGCCACATACCACATTTTCATTTTCTTGCACTCTCTTTCATATCTGGTTTTGGCACTGCCCCCAAGAGGGCTCTGACTCGGGATCTGTCCACACATTCCAGCAGTAAATGACACTAACTGGAGTCATTCTTTAAAATATCTGTCAAATATAATTCTTCCACTGTCTCGATTCTCTGACTTGCTCCCACAGTGCTGGGATGAAGTCATAAATTATATGCCCTGCCACTCAATTTTCCCTGATTGTTTGGTAGAACCTCGCCACTAATAACCAGTGATCATCAGCCACCTCGTGGCTTAAGTGGTTTCCAATCATGAAAGATTTATCCACTGTGACTTCCAGTCAATCACAGAGACACTGAAATGGCTATCAGGCACTCTCATCTTGAGACCACAAGATGAGCAGACAGACTCCAGAGAGGAGGAAAAGCAGAGCAGAGTGCTGACTCCAGACACCCAAAAATCAGACAAAAGCTGCAAGAGCTGCATATAAAACAAACAAAAAACCCCAAATGAAACAAAAAACCCCAACGTGTTTATCCTCAGAAGGAAGTCCCAGGACCAGAGCACATAAACTCACCTGGGTCACAGCATGTGCAGGGACCACTCTGGAAGATCAGGTCCATTTGAGAAAGAACTCTTTGCTGGGATGATACGTGGAGCAGCCCATCCCCTACCCAAGACAAGCCACAGCAGTGCCCCAGGAGCCCTCAGAGCCCCTGCTGGAGAACTGTCCTGCACAGAAAGGACCCACGCCAGGTCAACAGGACTCTCAGCCACCAGGGGAAAAGAAATGGAGTCATCTCCTGGGAACTACCTTTGAGAGAATACATTCCTCCCAAAGATCATAACACCAGAAGACAGGCTCTCAAGGAACAGTATTTATCCTTCAAGGGCAGGGGAGGATTGATCTGTACAGCTGGCACTACATGAAAAATGAAGCTGAGAAGAGAGGTAATAGGTGCAAACTGCACGTGTGCTCGGATCCGAGCTGCAGATACACCCACGAGTGTGAGCTAAGATCAACTGTGCTCTTGTCTGGCTCTTTCCTCCCCAAATTCAGCTGACAGTACTGGGAGTGTGACATGAAAACCTACATGCCTGCAGCCCAGCATCTCACACCTGCAGCCTCCAGAAGTAAACTTGGAGCATCCCTGCAGTGCACTGTTTCATTGGCACATGGAAATGGATCCATTCTTGGGGGTAAAATCATCTGCAGAAAAGGCTGATTTAAAGAAAGCATTAATGTTTGCATGGTACTCTTGCTGACGTATACTAAACAGACTTAAAAAAAAGTCACTACAAGCAGGCAGTGGTGTGGTAAGTTTCAAAGATGACTGAGCTGGGACAGACCAAGACACCGGGTACTGACTGCAGTCAGAGCACACAAAAGACAGCAGTGGCAACCAGGAAAGTCCAGGCACCTCCACAACCCCCTCCTTGGCATGGAGATTGAAAAGCAAAGTGAGCAGCTTCAGGGAGACAACAAGAGTGCTGTTGGAGTGCAACTGGATCACGGGAGAGAGCTGGGGGGAATTAATTGCTCCAGAATGAAAACTAGAGGAGTAAGCACGATTTATTTTGCCACATTCTTAAAATGAAATAAGAAAACACTGAAACACTACAGCTTATTTAGATAATACACACTGGAAGACATCTTTTACTGCTGGCAGCTTGAAAGAAAAGCACATAATTACAATTCCAAGCATGAAATGAGCTCTCTTCCACACATGCCTGAACCAAGTCTAACTGTTTCACCAGCTGTAGTGAATCAAAGCAGGCAGAATAAAACAGAAAGGACCTAGAAACAGCAGCTCTTGATGCCTTTAACCTAGTAATTGCATGGCACCTGGATCCGGAAGGACTGTGGAGGACTTAGCAGTTGCAGATGTGCAGCTGATGTGGTGCAGGGAGCATTTGATCTCCCTGGAATGCAGGACCCCAAACAATGCATCTGTGTGCTGGCCCACCACACAGCCGGGTGTGGGCCCGGGGGATATATAAAAGCTAACATTATACTGCAATTGAAAAGAAAAAAGCCACAGCATGAGCTTGACTGTTGTTTAACTAAGAGAAAAACAATTGCAGCTTTGGTCTTAAGTATCTGCCAGACTGACCACTGGCCACCTCCAGAACCATTCTTTGTCCCAGTACTTCAATGCTAGGTGGCTTCACCAGCCCTCTGAAATCAGAGGTAGACAGGGGGTTGCTAAACATAAACCCAGGGTGACATCTGTGCCTCCAGCTCGGCAGAGAAATTGTTAACACAGCTCCAAACCAAGCTCCCAGCACTGCAGCCCTCCAGTGAAAAGCAAGCACTGAGCTTTCCCAGTTCCCAACTCGAGGCCTGATGCACAAGTCCCCCCGTCCCACCCTTCCCATCAGTTCCACATCTGCTTTCTTCACAGGCTGCAAAGTCTCTCGTGGTGCCCCATGAAGCAAGTAATCCCAGCTCGGGCCCCTGCCCTGCAAATCCCAGCTGAGCTTCACACAGGGACCCCATGGACTGCTGGAACTGGGGGCTGTGTCCTTGTCTCCTGCCCCACAGCACGTGTGTGGTGACACAGCCAGGGCAGTTACATCACCCACAGGGCAACAGAAAGCTGAATAAAGGAATAAAAATAAACTACACAGGAGACAGCTTTGTCATATCAGGAGGAACTCTAAGCTTGATCCTGAATTTCTGTAAAGATTTCCACAAGACCTTCATTCTTTTGAGAGGAGTAGCTGGGAACGCTGCTTCTGGGCTGCTGCTGGGGAAGCCCAATCTAAAAGGTTTATGCATGAATCCAAGATGACCAAGGCAATAATCCTACCCCTACAGAAGCATCAGTGCTGCTGATCTTCCTAATGTGTCCTGGAGAAGAGGACAACTGTCTCAGAGCAGAGGACATTTCCCCTTTCAGTTTGTATATACAAACACACACATAGAATTCCACAAACACACTTGTTTTTGCAACAAAAGCAGAAGTAGCAGATCTCTAAGGTCCCTCTCAACCCAAACCAGTCTGGGATTCACTGCTATGCCTGGCTGTCCAACTACACCCCGTAACACACACGGAGTCAAGAGACAGCCACAAGCAGGAGCAGAGACAGCTCAAGGTGACAACAGCTCAAGGACACCAACACAACAAGGTCTTCATATTCCAGAAGAGCTGCCCAGACCATGCCCTCCCCTCCTCCTCTCATCCCTCTCTCCTCAGCAAAGACTTCACCTGCCCAGAGCCTGGCACAGGGATCTCTGGCTTAGGACCATGAACCCCAGAGGACACAAGCAGCTCAAGGAGGATGGGTGTAATCTTCTGCTCTGAAGGTTCCCAGGCAAAAAGAAAAGCAGTTAGCATTGAAAAGATAGTTTAAGGTCACTATTGTTTATCATATGAGCTGAATTTAAATGCAATATTTAAAAGTTCCATGATTTCAACTGCTGCGATTTTAGCTGTTGCACAAAACATCACAGAAAAAGCTCAAAAATAAGATTGGCTACAACAAACTAGAAACAAGCAAACCTGACAAAAACAAAAGAGGAACATTCTCTATAAAATCACACAAGCCTCAGTGTGCACTGAGTTATATATATGCATATTGACGACTTCTGCTTTAAATCATTTCTGCTACAGCCATCTTTTCCTTCCCCATTTTTCAACCCCAAAAGAATTACCATTTCTTTCCAGACAAGAACTTCTGCCAACATTCTGGAGGGCTGATGTCCAAACCACACATAGTTCAACAACAGCAGAGCTGAACAAAAAGGAAAACTATAGCTTTTTTTTTTTCTTTCTTGTAATTATACCTTGTGAAAGTATGGCTGAGCAGAGGAAAAAAGAAGTCAAAGCCATCGATTAACTCCAGAGTAATGATGAAGTTTTATAACACACTGGAATATATGCTCTAATAAGTTTATCAGATTTATCACCATCCTTTAATGTCTAAACTCAAAGTGGCTGTACAGAAAACCATACACTACTCCACACCTCTAATACTAAAATGGCTTAAGAGTCCACAAATTAATACTTCTACAGGCAAAGGCTTCAGAGCTAGGTCAAGGAGTGGGGTGAAATTTTGAATTCCTACTCACCCAGCAGGAAGAAAAAAAAACAAAACAACAAAACAGGATCAACCTCCTTTCCCAGGGATCCCCAAGGTTTTAACAGGAAAAAAAAAATTCCAACTTTGCAAAACTGCAAAATAAAGCCCTCTTTCAACACCTTTTAATTGAAGTCTCTCCAGGACCATGCCCTGAATTATGAACAAGCTTCTTCTAAGCTCTAGAGCACAGAGCTTTAACGTCCTCGTCAGAAGGGATAGTTTTTCAATAATGAAAAAAAAAGAAAAAAAATCTAAATCTGTATGAAGAGGTAAAGCTCCAAAAAATAACAGTGGAAAAGGAACTGGAAAAGTGCAAGTGGTAACTACAACTACTCTGAGGTATGTGAATTACTCCACTGGTCTTTACCTTCAAATGTTAAAGTCATGAACACTTATGGTTTTAAGAAAAAATGTCTCACAGCTTTGCCCAGTACACTCTGTCCTCCTTGTTTATATCCAAGAGTTGTTCCACAGAAATTTAATAAGGACTAAAAAAAAAAAAAAAAACTAGTACTTTCTTCATTCCTCTGAGCTACTGTAAATTAAGTATGAATACAGAAACTATTGCTGTGAGCAAAGGAAAGTTCTGCTCTGCATGGGGAAGATTTTATTTCAAACTGAAGCTTCAGGAATAAAAAAAATAAAAGCATTCACTGTAGTGATACATCACCTTCAAGCCACCAGCTTCTCCTGAGGCAGGAGGGTTAGTGGCAGGGCAGTGTTTGGGGAGAGTGTCTGGAGAGTGTTTGGGTTTGTATGGTAGGAATACAGCAAACTCTGCAATCTAATTTGAATCCAATGGTTTTTTCCCTTAATTTACCATCACCAAAAGGTAAGTCTAAGTCTGCAGCAGTACCTTGGAGGAATCCAAACAGCAGACTGCCAGCCAACCAGGAGGACACCCCAAATAGGTGATCAAACCAGCAGCTAATCGCTTCACTGACAACTACTCTGGTGTCTGCAAAACCATCAAAGTTGAGCTTTTTTGTTCTCATAATTTGCTTACTAAATTTTGCTCCAGTGCCCAGAGGCATCTGGGCATGCAACACTGAGAAATAATTATGCTCCAGCCAAGGCATGCGTGTTGCACAGCAATCTGCAAACGTCACTGGAATTCCAAGCTACTATTATGCACAACTCATTGCTCCAGTTATCTGTCTTGAAGATCTAATTAATCCTCTTGCTCATCAGTGCCTGAGCTCACACAGGAGTGTCTCAAAGCTTGGTGCCGTTTCGCAAGTATGAAATAAATAGATTAAGCAGCTCTGAAGACTGCTGTGGGAAGAGAGACTGTCAATCCACATTCTTCTCACCCAGGCAGGTACAAAGCACCAGGAGGCATTCCATGAAAACCTCCCCTTTGCTCCCTGTCCCATCCCCTGCTCCTTCCAGACCATGGGAATTAGCCCCAATTAACAGGAACCCGGCTACAGGAAATCCAGTCTGCACTTCCACTTTAATTGCTGGTGACCTTGAAGTAGGGGACGTTTAAAAATACATATGCATGTACCCAGAGCTGCATCCACCCCTGCCATCAGGTATTTTAAATGCTTTCCTGTCTCCAGCGAGATTGAGGTCAAGGGAATGAGGAAAGCTTCTCTATCTTTAACCAAACCTTCGAGTCTGTAATTCACCTCTTCAGGTGCTCCCTACACCAAAGCACTGAGTAACCAAGAAACTGCAGGGAGGAAGGAAGGAGGATTTAGCTGCGTGCTGCCTCACTGAATGCAAAGCCCAGAAGGACTGCTACATCCCTGCTACCAGCTCAGACAGAGATCTCCTTTCAGACTCTTGTAAAAGCAGCATTAAAAACTAGAGGAAAAAAGGATTCAGGACTGGCCAGCTGCTACATCCAGATGCAGCCCCAACAGCTGACAGGAAAAGAACATGTGATATTTTGTGCAGAATAGATTTGTTTTCATTATTTTATTTTCTCAAATTATTTACTACCTGCTGTCATTAGATTCTTACTCCCTGTAACTTTCATGTAGCACTAAATCTGTGTCATGATGTTAATGAACATAATCCACGGTATAATAACAAATGGACTGTCAGTCTCTGACATCAGTTCTCCAGATAATTCAGGAGCAGTAAAGTTGGTCTGTTCCCTCTATTATTACCCAATAGCAAAGAAGGCTTTCATTAAAACTCAGAAGTTAAAGTCCCAAAGCAAAGCTCTCCAATGAATCTTTTTCCCCTAACTTAAAATACATTTCTGTGAATATTTATTTCCTACATTATCTCCAAGCAGAACGTGCATTTCTATCACAATGCTTAATTCCAATTAAGAAAACGTTGAAAGGCTTCCTGCAAAAAACAAAACACAGGATATTGGCAAGACTACAAGAATGAGGTAAAAACTACTGAAGACAACAAAATAATTTTCTTCTGACTGTGGAACACAAAAAGGAAGTATATTTCTTATATGACATGAGCAATAAGTCTGGGTCCAGCAGAGAATAACCAGAGCTGTTCAGCATTGACCTCTGAATCCTTATGGCGTTAAACAGCTGAAAAATTATACTAAGGGACAAAAATTACCAGAATCAAAGAACTGCTCCTGCCATACCCACCCACATCCATGAATCTCTTACAGTTTTATCTGCCATTACTCCAAGTATTTTCCCCCCATATTTGCTTTTGTCAATGCCTGCTCAGCTGCTGGAGCTCCACTGCCCTGGGCTGTGAGTCAGCCTTGAGGCAAAGCTCAAGGTGTCCAAATCCATCCAGCCCACAGGCTGCCACCCTGCAACAACCCTCACCTCTCCCTCCTGACAACAACTCCACATCACAACCAGCAAACCAGGCCAGTGCAGATCATTAACCCACTGGGACAAAAGGAAATGCGTGAAGAATATGAAGCCATGACACGTTTTACCTGGAAAAGCAAACAGCATCCCTTCACAGGATCCATAAAACAAATGGTGGGGGTGTCTGCCATCTCCCTGACCACCACCCAGGAGTGGTTAACCCAGGAAAGTGACACAAGTTACACAATCACATTCCTCTTTGGTAAGGGAGACTTGTGCACCAACTTCACCAGAGAGATGTTCTGTGTGCAAAGTAACCTCTAACTTTGGTAACTACTTGAATTTCTATTTCAAATGAATTGAGATGGAAGATTAAAGAAATGTCACTTCTGCCTTTCCAGCCCCCTGGAGATGCTTGTCTTTTTTAAAGAGGGCACCCACAAAAATAACAAGGGAGAACATTTCCATCCAAGCCCCTCAAAAAAGGAAAAGAATGAGCTAGTGATTTTTGCAGCTGCTTAGAGGTAGGAGCAGATGCTTACAGCAGTAGTACTGACAGCTCAACAAGCTACCACCCCCAAAGGTGAGCTTCTAGGTCTGTTCCAAATTCAAGAGTTAAAAACAGTATAGCTGAGACCGCTGCCCCGAGGGAAGCAGAGAGTTCCCATCAGTCTACCAACTCAGAGGCACTCCTGAGGACAGAAAAGCCAGGCATGCCAGCTTCCCAAAACACCCAGGCACCAAGAGAGCTCCTGGGAATTCCAGCCCCTGGGAGCCCAGACATGGTGAGCACACAGGGCACGTGTTCCTGGCTCGCTCACGTGTCCACAACAAGGTGCAAGTTTCTGCATAACACCCAAGAGATCCCTTCTGCCCACTCCTGCACATCTCTGGCAACTATTATCCCATCCAGTCTCAATCCACCATCAGAACACAAATTAAAATACTAACTTTCAAAAGACATTTCAATGATGTTTGAACTGATGATGGAGAAGGGCAGCAAACTACTGCGGAAGAGGGACAAGATGCAGTGCTGCAAAAACTGTCAGATCGAGTTCTCCAGCATCTAATTAAGCCAGTAATGAATTGGACTGAGCCTGCAAATCTCAGCCCTTGCTGTCTAGTTCTTCTAAAATTAAGGGTCTGCCAAGAATTTAACCATGGAAACAGAAATAATGATAATGCCTTCTCTGTACCTTCACACTCAACATTTAAGACTTACTTTTCAGAAGCATTCCCTGGTTTGATCAGCAGTCCCCCCTTCCAAAGAACATCAATAGAGCATATCCACCAATTTTGCACTTCTTTGCCATAATAACCATTTCCCTCTTTTACAGACACAGTCAAGCAACAGGCTGCACCTGCCCGTTCCAGTGTCAGTAGTTCAGCCAAACCTTCTTCCATAAAATTCACTTTTTCCTGCTACTTTACACCACTGAAGAATGATCCCCACCTTGAGGAGTGGTCAGGCAGGTGACTTGTAGCTGTCAGACACCAACTGTCCCACCTGCAGCTCCCCTGGAGATGTCCAAGTCACTGATGCATCTCCTGGTGTATTCATGCAACAAGAATGCATTCCCCCAAACACCAAAAACTACTTCCACACCTTAAAGAAACTCAGGTATTTGAGTGTCAAAGTCACCAGGCTCAGAATTATCTGTGCTGTTTTTTGAAAGAAAGAGAAGGGAATAAGAACATCCTACACTATTGTTCACTCCAGAAGTACACCAGTGAGCCTGCTCTTATCAGCAGGCTCCTTTGGTCAGGAACAGATTGCACACCTCTTGCTGCCAAATGCATGATCTGCACTTAATCACAGAGTGATGGATATCTTCTGAGAACAAGTGATTTCAGCCATATTTTGTGTAATCCTGCCATTCCACTCCAAAGCCTGTCATCTTCCATCCAGTGTCACTTCCTCAGGGTGGAGTCCCTAACTTCAGCCCCTTTCAAGAACACTTTGGTGCTCCACAAAACACTCATAAATAAATGAAACCATCACTCCAAACACTGCACCTCACCAGCAAGCACTTCCCAGGAAGGCCCTTGCACAACAGGGATGGAAGTGGTGACTGGCTGCACATGCACCAAATCACCTACAGATTCCCTTCCCAAAATCCTCCCTCCCTGTGTCACCCGGGCTGCCTGTCTCAGAGGAACCTTCCCCCACAAACCCACAGACTCTGCCAGTTATGGAAATGATGATCCTGTGCAACGTGTTGCGAGCTGGTTTTAATGAACCTGTCCCTCAACACAACTGATTGTTAAGTGCAGAGTACACTGCCTGATATAAACCTACAAAATCCTCACTCAGAAGTATACTTTTCTTTAAAAAAATGTAGTATTTTTCTCACCAGAATGTCACCCCTGTGGAGAATAAAATCATGAAAAAATGAGTCGGGGAGAAGAAGCCCAAATGTTTTCCTTCTTTTTAGGTAGCTATGGCCACAGCTTTGTCTAGCTCTAAAGAGGACAAGAAAGGAAGGGTGTTACATCTGCTTGTTGATTGCTCTTACCAGAACTTCCTTCTGTGTCACGGTGAACACACGGATCTGAATTGCATCCAAAGAACAAGCCAAGCAAGACATTTTTCACAGAAGTTTCTGCTTAGCTCAGATCTGTTCATTAAAGGTGCTGCTGTGTGCACACAGGCTGGGTTAGCCTGCTAGCAGTGGAAAGGTTTGTGAGAGTGAATTACTGTCAGTGCTCCACTTTAACTGCTGACATGCAAGGGATCCTTCCCTACCTACACTTCTCCTAAAAGGTACATTCAAATTGAGGGCTTGTAGGTGGCATCTGCCAAGAGTGGCATGTGAATAACATTGGCAATTTAACAAATTCTGATAAAATACAGAGAACTGTAAAAGCAACAATTCAAACACTCAAATCAGATGCTTATGCTAGGATTACATCTAAAATCTAGCTTCTTCCTTGGGGCACGGGAAGGACTGGAAAGTTCTTTTCTATAGTTGTCTGCAGCGGTTTGCATTCCCAAAATTGAGCTCCTTTGACCAAGAATCTAGGCTCAGAAGAAACCCACCTCTGTTTAACCTCTGCTTAAAGATGTGGCTTTAAAAACTAAGATCATATATAAACTGACACACAGAAAGGTTTGCCCCTCCAACAGTCCTGCAAACCCACCTCGCATTCCTGCAGGTTCAGGTGCAGTGACAGAAGAGCACAGGGCTGGGATCACTCTCCACCAGCCCATCTCCACCTTGGCCTTTTCCAGGCACCAGCACAGACCCAGACTGCCTCTTCTGAAACACTCTGGGCAAACCTGCCCCTGAAAAGCCATCCAGCTGCTTTCCAGCATTTCCAAAATCTGCATTTTTTTTCTGGGACAAAGGGCTCTACCATCTCAGGGGTGGGGTGTGGACCACAGCAGAAGTCAGGGAAACCCACACACCACACAGCTCCACTTTGATGTTACATGAGACTACAAATTCCACTTGCACGTGGCTTCCCCCCCCAAGCTCCAGGTCCTGTTTTGTAACACTCCATCTTCTCACCCCACAAGCCAACACTTCCCTACCATACAATACCAACATACTAAATAAAAAAAATATTTTGTACTTCTATTGTGTGATCTTCCAGCCCCTCTAATTGGGACGGGATAAGAATTGTAATGTGCAGGAAAAAAAAAAAAGAAGCACATCCATGCAAAGAAATACCTTCCTTGTGGAATACTAAGCTCTGTTTCACCCAAAGCAATAAAAATTGGAGACTATCTGAACACATTGAAGCACATTAATAGAAAAATACCACGCAGTTAAGTAAAGTCACATTCCACCTAAACAACGCTTCTATAATGGCAGCATCTGACTTTCAGAGGACAATTCAGTCCTGGAAGCATGTACTGTAATTGCTTTTCCACTACAGGCCTCAGCTTTACAATTGTATCCTTCTCCAGAGGTCAGAACAAGGCAGGGCTGCAGCTCTGAACAGCAATTCTGCCTAGCGGCACTACCTTTATTCATTCTGTTAATCTCACACCTACATATTCATTATGAACTCTGTAAAATACCAGTGCCAAAACCACCGTCAGAAGCTGCTGCAGTCTCTCTGCTGCTCGGAGAAAGCCTTGACCCCTCTGCTTCCCTAATGGAGACATCAGGACAGCACAGATCACAGCGGCTGGCGGCTCCGCGAACCCAGCGAGCCACTGAACCCCAGACCCATCCCAGTGTGATGCCACCCTTTCTTGCTGTCAAGAACTAAAAAGAAGCTATCACCATGAACCTGGCTTGTTTTGAGGAAAGCACTCACAATGGTTTATCCAGAAAACACCCATCCTGCTCATCACGGTGTGAGAGCTGCCGCGTTACAGCCGCCCGGGCTGCACCAACTTCGTGCAGGTGACTGAATTCCCCTTTTCTCCACCTATTTATATACAAGCTCTGCTGTTACTATTATGGAAAGACAAGAGGGAAAAAAGAAAACAAGCAAAACAAAACAACCAAACGAAAAAAAACCCCAAGCCTGTTTTAGAGAATTGAGGGTAGCAATGTTTGTAGCAAGTCCAGCATTTCGCAAGAAAGGAGTCATCCTCTGACACGGAGAAATCTCAGACTTTCATAACACTTCCCACAGAGGAACCAGCCCTCTGCTCCCACCCCAAAACATACCCGGGCCTTCCTGGTCCTCCAAGATCAAACCACAAACAATCCACTTAACCCTTAAATATTTCTGTTTTGTTTAAATGCAGAATATCCTGGTGATGGGGTTAACAGCACCCTGGTACTGGCACACGTGAAGGGAACAAGTCGCCTCCCCAGGCACAGGAACACCCTGCACCAGGTTTGCACCTGAAGGGAACAGCACAATGGCTTCATTTCCATCAGCCAAACTAAAATGTGAAACAGCACCATCAGAACAGAGCCAACACAGCAGGACAGCCAAGAGGCAAACCTGGGTCTGAGTTTCCAGTCTGGAATGGATAATTAATGAAAGCCGAGCACTAGCACCACACAACCCCCTCTCTTCAGACAAGACAGAGGTGGCACATGTCTTAACAACTGCCTTCTGGGATGAGAGGTTCTTAACTCAAGCTTGGGCCAGACATGAATTCTGTTCCCTCCTGGGGCTGCTGTGAGGATGGCAGGACCTGCACAGCTCCAGCAGCCGGGTATGCTGCAGCCTCCCCACCAGCACTGAGCCTGGCAATTCACCTTTACCATTTCAAAACATGCCAGACTGGGGAGATTTTTTTTTCCAGCTAACACTAGAGAATTCTTATCTTCTCCCCAACACCTCCATACTACACTAGCCCAGGAACAGAGGTACCAGACCAATAAGCATTCTCAGTAACCCAGTGGTCTGCCTTTGCAGAGCAGTACATAAAAACTTATTTTACCAGAAAAGGACTGGGAAAACCTACAGAGCAAAATCACTGTTTTGTTTTGTTTTCTGTTGTTTCAGAATTAAGAAAAACATCTGACTTCATAACCATTTTTTTCTGCACTGTGTGAATGCTTTGTGTCACACCTTACATGCACAACCTTCATCTACCAAGTTTTTCCACCACAGTTTCAGACAGCCCGTGATCAAAACAAGTACAAAACATCCTGAGAGAAAAGGGCTAAAGATGGAGAAAAGCAAGGTTTTCTCGAATGCAGCCACCCCAGCAAGGCAGTGCAGAATTTAAGGTCCCAGGAATAAACCTAAAAGATACTGGTAACCAAAAGGCAGGTGATGTAGACAAAAGGCCCTGGAGAGAAGCTGTAATGCTCTGTTATCTCTCAGGAAATGTCACTCAGCCCAGTGGGCCAGCATGCTATGCAAACACATTTGAAAGTTCAGTAAGTTTTAATTGAAGTGAAAGGTACTGCCATTAATACCATCCTGGTTTAAAAGTATGGTTTGTGTTCAAGAAAAAAAACAAACAAAACACCAATTACACGAAACCTCAGAATGAAAAATCCTCACACCAAACTATGCACCATAATAGCAGTAAACAACCTGGCTTATAATTGATGCCAGGATTCAGCTCAGTTTTTCAGGGGACTGCAAAGCGCCCATTAAGGCAAGAGTTAGTGCAGACTGTAGCAAAAGGTCTCACACCTGATACACTTTAATTACTCACTGCAGCAGGGGAGAGGTAGTGATGCCTACTCTGTTTTGTTTCACTCTGAAAGGCTTCTAGGGCTATTAATATTCACCAAGGGAAACTGAAATAACCTCTTGCATCCATCTGAATACCTTGGAATTATTATGGACAAACTAAACACAGATATTTTTTTTTTCCCCTCAAGACCCAGGACAAAAGAAACCTACCAGCCTGCAAAGCCACCTGACAGAGCAGACCTGTGTTTCTACACGAGCCCTCCTGCAATAACAGCCTTTATCCTAATGACAGTTTCAACACCAATAATCCCATTGCAGCACAGACCAAGAGGTCAGCCAAGCACCCAAAGCCCTAGAGCAGAAGCAGCACACTGGATGTTATCCATGGAGAGTCTTCTCCACCACATTCCCGGGCATGCTGACCTCCAGCCCTGCCCCACGGAGCATCCCCTGGGTAAAGCTGCCCCAAACACCACGGAGGAGCTGAGCCCATGCAGAGCAGCTCAACACTCCGACCTGCACAAGGAACTGCAAGAACAAAGCTCCTTCCTACCAGCCACAGACAGCACTTTGCTTCCCAGAGGACAGCACCGACCTCTCATCCTCTCTCAAAATAAGAAGGCAAAAATGTTCCCCTCCTAAATTTCACTCTCAAGATAGGCTGTTATTTCTACATCTGCTAGTGCGAGCAAAAAGCTGAATCCTAACACTGAATCAAACTGTAATTTCAGCATACTGGGAGGTTTCTTCACCCAAAATGAAACATAGGTGCCATCTGCTTCAGTTATACTAATCACAAAGAGACATAACATTACAAAACTGGCATTTTTTAATAGACTTTTTTTTTTTAAGAGAAGAGAAAGAAAGAGGACCAGATATACTAGAGGGAGGAGAATATTAAATACTCAACAGCCAACAGCACCAACAAACCAAGCAGTCTGCTGGAAATGCCCCCACAGGCAAGTTATTTCAGCACTCACTGCAGGCAGGGGAAAACTTGCTACATTTGAAACGACATAAAAGTGAAAGGGCACCTTAAGAACCAAAGACCTTTCCCAAGACACTCTTGGTTAGTATGTTATTCCATGGAAATTTGTTCATTTCCACCTTCTACTTTCAGAAGAGACCAAGACAAAACAAAACCAAGCAACAAAAATATTGACATGGACACAAGCACTTGCTTAAGTAACAAAGGAGAAGACTTGGACAAAAAAAAGTGGATATTTACCGATTCCATAGTTGAAAGATGTTCTTAGCAGGACATATATTAAAATCCAACAGAGGTGTGTCCCAAAAACGCTGTGTAATCTGAAAAACACAGGAATTTGTTCATTAGAAATTAAACTAAGCAATCTAACCCTATTCATGAGCATGCTGCATTTGAGTATCTGAAGGCTACAACATACATATCCTCGTCTGATCCAGAAATAAACTTTCTGATAAGAAGTCTGCACAAACAGAAGAATCAAAGAGCCACTGGAACACTTAGCACAGCATCACCCAAGTTCCATAACTTTCTGATAACGGATTAAAAAAAAAAAAAAAAGTTTGTCTCAAGGTTTCTGTAACCATCTGTGTGCTTTAACAGTCATTTTATTTAGAAAAAAAGGTTCCCCCCAGCTGTGAGCAGAGAGAGCAGGCAGGGAAGGAGTGGACCTGCCCAGGCCACTCCAGGTGCTGATCATTCACTTTCTCGACCAACTGGTGTGGAATTACCCCCAGCACCAGAGCTTCCTTTTCAAGCACACCTTGAATCCTTGCTCTGAATAACAGTTCATCTATTACAAACCTTTTTTTTTTTTAAAAAAACAGCTCTAACTGCACCTCTCCAGGATATTTTTCCAGCTATAAATTCCCACAGTGAAATTTCCAAGGCTGGGCAGGAACCAGCAGGAGCTCTCAGCACCCAAGGCACAGGGGAATTACATTCATTAAGTGGTGCATGAAAGGGCTGAAGGACAGATCCAAACCCACAACCCTGATTCTAAACTCTCCATGTTTCTCCCCACAGGAGCCCTCTCAGGTGCCCATCCCCCTGGCACGGGCAGGGGCCCAACCAGCCCAACCAGTGTCAGGGCTGCAGCTGAACCCAGCCAAGCACAGGAATCACCCAGCTCTTTCCAACCACCTGACCAGCACCTTGGCTCCAAAATACATCCCTGCCAGCCAGAACAAACTTGTCTGCTCCAGATGAGATCTCCACAAAAGTTACTATCATATTCCAGGTTATCCAAGGGGACAGGTTTGGGACAGCCCACACAAGATGTGTGAGCCAGGGCAAGCGAGAGCTCCAGAGGCAACATGGCTTTAAACACCAACAGATTCAGTTTCCTTTATTCTTTCACAACTCAGCAGTCAACAGGACTGGTCTCTGCAGAGCTCAGGACATAACATCTCAGTTTTACCCTGTACTGCTCACCAGCACCCTAGAAAGTGTTTCTCTGGTGTAGCTGGACTTGGACACCCACCTTCCAACCACCTTGGGTGGTCTTCAGGAACCATCCAGGAGAGACCCAGAGGCCAAACACATATATAGTGGAAGAGACTGGGAACCCTGGGAAAGCCTTGTTTGTTTTAAGAAACATTTACTCCCTGATGAGAAGTTGAAGGGAAAATGTCCAGATGAGCAACACAGCTGCATCCAGGGTAGAGCTGTTACCAGCTGAGCTAAGGGAAGCCTTAGGAACCAGAGTGAAGAGGAGGGAAACAAAATAAAACAAAAAAACCCCAAAGGTACACAGTCCTGACTTGGAGAAAGGAAATCCTGCAGCAGGTGAACTTCTGCAGAGAAGCTAAAGGGAAACAAATGGAAGTTTTCTGACATTCTTCTTTCAAAGCAGCAAAGGAGATAAAGACACACTGCTACTTCAGGTTTTTTTCCAAGGGAAGCGAGTCCTGGGACACTGACAGATCTAGTGGGAACTGCAGTCCTACAGAGTATGATGAGGGGTTTTGCACAGCATTTCCTCCCCTACTCCATTTATACTCTTTTTCCTCCACAATGTAAGACAGCTGTAATGAGAGCTATCCACTTAAACAGAGACGAGAGAGAAGCTGAGGAAAAAGCTTCCACATCACCTGGACAGTCAGTACTGCTGTTTGCTGTGAACACAATTATCATACAAGTCTACAGAAATCTTGTGCCATGACACACGGATACACAAGTCTGAAAATCTATTCATATGCTTCTTGGCCTACTTATAGCAATTTATTCATTAATGTATATTTATAGGTGAGCTAATTAGGTATTGCAACACAAACAAGTGACCACATATAAGCAGAGAAACTTTCACAACAGGCAGTGTGCCTTTGCTTATGAAACACTCATCAGGTTACTTACGAAGTACAACTGTCTACAGGATGTTCTCTACAGGATGTTCTCTACCTAGACATTTCCAACCAAAATTATTGTAGATACTTCATCAGAAGATGCCCAAAGCAGAGCCCATGGGCACAGCCTGGCTGGGAAGAGGCATTTGGGTGACTCACACAACAATCCTGTTGTGCAGAATCCAACATTTCAATTTATAGCTAAATTTACTTCCAAAAGCCTAATTATAATTAATAACGTCAGACATTTATCCATCTGATTTTCTTTGCCTTAGTCTGATGAAAATGTACTTCACAAAATAAAACCACTATCCTTGTTTCCCCCCTGTGAACTCACAACACCAATGGCTGCAGAAGGCAGTGACACGTGCCAAGCCCACTGCAGTGACCCTGAAACCTTCTGCAGTGCAAAATGGCAGCTGCTCAGTCTCCCTTTGCCTTGAAATGGTCGTAAAAACACCAAATAATTAAATATTCAAGGTTCTGGTTTAAAACTGGCTCAGTCTTTCAAGACCTGTGATGCTTTATTTGATATTAACATGAAGTAATTTGGAAATTCCAGGTAAGCAGACAGTTCCATTAAAACAAAAAATAAGTGTTTCAACCTCTAAGTTCTCCCACAAACTTCTGTTCTTTAACACAGCAGTTCCCCACTGATTAGTTATTGATTCCTCTTGCTGCACTCCCACGCAGATCAGGAAACTTCAGATTTAGAGCACACAGTGCAACTTCTGCTCCCATCCACTGAAAAAACTGGGAGTGAAGTAATTAAAACTTCTTAATATAAAAGGGTTCCTTTTACAGAAATCCCTGTAATTTGAAGATGGAAAATGCTTTACAATCACAAGATGTGATTGAAAAAACCCCAGTATACTCGCATTAACTCCAGACTACATCACAGCAGCTTGGGCAGGGAAACATCAACTGGTCCCAGCAGTGAGCAGGAGGTGGTTCCCAGACTGATGTCAGACACAAAAGAATAAAACCAGGTTGGTTCTGTACAGAGGGAAAGTTACTTAGAAAGGTCTCTATGAAAAAAGCTAAAGACTTAAGAAATATCTAGATGTATAAAATTATCAACTGAATGCTGACAGGGCTCTACTTCTATCTCCCTTCCACAGGGAGAGCAGGAAAGGTGTCTGCTCTAAGTCTCATTTCAAACAATCAAGAGGCCAACCTCCCCACAAAAAAGTCCTTTTTTTTTTCTTATTAATGCTTCTTTGAAGCAAAAAGTAAGTTGTATTTTCACTGCAAGACAGGCTTGCATCAATTCCAATTTTACAGAGATGCAGAACTAAGAAGCATAACATGATACCAGTACGAGATGTGGAACAGGGTTTAGACCAACTTCTGAATGGAAACAATTCTCTGCAGAGAAGGACAGCCTTTTTCCAGAGAGCTCATCTGCCTCCTCAAAATAATTTAAGGAAGAGACAGAATTTCAATGAGGCATCTCTCTGAGGGCTTCAGTAAAAACACACACTGGGGAACACACACGACATCAATGAGCTTCCAGTGGTTTCAGATAAGCTCCATTACCTCAGATGCAGAGCTCAAGGGGGTACAAGTACAACAAATTTGAAGGGAGGGGAGATCCAGAAATGTTTTCCAACACACTCCATGGGCACGCTCAGAACAAGCCCGTGAGCCTGCCTGGGCAGCTCTACACAGCAGCCTGTGTGCAGCCACTGAGCTTTCACCCTGCTGACCAGATGAAAAAGGTTTGTTCTCAGAAATGGTGACATCACATTACAACAAGAGAAGGACAGGGGGAGAGAGAATCCATGGGCAGGCAGCACCACAGACCTCATGCACTTCTTACTGACTCCATCTTCCAGGAATATTTGTGGGTATTCTGCAACAACAGGGACTCTATTCCTGCCTGCTTGCAGCACCTGAGCCAGTTCAGAATCCAAATGTTGGAGCTCAGGGAAGAAATCAAAGTGCCACATATCCAGAAACTGAGCAGAAATTACCACCTCCGTTGTGGGTTTTGCTCCCACCCTCCTGGGAGCCAGCACTGTCCTGCCCCCCACCACGGTGGGAGCTTTCCTCTGGCCCTTCAAGGGGACACACAGCTAATAAAGACCTTCAGGTCCGGAGCAATTTTACTCCAGAGCCTGAAGAAGCACATCCAGACCACTCTACACAGCTCAAGACTATTTAGAAAGAGGAGGGAAAAGGAGAGGTACTGCACTGGAGGTCTGGCAGTGGGGAGGAAAAGAGTTGTTTCCAAGAAACAGGCAGAAATGCGAGATAAATAATATGCCTTCAACTGAAATGCCCTGCAGTCTATCAGCAGCTTACAGACCAACCATCCCCAAACACATGTATGTTGAGCTAACTGTTAAGGTTCAGTAGCCCAGAGTCATGCTCATTCACACGTGCAGCTGCTCCTACACTTGAAGAAATTTCCAGCAGCAGTGTGAGCTACAGAAAGGGCCTTTCACCAGGACTTACATGGCAGCAAATATTTCCACAGCAATCAGGACAGCCAGCTATGCTCATACAGTACCAACCACCAAAGGGAAAAACTAAAGTGCAGAGAGAACTACATTCAGGAAAAATAAAGAAGAAAGAAAGAGCAACAAACACTTTCAGTAATATATTCTTGGTCTCAAAGTTCTTTTATTTTGCCCTGCAGATAATCTGCATGCTGAGATCTACATTTTTTTAAAGCTCCTGTCATCTTTGCCACTTGATAGAAATAGAAAATAACCTGATACTGTCCTCAAAAACACAGATCAAGATACTTACACACGGGCTGAAGAGCCTAAGGCTCAATTTATCCCACCAAAACAAGCAGGAAGGGAAAGATGTGATCCCTGTGGAACCAAACTGTCCTTTATGTGTGTTAATTGAAAGCCTAGCATGGGTATCAGAGCTCACAGGAACCCAGTGATTGACAGTAGTCGAAGTTCAGGAACACTAAGCTGCTTAGAGACCTCCAGCCTCTATATGATTTAAAATAATGCAAGAGCAGTGATGCCAAATAACTACTTTCAGTGTGTCTCAGGTATTCCTCAAGGCTTTGCTTCTTTCAGTTCACAACACAACACTGGGCATGGTACTCACACACTGACACAACAATCAGGCTCAGCTTCCAACACCAAAATTCTTGGCTGACCCTGAAGAATTACTGCACACTATTGTCTGCTTTATAAATACTCCATCATGTGAGCAAGGAGATGGGAAATGATGCTGTGTACAGTAAGTTTCTATGTTTCCTTTTATAGAAAACAGACTTGAAAAGATTAAATACAAATTCTGCAGTTCACTACAGTAAGCCAAAAGATCTTTAATAACTACTCTTATGTTTTAAGTGCCCAAAACTATCAGCAAAAGCCTAATGCTGTGCTGAGTTTAACTCTTACAAACACACAACAGGCAGCTGAACAATCAACCCTGAAATTAGTGGGCATTCTAACTTTATTACTGGTTAGCTGATTTCTTCATATCAGCCATTTAAAATTCTCTGCCCACAAGAATATCACAAGAATCACTAACCTCTAGAAATATGTATCATTTGTCCTGGAAAAATCCATGAAAGCAGCCTGAAAGGTATTTGACAGAGTAAAAAACTGGGGCTGCAGAGGAGTCCCAGCTCCCAGCAAAGGCTGAAAATTTAAATCACTGAAGTAAACTCATTTCTTCTTGGCATGATGTGGCAGAAGAGCAAAGCAAGCCTGAACAGTTTCCACTGAACCAGACTTTTCAATTCTGCATGCACAATTAAGAGCTCTGGTAGTACACAAGCATGTTCCCTCATCTCTCCTCCTTCACCCTTACCACCCTTCTGTGGCTTCTCTGATGAGTGGAAAGTATTAAGTCAAAACACACTTTCTGCAGTTTCCTTAACCAACCTTGAACTGAAGCTCAAGGCTCCAGCTTGCCCTTCTGTGCTAGCAAGCAGAGACAAGACTGGCTCTGGAGGACATGCTGTTTTCCATGCTATGATTTAGTCTGCCTCAGTTAAAAAAAACTCCTCTGGTTTAAAAAAAAAAATGTAAATACTTTAAAGACTATACACTTTTATCAGCAAATAGATAAAGAACTATACTAGCAATGCTTGCCTTCCAAGAGCACTGATTTAGAGCAAATGGCCATCTCTATCACAGATGAAAAGAAGAAAATGGCTAGGCACCCAAAAATGGTTATTCACTGTTACTTCAGCAGGCTAGGAAGCTAAAGCATCCTTGTCAGTCAGCATCAATGCTTCCAAATAATCCTCCAAACCTTTACCATTTTTCATTTTTAGAGCTCCAATATGAAATGTAATTACCAAAGGCTGTTGGGTCTTTCCAGCCTGCTTGAATCCCTTCCAAAAGAGATGCATAATCAGCCTCATCTCTTTATTAACTGATCTGTGTGTTCAAAGCAAAGATCTACTCTCTTGCTTTGGAAGAAGATGTTATTATGGGTACACAGCAAAAACAAACATACATGTTAAGCCCATGAGAACGTGTTTCCCAGAAAACCCTCAGCACAGAACAGCAGCGTCGGATCTGCTTTCAAACAACCTGAACTGCCTAGCTACCCAGCCATAAAATTCAGCACCAAGATGTACGGAACCCTCAAGCTGTTTATTTTAGTGTATAGTAAGCTGTTAATTCCTAAGCCACTTGGAAGAGAGACAGGATGCACAATGGTGTGGATATTCCAGGCAGAACTGTTCCATCGTTATTTTTAGTTGACATGAAAACATGAAGAAATTGTAACCTCCTTATCCTGAAGGTTTGCTGAGCCCCAGCTGAAAACTGGGGAATTTCCAATCCTATTATTCCATAGTCAGATAATCAAAAGACTGTACAAATAGCAATTATTTTAAAAAATAATAAAAAAAAAAAAGCTTACGTACAGTAGTGTACTTGTGGACATGTAAAATGAAGAGCACAATATAGTGGGAAAATCAAACATTTTAGATAGTAGTTTCCAGGAAAAGCCTTTCAGGTCAACACAGAAACCAATACATAGTAAGCTCCAGTGAAAGGTAGGAGGCCAAGACAACAAGTGTTCTTCTTGGGCATACAAACAAGAAGTGATAAACCAGCACTGCTGGAGGCAGCAGCACGAGCAGTAACATTCCCAGATGCTGACAATTAGAAAGGGTTTGGGGAAACCTAAAAGAAACTGATCAAGTACTAGAAAACTTAGTGTATATTCAAAAGCTACAGAATTTTATTTTTTGATAAAATACAGCCAGGATTGCAACAGATTTACCTGGCTAACAAACTGAGCTGCCAGATTCTCTAGTCCACCCTCATCACAGCCACCCTGGAAATTTATCACCTGCACTTAAACCCAAAGTAACCCCTGGTGACCCCAGGTAAGTTCTGCCCCTGGGGATCTACAAGATGAATGAAAGAATTTGCTGATATGCCATCAAGAGAGACACTCAAAGGTGAATTTCAAAGACAGACAAAACTACTGCCTATCTTTGAGAGCTCAAAAACCCCATCATGCTGAACAGAATGAAGCCAAGCTAAAAAGTCTTGAAGCTTCAACTTGTCCTAGTTAAGCTCCAAGATGCTGGCCCTCCACAACTCAGTGAAGACAAGAAGTATGTTCCCTGGAACTAAACCAGTAATTTAAAGTTAGACCACAGCTGCTGTCATATTTCAGGTACCTTCTCCTTTTCATTCCTGCTAAATACAAGTCTGAAGTGGGACAAGACCTACTTCCCATCATTAGACTGAATACCTTCCCTGTAACTTCACTAAGAGCCCTCTACTCATCCATTCCACTCATACTCCCTTTATAAGTTCTTCTAAGGGAAGGAAATAGGGTTAATGGTGCTACCAGCCTAAGGAAAGTACCACGTTATTGAAAAATATGCCTTCAATTTCGTACTCCATGCTCAATTTTAAGACATTGAGAAAATACAGACCATTCTTCCAAAGGAAAAAAGACTGACAGACAGACACACACATTTGTCACCTTTACAGGCTCAGATATTTGCAACCATGGCAAATTGGATACAGGTTACTATTAATAACTGAACTATTTCCTTTCTGAAAGCTGATTTGTGAAAAGGATGCAGCCATCCCGTTTTAAAACACCCTGATTAGCCAAGGAGGAGTCCTGGAAGTCATCGTTCAGCCTTCAAGAACACACACACAGCCTCTCTCAAAGAAGGAGAAAAAACAGAGCACAAGTATCAAAGGAGTGCACAACTACCTGCCCCAAACAGCAATCTACAACCTCCCCAGCCAGGCACAAAATTCCATGTAGTCACAGGAACACTACAGCTGGAGACTTCAACAACTAAGATGCAGGTCTGGGTTCTTAAGGAGATGCAGGTGTCACTCAAAGGCTCCCAACCAGATACGGGCAGGCACTACAAGGATGAGGTGACACCACTACCTGCCAGAGCAGCAGACCTGGCTTGGTGGCCCAGGAGGCCCCCAGATAGTGACATGAAAAATGCAATTGCTAAAATGTGCTCAAGTACTTCCAGCGTTATGACAGATGCCTTACAATCTCCTCAAATCACACAGCAAGGGGAAGCCATAAATGCAGGCAGCTCCTTGGTTTACACATGGCATCTCTCCCCTCTTGCTTAGGCCCTGCCATCTTCAGGTCAGAGTAAAAGGAGATTCTTTTAAAATACCACATGCATTGAAAGCACCTATAGCTCCCATTGATTATTCCCCTCCTCCCTCTCCTATTATAAGCCCTGAGCAGGTTTAAGTAGCAGGAGCAGCAGTGAGGAAGTTGCACCCCCCCCCTTTTCCATTCTCCGGAGAAGTGAGCATCCTGGCAGCCCCAGGTAGGGCAGGGAAGCAGCAGGCTGCTGCCCTCCTACTTCCCTACAGGAAAACAGTAAGAGGGGGGCACAGCCACCTCAGCCACAGACAGAGAGCATCACTAAATAACAGAATAAGGACAGCAGAGCTCTGTCCAGGCCCATTCATGGTACCCCAGCTCCTCAGGAGGTGAAGTTGCTGGTGACAGCTGAGCAAGGCTGATCAGGGAGATCTCTGCTCCTCCCTGGAGACACTTCTGGAGCTTGTCCATAAACAAGCTGACCCTTCCAGCCCATCAGAAATCCACTCATCATCCTTCTGCCTCCCACTCTCCCGTGGCAGCAGGGGTGGAACAGGCCGGTGAGCCCCAGCAGGGTGGGGGAACCTCCCAGTGCCATGAAACCACACCCCGAGACCAGGGCCAAACACCAAGTGAAAGGGCAGCTCCCTTCCTTCAAACACAGCTCCGTCCAAACAAACAGCACGGAGGGTGGCAAGGAAAGAGCTCTCAGAGGACAAAAGGACAGAGTTAGGATTAAACCCAGTCCCTTGATCCCCGGCCAAATGGCCTACCCATAAGCCCACGCAACTTCCAGAGCCAATTTAAAATCCTGAGTGTGCTATCCTTTAGGTTATAAAATCATATTTAGACACACATTTGAAGCGTTCTTTGCTCCGTTGGTGGCTAAAAACAATTCCTTTGTCATCAAATCTTGTCTCAGCGAGCTGACGTGACGTTTTTAACTCAGGAAATAAGATAATTACGGTTCAAGGTAAACAGCTACAACTCTGCATCATAAACACTTTCTAATTTTAAGCCTGAGTCCCTTCAGTGCCATCCGTATTTTCAAGAAAGTTACAACTGGTTTAGGTTGTCCAAGGAGCTTGTGCCTGAGCCCTGTGGCTGCTCAGCACCTGCAGGTGCAGCAGGCGAGAGCTGAGCCCCTCAGAACCAGCCAAGGCAAGCCAAAGATGAAAGGAGAGAAAATACCCTCTGAATCTTAAACAGCTTGAGAAATACAAACTGCATCTCTCTTAGGAGCACAGGGACAGAACACTGAGGGCTGAGACCAAAGCCACACACACTGAGGCAACGCTTGCTCCAAGTCCGTGTACATCCCAGACCCCCCGCGCCCCACGGCAGCTCCCCCGGTGGCACAAGCAGCAAGAATTCAAGTTGTAACTCGCTGCAGAGAGGATCAGCTACCGAGCTGCTCAACACTAGGCAGTAAACTCACCTACAGCTCCCCGTGCTGTGCCTGAACTAGTCCTTCTGCTGCTGCTGCCCTAACATTCTCCAAAGTTACCTGGAAACAGAGCTGTGCAACAAACAGAGGCGGCATCACCAGGACTCGGGACGCCAGAAACGCTGAAGCACGACATCTGAATCTGTCTGGCACGACAAGGAGGTACTGAAGGCAGCAAGCTGCCTGCCTCCACCCTGCATCCTTACACACACAGGCAGCAGCAACTCCAAGTACTGCTCATAGGTGTTAGCCTGGTAGGCTTCCAGTCTTCCTCATCCAAAGACAAAAGTACTAAATCACAACCAAACGAAGGAGAGAACATCGGAGAGCAAGTGAGAGCCCGTACAGACAGAGCATTCCTCAACAGTCGTGCTCAGAAGAAACAGAAGTGGTCAAAACTATTGCAAGAGGCAGTGGTGAGAGCACAGCTGTTTCTGCAGAAAGAGGAAAGAGCGAGGAGGAGGAATCACGTGGAGAAGCCCGGGCAGCTCGGGAGAGTTTGCTCCTCCAAAACTTTTTCATCATGAAACATTTTCAAACAACCCCACCCCACTTCTGCTATTGTTGTCAGAGAGGGAATTCCAACCAGAACAATTCTTTCCACCACATTTTTCTTCTCTTAGCAGACAAAAAAAAAAAAAAAAAACCAACAAAAAAAACACACCCACACAACAAAACACCAACATAACACCAACAACAGTAACACCGCACAGCAGAGATGCAGTTTCATGCAGCCATTCATCCAGCAACGTGTCTCCTTCCTAAAGAAGAAAAGGATTAACACACCTCCAGTCCCTGTGCAGCAGCACAAATGTATTTTTAGCAGCAAACAGTTGAAGGCAGCAATATGGTGGAAGTCTCCCGGGCTGAAGTCAGCCGTGGGAGGTTAATCTCCCTACACTCTGGAGAGGACAGTTCATTAAGAGGCTGCTCAGAGCAGAAGGAAGCAATTCACCCACTCCCTGAAGAAATCCCTCTTCCCACAGCTGCACACAAGGCAGCTCCTCTGAACTCCCTGCTGCCCATCTCATCCTGATTTGCACCATTTTCTCAGGAACAGCACCATGTCCAGGCTTTGTGTGCAGGCAAAGTGCCCTTGCACACCTCAAGCACAACCAATGGAGACAAATTTAATGCTGTCTTCAAGGCACAAAGTAGCTCAAAATCTGCCCAAGGAAAGGAGGAGGTAGAACGACAGTTTGGCTTTGTGTTTTATCTGCAATTCATAGTTTTTCATGACTTCCCACAAGGTAACATACCAGCTGTCAGACCAAACCCAAGCACAAATAAGTGAACCTCAAAATACTGTAAAAGTGAGGCTTCAGAAAGAGTCAAATAAATACTCTGCCAGCAAAGCCACTCTGCTCTGATGCTAAAGAATGTTTAACCCAATTGTCAGGTAAAGGAGTCTATTCAATGACTCCACAAAAGGTAACTTAACCACCACATGCATTACTTTATACCTACAATGGTGCTCACCTTGCAGCTCAAACCTTTCAGAACTGTACCTTTGGAAAAAACAAAATAAAAAAGAGCAAACACCAAAGAGAGGTTTGCTCAGATGGCTGCCTCTGACCTGGGAAGAAGTCAAAAAACACTGGAGACTGCAATTAATGAATTCTGAGCATTTATGAGACAACAGATAGAAAAAAAAGAGGAAAAATGCAGAACATCCACAGAAGACCCAAAGATCTGACTACAGCCAAGCCCTTTTTCAGGTTTTTATTAACATGAGACTACAAATCACATCTGCCTCTTGTAAACAGCAAAAGAGCACCAATATATCTACAATATATCATACAATAATATCACACAATGAACAACAGAGGAATAGGAGAAGGGGAACAGTCTGGAGTAACACCTATGGACACGGCTACTCCCTCCCCCCAGCACACAGAGCACTGTGCTTATACACCTTAAAAAACCAGCTCCTTTATGATAGCTCACAGCTTCTGGGGAAGGCAAGCAAAATTGTGTAGGTATAAAAAAAATGAAGCTTGATTCAGCCCTGCCTCCCCTCCTTAGCCCTACCTCCTCCAAAGGCTTTAAATAGGATGTTATCACTACTTGTTTATATGCCATTGCAGAAAAAAACCTGCTTGGTTTCTTAATATTGCATTACAGAACAAAATGTTACTCAATTCCTTCTGTAAAGTACTAAGAAATAACAGTGAGACCATATGTGTCTGAGAGCATCCACGTGCTGGAGTAATCTGGCCCTTACGTAACAGGCAATCGGCATCTCAGGAGCAGGACCAGGGCCAGCACACAAATTTTGTTCAAGGCCTAAAACCAAACTAAAAATTCATTTTGAGGAGCCTGAAGCGAAATTTACATCTCTAAGCTACAATTTAAGGTTTCTGCCATGGAATTACAGAGAGGAGAGAATCCCGTGTGGTCCATTTTTGTCTCCTTTGGCTCCTCACGTTAAGCAAAAATGAGTAATTTGCTAATTGATGAGTTCAGTTTTGAACCCATGCCACCACGATGCTCATCTCAGTAGCTGGAAGACAAGTCCCTCCAAGATTTCCACAAGCCACCAAAGGCAGAGATCAGCACCCTTCCATCTTCTCAGCCGCTCCTATGGTGTCAGGCACCTGACCACAGAAACTCCTGGAAATCATGCTGTCCTTACCCTTGAACTCACAGGAAAGGAAACCCCCTGTGTGCTTGTGGGATCCACCACAAACCCCTTCAGATGAAGGCAAAGCCCACACCACCCCAGGGCTGGTAGGCAGGGGCAGTATGCAAAGCCCCAGATCACCTCTGCCTTGGGATGGTCCCATCATCTTCAGCTGTGAAATTCCCAACTGCAGTGGCCATACAACACCCACAGCTGCATTTTCTGAGCCTGGGGGCTCCTGAGAGGAAGCAAATCAAAGGGAAACATGGGCACAGCTCAGAGAAACAGCAGCCGTGGCATGACACAGACATCAACAAGGTGGCCAAAACCAAGAGCTGCAAAACAGATGGAAAATTCAAAGACACAAGTGGGACTAAAAAAAATTCCATCCTTGCCTCCCTTTTCTCTGCTCTTAGCAAAAAGGAGACATTTTTTTCTTATCAGCAGAGTTAAGTGCTTTAGTACCACTGGTAGACAAAGCCTGTTGTTCTTGGGGTGGAGGAGGTGTCTGCCCAGCTCCAACCACCACCACCAAGACACAGACACATCACTAGGAAAAGCAAGTCAACTCTTTATGCACAGTGAAGGCTAACAAATGTTTCCTTGCTGTGTTTCAGATGCTGAAAATCTCAGGCTGAAGCACAGTAAAGAGCATTACTAGTGAGGCTATTACAGTAAATGAAACGAAGATGGAAAATGAAGCCTGACAGTAAATTTAAGTAAAGATACATCAATTCCACCATCAGACGTAGTTCTTCTGACAAAACTTCTGCAGAACAGAAAAGCACCCTTGATAACTCTGAATATTAAGCTGAGGTACCGTGAGGCACCTTACATTTCACAGAAGCACAGTGCCTCCTGCAAATAATCCTGGTTCCTTCAGAGCAAACTGCAGCATGATTAACAGAGGTCCATTATAAGGCAAGGCATAACCTAGCTCCTGTGTGGAGTCACCGCCACATCGCGCTGCGTTGCCATGGCAACCGGGCAGGAAAATATAAAGCAAATTACAGTTAAATGAAAATTATTCTCCATGACAATATATGTTAATGCAGGAACATTTGCAAGGCCATTCTGGATAAAATGTTTGCATTCACACATGTGTTTACAAAAACAAATAGAAGGCAAGGTATAACAGCTAATGGATCATCCAGCGATAAGGATCAGTCTTCTTTTTTTTTTTTTTCAAGTTTTAATGTATTCACAATACAATTCTTCAAGCTAGCAGAATGGAAAACAAACCACCTTAACAAAGGTATTAGTGCATTCATATCCAGTACATTTTTTTAAGAAACCGTTTTCCCCAAGATCTAACATGCAGGGGTTTGAGTGCTGTGATCTTTTAATTTTCCTGGCTGCAAACAAAGAGCACATTTATACTTCTTCATCCCTGGAGAAAATGCTTCAAACGAGAGACTAAGTCACTCAGAATATTTATAGAGATCTGACTGAAACTGGAATAGTGACTTATTTTCATCAGCTATAACTTACTTTGTGAAAACTGGAAAGTGGCTCCACAGCCAGCAGAGCCCCATCCCTCATCACAGTTTAAAAGCAGCACAGGTCAGTGAGAGCCCCTTGTCAGATAGTTTTACAAAAGCCCACAATTAAGGCTTTAAGAGGTTATCCCACTCTACTCCCATGATCAGTTAACCCAAACAGTCCTTTTTTCAGAGGGAATATATCTCAGCTTTTAAATATCTTCTGAAGCACGAGTGAAGTTAATTGGAATGGGGCTCATTCAAGAAGCAGCCACTTATTTATTTTTTTTAATTCACTTGGCTCGTACCCTAAAAGAAAAGCCCAAAGAAAGAAAGTAGGTTATAAACTGACTTGGTCTCTTTTCCACTCTGAAGCGCCACGTTTTAAGAACAGTTTAAAATCCTGCATTGGGAAAAAAAACCCCTCTCAGTCGCGTTTCACAGTCCCCCCTGCCAAGTTCCTTTCCCATGGAAATGGTCTGCCTGTTCCGCGAGTAACACAGGTGCAGGTTTCTTAGGAAGACCCAGAAAAGAGCACAAGGCACTTTTTGAACTCGTTTCAGGGAGCTGGGAAGACAGAAGATGGCATTCACTGTGCTGGCACATCTGAACTCACTCCCTACACACTGCCACCGACCTCTGCATCTGCCTCTTGCCTCCACCTACAGAACAATACTTGAATCATGAGGATCATAACTTTTTATGACAGTGGGAAAACTGCAATATTCTCCACCAGTTCGCTCCACCCTTCACATAAAACTGCTCACAGGTTCACCCATAAAGCGAGCTACCTTCTTTGAAGTTTGACTCAAAGCCTGGCACACATTATAAAGCTGACCTGAAAAAACGCAGCCTGTGAACATTTTACGTAACCACACGCATGGAAACATCATTCTTTTACCATTTGGTGTGACTGTTGACAAAAGCCAGTCCAGTCAGCAAGTATCTGGGTAACAAAACTCCACAGGTGAGCTCAGGTTACCCACAAGCACCACATCTCACAGGCCACCAAATCTACTCCAGTCATGCTCCACTTCCCTTGAGGACGGGTGCCGCAGAGCCCACAGCCACAGGACCACTATCATCCCAGCACAACCTCAACTGCCTTCACCTACAGCAACAGGGAGACAATCTCCATGCAAAGAGAAGCAAGCAGCTACAAAAATCCTAAGACTAAAAACGAATTAAAGATGGGAGGAGAGCATCAGTTGCCAGGGTCCTTCTGAAACCAAAGGTCCTTGTTGCAGTGGCTGGAGGGTTGAATGTTGTTTTCACGGAAGAACTTGTAAAACCACAGGCTGCACATCTGCAACAGCAAGTGTTTGTGTTCTAGGGACTAACTGAATTATGAATACACCATCCCCACGGGTCTGCACTGGATGAAGCACACCGGGCCAAGCCACCTTTGTGATGCTGGAGCTACCACACTGGGTCCCAGCTTTCTGCTGCTGCACACCCCATCCTTCTGTGGAGAACCAGCTTACTGTGTCAGAACACACCCCCACCTTACAACAGTCATTTTCTCTACAAATGTAAGCAAGTGCCTGCAAAGATGAAGTGAGATGCTAGAGGAAACCATGCAGCTTGCAGCCCTCACGCCCTGGTAAATGGCAGGATGCTCGGGGGGAGGCCAGGCTGCCAGGCAACACCACGCATGCAATGCTGCCAGCAGCCCTCCCATGCACTCTGCTCTCCTGCAAGCTGCACGGAGTGAACTAGCACCAGATGGACAAGAGAAGAGCTCTGAAGAGACTACCAGAAGGATTCGTGCAGACTTCAATTACCTGCACTGCTCCATAAGAATTAAGTTCTGCCTACAGCTCTCTCTGGTAATGTCAGCCCCATGTTCCAGCACAGGACAAACCCACAACACAGAAAGATTCAAAGAGCTGCTCTGACCAGAAACAACAGCTGGGGATGGTGATGCAGAAGAGGGAAGGAGCCACCAGTGGTAAGCAGGAGGAGTACCCAAGGGCATACCCGAGCAGCCCAAACTCCCACCCCAGCAGAAGTCTCCACACCCGCAGATCCTTCACCTCTCAACACTACTGCAGCTTGACTCCATTTTTAAGTGCTTTCCTCCCACCATGAAAAAACAAGGCCCAGCTCTCAATACAGAGAAGATGCAGAATGATCTCACAGAACAGGAGAAAGGCAGCAACAGACGGGAGAGAACATCAAAAGGCAGATGGGCTAAAATTAGAGACAAGAATCCTGGATGAGAAGGACCAAGGGGAGAGCAGAAAGCTGAGCAGAACCTCCATCAGATGAGGTGCCCAGGCCTTAATGGGGAGGGACAGACAGAAGGGAGAATAAATATTATGGTGGGTGAAGCAGGGGAAGCCAGCAGACAGAACAGCCTGCAGAAGCAAATTCAGCACTTTAAGGCTACAACCCGTGGTTGTAATGAAGGAGCACTACACCAGGGAAAAGACCAAGTCAACTCCTTGTCTGATCTCTCCTCCCCAGGATGAGGACGGGCTCAGTGCAATTCAGCTCTCACCACAGAACAAGTTCAACACCCCAGTACCAGCACTGATCACAGGGGAAGGTGATTTAATTCGTCACCATCAGCCACAACAGAAAGCAGCTCTGAGGAAAACCAGCTCAGATGCTGGTCAGAAAGCCAGAGGCCTTCTGGGCTGCTGGCAAAACAGAGAGCATCAAACAGCTCAAGAGACCAGAGAGCAATGGCACTAAACCCTGAACTGTGCCCAGAGACTGCAGCAGACACTGTGTTTATCAGCTGCCCTCATTCTCAAAACATGTCTCACATGTCCTTTCCAAGTTGGTAAGACAAGAGACCACACACGTTGAAATAAGAAGGTCAATGTTCAAGGAGGACAGGTTTTGATGTTCACCCTGGGCTGCTGCATTCAACCCTCGGACTGCTCAGAAAGGTGAAGTTTCACACACCAAAATACCCAGGCTTGCTCATTACAGACCCACAATCTAGCTCAGATAAACATATCTGCCTGTGCATAGCTGCAAGATGAAACCAAGGAGACAGATAGCTATGGGAAGCAGCCAAACCCTGTAACCAGAGCACCAGCTCACCCAGTGGTATTTAAACAACCATAGCACAGCCATGAGCAGGAGGTTTGTTTCCCCTTTGCCCACCCCCTCCTTCCCCACATCCACCTATATCTCTTCCCAGCATCGGTGTGGCTAATCCCATCCATCTAAAGACATAACTACAGCAGTTATAAATAAACAGGCTTACAGCTTCAGTCCACCCGGGACCTGAGGCAAGGGCAGGACAGCAGCCAGCCTGTGTGTGTGTGTGTGTTGTTACAACACTGACATTTCACAATCTGCAACAGCCACCCTCCCGCACAACACCAAAAACACCCAAGTGTAAAGTCTACCCAAAAGGTGCTTTTCAGAGGATACAGACACTGCCCCAGTCACAGAGATCTGTCAGAAGGCAGCCACCAGGAGACCATTCCCAATGGAGTTCTTGGAACTTCTCAGCTCCTCCTGGACCTACCCAACGTGCAGAAAGCCCAGCTACTTACTAGTCATTTGGAGCTCCTGGTACAACTTGTTTACACAGAGCAGGTCATAGAGGATAGGCTGGAAGGTGTAAGCAGGATATAGTTTTTATGGCTCTGAACTCCTGCCCAGATAAGCTGATAACGCTGAGCTCGCAGGGGGAGGGGAGCACTTTCATGTGTGCTTTATTTAAATCAAAGATGCACCATCAGCTGCACTCAAGCATTCTGTGCTTAATAATGAAGCTTCCATTCACCTTATTTTCCTTTAAAGTTAGATCACATCATTATTTTTTTTTAGCAGCTCCCAATGCTCCCTTCTCTCCCCACCAGGAGCAGCACAGCATTTTCAAACCCTCAGCCTCTGGCTGCACAGGGATTGTGGTGGGTTTTTTAGAGGGCAACATCTCCCCTCCTTGCCATGCTGGTGACGCCTTTGGAGCAGTCTAAAGCAGCTAAAATGGTAAGTTATTTTAGCTCTTCTCTACAATGTAAAGCTGTCTCTTACAAAAAATAAAAATTACAGAACCAGCTTCCCTGGGTGTCTGCTTCCCCTGATTACCCACAGCCATCTACCCACCCCACAGACACTGACTGACGTCCTCAGCCAAGGGCCTGAAGCCTCCCACCCAAACAAGGACCACCTTAACGTTCTCAGAGCAAACCAGTTTGCTTTCCAGAGGGGAAAGGAGATGCTCTCTGCTCCTGTGCAAGAAAAACACTGGTATCCTCAGTACAGAGCTGAGACAAAGCTGCTTTTGCACAGAATGAAAAGTTTTCTACTTTTCTCTTTTCCAAAGTCCGTAAATTTCATTGCTGAATAAGAAAAAGGACTGCATGTTTTACTCACAGAGGAACCCAGCATAAACACTTGCACCTAACAGCAGACTTAATATTTCAGTGTTCCCACAAAATATCAAACCTGGTAACCTTTGGTTTATGATACAAATGCAACACACAATCAGCAGCCAGCACCTGCCACCACCACCGTTTACTGGGGAAGATTTATTTTTAACAACACTCATCGGGTAAGTTTGGTTGTTCTTAGAGGCAGGGGAAGAAAGGCTGCCTACAGATTTTGAGAGGATAAATAATTCACTGCATGAATGCCAAGGGCAGTACTGCACACATCCATATGGCAGGGACAATACAGACAGTAATATATGCTTCACATCACCACCCTGACAGTGCCTTCAACCCTGACCTAGAAAAAAACCATCACTTTCTTCTGGCTACAACAGCTAATTCACTCCCATCACTGCCACCCCACACTGCTCAGGACTCCTCTGTGCTTTCTGTTCACTTTGGGGTAGAGTCTCCCAGCTCCTCAGCCCTTGCAGATACCCATTCCAGCCAGGACAGCAGCCAGCAGAAGGACTTACTCACATGATGAGCTCCAGAAAACAAAAATTAACAAGAAGAGACTCCGGTTTCAGAGGTCCTCTTCAAGAGCTCACACCTTCTCACTACCCACACTGAAAGGGGCAGGAAAACCCGGGACTTGAAGTCTGGTGAGATGTCAGCAATGCCCTGGGGAGAGGAGAAGGTGCCCAATGGGTGCTGCTGAGCACCCCACAGGACACGTTTCAGGCTGTGACAAGACACCAGAGGGGACCAGGGAAGCCTCAGCAACCCCTGGGGCCAGCAGGTCTGCAGCTGCACTCCCTTCACCCTCCCAAAATTAACTGCACAGACAGCACCCTGCCCCACTGTCCTACTTTGGTGGCAATGTGACAACTTCTCTACATCCTGCAGTTTGGGGAAAACATGAAAAGAATCAAGAGGAAGAACTCTGGAGCCCAAAATACCTGATATAATTAACTGCACCTTCTAACAGGATTATTTCCTTTCCTGACCCCAATTACTCCTTCAGTTTATTAAAGAGAACTCAGAGACGCAGAAATGTTAACACCCTAAAGAGTCACATAAACAGGAAAAAAAAGTCTGAGGGCACCACTAAAAACAGAGTTAATGGAACTCGGTGATTGGAAATGGATCTTGAAAGCTGTCAGATCAAAGCAAGATCTTTCTCGTGTAAGGACTGCATTACCCTTGGAGTCACAGAGCTAATACCATCTATAAAAATATTTTGCTCAAATAAGTTAAGAACAGCAGCGTTTCATCTGTCAAAAGGTGTGAGGCTTTTATGGGATTAGCCATTCCACATAGAGCATAAAAATTAGAGAACAGATTTTTAAAAGCCCCCAGCTCAGCTGAGGGAGACTCCACAGAGCAACGTGTGTGCCTGCTCACTCCACACACTGAACAGATTTTTCACTACTATTAGCATTTAAGCTTCTTTTTTATTATTTTTTTTTAATACACTTGTAAAGGATTACAAATTGGCATCACCTCTAACTAGCCACAGATGAAGCCAGCACCACCACCCAGACTCCACAAATGTAAGATTTTTTTTAAATCCCCAACAGCTGCATGAGAAAACACACCAGATAACACCAGCTCTCACACAGGAAAGCTTGAAAATTCCAGGTGAAGTCAAGTCAAATACACCCACAGACAGGCTCCAGACCACGGGTGCTGACAGCTTCCTACCCCCTTCACAGCAGGATCCCTAAGACAGCATTTTGCCCAGGCTCTGGCTGCACAAACCCACACTGTTCAGCATCCTTGTGATTTCAAATTATTGACTACACAAGCTTTCCTTTAACATTTATGTGAGTATTTTTTATGGCCGTGCATCGGTGGCATACAAATTGCATAACACTTGGCTGAGAACACTCTGCACCCTCAGAAGCAGCAGCTCCCTGCCTCTAATTTTCTCTTGCAGGGAAAAAAAAAAATAAATAAAATAAAATTTAAAGCTGCATGCAAATCATTCCTGTAAAGTGTCATGCAGACTGTTTTAAATTAGATGGGGTAAAAATATATGCGAGTTTACCACAAAACACTCAAATCTTTGCTATGGAGACACCAGTTTCTCTCCCCAGCCTTTTACAACTAAAATCCATGCAGTTCTCACTCGTGATGGAGGTAGCAGACACACTACCTTTACTAGAGCCTCGTCAAGGAAATATGATTAGAATAACAACCCCATGTAAATACTTCCCAGGATTATTTGCTTTGCTGTACTGAAAAGCAGCAGTACCTGTCACTACTTGCTACGTATCTACCACCATTAAATCTTCATAGCAAGGACAAATCTCAATCCAGAAGGCAGACTGTGGAGCCTGAAATTCAGGTCCTCCACACAGAGGGAGGAAGAGGGGCTAACCTCGTACCAAAGCCCTCACTCAGTCATTGTACAAAATGTAATTAACCAGCTCCAGCTCTGTGCATTTCCTTCCCTTGGAGAAGGATTTCTTCACCGGGTAATTAGACTGTCCCAGTTAAGACTCAAGTTACCACAGAGCATATTTCCCCCCCCAAACAAAGCTGCACGCACATTTATAGGAGATTCAAGCTTTTAAAAAAATAAAAGTGCTGCTGTTTCCTCATGGTAACCTAAAGCTCTTCCCAGTTTTTGCCTCGGACACTGAGTGGAGGTAAAACTAAGTGGAACCGACACACCGCCATGGGAACCCCCAGAAAGCAGCTAATCCTGGGGTTATTCCCACACTGGAGACACTTCATTATTACAGAGTATAAAAAAAAAAAAAAAAAAAAAAGAATCTGAGTACTTCAAACACATGTCCAAAAGCCACAACATAAAGACAAAGAGTAGAGATTAAACGCTGCAAAGATACACTTGTCAGGAACCTGCCTTTGAAGTGTCTGCAGGAAACACTGTCATCACGCAGCCATGTTACAATTACACAGTTAGAATAATCACCACCAGTTGTAAGTAGTCCATCTGGTTTACTGAAAAGGGAACACTGCTGGTACAGTATTGATTAACACGACTGGTCTGCACTGACCCCAGAGAAACACATTTGTCTGCTCTACTGAGCAGCAGCAGAACGCTGCACGACACTGCCAAACGCCTGGTCCTGCTGAGGAGCCTTTCTGGGGACTTGGTCAATTAAAACAGAAGTAGAAAATAAAATAATATTAACAGCACAAAGAAAGATATGGAGCCCAGCTCTTTGCTGGAGGGTTTTGGTTTTCTGAGTCGCCTTCCCCCATCCAAAACCAACATTCATGATGGACAATACGTATGTTTAAGTTTCAGAAAATGCTATTACAGAATCATAAAAACAAAAAGCAGCACATAAAAAAATTAAATCATTTCACCCCGAGCCACATTTTTATGAAACGGAGATATGGACAAGAGCTCATTTTTAAAAGCAGAACTGAAGGATAAAACCAGTTGTGAAATGCTCAATGTAACCTCCAGTTCCCAGCCTGTCAAAGGCATTAGTGCTTACATGACCAGTAACGGAGATTTAAAACAGAAATAAGGAAAAAAAAAAAAAAAAGATAGTTGGGAACTGATCAAGTGGAAGGGCAGAAACTGAAGGGCTCCAAACTCCAACGTGTTGTTCACTGCAGGGCAGCTCAGCCTGCTCTGAGTTTTGCAAACCAAAGCCTTGCCACTCACTCAGACAAGGCTGGGGGTGATGCAAGCCCCAGCTCGACTCATCATACAGGTTCACAGCAAACCTCCTGAAGCCCAGACCGCCCTGCTCCAGGGAGGACCCAGACAAGATGTGCCCTGGCAAGTTTTATACCTTCCTGCACCAGATCCTGTAGGACTGGCAAGTTCTCCCAGAAGCAAAGAGACCCAGAGCATCTCTGCATCAAATTAAAAAAAAGAGAAGGAAAAAAAAAAAAATCTGAGCTCCACAAACCCCAGACACACCTCAGCAAGAGCAGTGTGAAGAGGGACAGGGCTCTGATCTGGGGAGGGAGCTGTGCTTGAGGAACAGCCCCACCAGAGCCCTGGCAGACACACAGCACCCCACAGAGCAGGATCCTCTGCTCTCAGAGAGCCTCCCTGGGAAAGAAAAGTGACCTCCAAGGCAAGAATAACACCACGAGGTGCCCCAGAGCTTCCCCAACAAGAGAGAGAAGTCAGCGTGGGTCTCACTCCATGGAGCATTTTGAAGCCTTCCTACCACACAGCACCACAGCCACTCACACGTTCTCCAACACATCTGATCTGCCAGGAAACCCATCCTGGGAAAATGCCAGCTTTCTTTTTAAGTTAATCGAGTCAAATATTTAGTTCCTAGTAGAGCACACACAAAAGAATGTATCAAAGCTATTTGAAAACATGAGAGAGTTAATCTCCTTTTCTCTCTCCGTGACTCCATGGAGTGGTTTGGGGTTTTCTTCCCCCCCCCCCCTTCAGAAAAAAAAGGAAATAATTGGAGCGATTATATAAAAATGTTCCATTTTATGAACAAACCAGAAAAAAAGGAAAAGCCCACTTAACTCCATGTTCCTTACATTTACACAGAACTCAGCATTTCCAGAACGCACACAGCCACTACAGGGCATTCCATCCTCCAGACATTCTCAGCTAAATATCTTTGCCTACATAGGGAAAAAAACCCCTAAACCAAAACAAAAAAACCCGGTGATCTATACCCAATTTCAGAAGCCATCTCAGGAGGGAATTTTGCTTCAAGAGCTGCCTGGAATTTGTTCTCTGCCTATAGGGCCATGTCCCCAGTGGTAAGAGAGTACTTTGTGTACAAAACCAGGAGGGGGGGAGGAACCCTTTCCTGCAATTGGATATCAAAACAGATCTCCGGAGCTCGGAGTAGAAGCCAACCCGTAAACACACCGACTCTTGTGCCTCAATGAAGAGGCTGATTTTCCATCCGCTGGCAGGACAGCTGCTGGCTCTGGGAAAGGGCAGAGGGCACCCAGGGCTCAGCTCATCCTTTCCAGGCCAGGGCTGGGGGGAGAGCAACGATTTGCCTTTCTGACCATGCAATCAATCTGCCGGCCTGGGGAGGCTGATTCTGGGCTGCAGCTGGTTTGGGTTGGGAATTAGAGGGGGGGAGGTCTGGGTTGGTTTGTTTGGTTTTTTTGTTGTTGGGTTTCCCACCCCCCTCCTTTGCTAAAGGGGCAAAGGCAGCGAGCAGCCCCCCCCCCTCGGCACACAAAGGCTTCTCCAGGGAGAAAAAAAATGTGTTAAAAAATAAAAGGCCAAAAGGCCAAGCAATTTAAAGATTAATCTAGAAAATAAAGAAAGGAAGGCTGTCGGCTCAGCCTGGCTG
>JAAWXA010000018.1:18480360-18522021 GCA_038090715.1 Florisuga fusca
CTGGGCGCACGCTGGCTTCCAGCTCGGGGACACGGCGGGTGCGGGGGGCACAGCGAGTTCCCGTTACCGGGAGACACCTGGCACCAGCTCGGCCTCTGAGCCCCGTGCGCCTGTGCTCGGACACCGCAGGGGCTGCGGGTTGGGGCTGGACCCCCTCACTGCGTCCCCAGGACAGCTCTGCCTGCCCAGGGTTTGCTGCTGCTTCCCGGAGCGACCGTGCTCAGGGCAACGGCCCCGGGAAGTCCCCGCGGCCCCGGGCAGAGGACACCGGGCAGGAGCCCCGGGCAGGAGCCCCGGTGGCCGCAGGGGGTGCTGGGGCCGCAGCAGCTTTGGTGTTGCTTTATTCCCAACCCGGCAAACCTCCCGCAGCCCAGGGAATCCGCTCCCCCGGGGCCGGCAGGAGCCCGGTGCCTCCTCCTGGCGTTGTGTCCCCCCGGCAGTCCCAGCTTGGGGGGAGATGGGAGACCCCCGGGTTCCAGGGACAAGATGAGGGGCAACGGGCACACGTTGGTTCTGGGGCTCTTCAGCTGAACACAAAGATTTTCCCTCAGGACAGTGGGACCTGGAATGGTCTCCCGGGGCATTCCCCCACTCTGGAAGGAGGTGTCTGAGCTGGAGGGGGCTGAGGGACACCTCAGATGAACAGGAACACCTGAAGGGTTGGGCCAGGTGATCCCTGAGGTCCCCTCCAACCTGACATTCCCCACCTGTACCATCTGTGCTCCCCAGCACTGAGGAGCTCCTGCAGCCCCCGGGGCCTGCTGCTCCCCCCCAGCTCTTCCCTCTGCTCGTTCCATGTTCTGGGTGGGGACAGGGAACCCCTCAGGCAGCACCGATCAACTCGTGTGTGCCAGCAGGGGGGTGAGGGGTTGGGGTTTCTTCCCTCCCCTCCTCCAGTGCCTCTGAGTCCCCCCAGTCACGGGGGGCAGCCTGGGTGGGGATCCCTGTGCTGAGGGGGCCGGGAGCCCCCCGGGCAGCCACATCTCTGCTGGGCTGAGCAGGGGGGGCTGAGCAGGGGCTGAGCAGCACGTGTCCCACCTCCCTGTTAAGTAACAGCATGAGGGAGGTTTATTCTGAGCCTGTCAGGCTGCTCCTCTGTTCTGCTTAGGCTTAGTCCTTTTATCTCTCCTCATCTTCCTCCTCCATCAGACCCACTGAACAGGCAGAGGGGAGGCTGTTGGGTGGGTTTTTTGTCCTCCCTTTCATTAAGCCTCTCCAAAACCCCTGCCAGTGAGTGTGTGCCTCTCGGGTGCCTCTGAGCAAACAGATGAGAGGGAAATATGTTTTTTCATTTCCTAAATATAGCTGCTGTGACTGCTTCCTTGAATGTCACCCAGGTCAAAGATCCAGGGCTGTGGGGAGGAAGTTAAATCCTCTCTGTCTCATCCTGACCTTTTCTGTTTGAACACCACAGCCTGGGCTGTCCAGAGCCTCAGAGAGGGGCCTGAAAGGTACTTGGGGAAGGAAGAGCAGGAGCATGGGGGGATGATTTCCCCTGGGGGGATGATTTCCCCTGGGGGGGATGATTTCCCCTGGGGGGATGATTTCCCCTGGGGGGGATGATTTCCCCTGGGGATAATGATTTCCCCTGGGGGGGATGATTTCCCCTGGGGGCTGCTCTGCTGTTTCTCTAGGTGAGACTCGTGTGATGAGGGTGTTTAACCTGCCTGGGTTTGTTGCCCTGGGCTGGGTGTTTGCTCTTTGTCACCTCATTGTAATACTTCAGGGGAAAAACAAAAATAGCACAAAACGATTAGGTGATCGTTGAGCACCTTTATCTTTCACTAAAGGTTGTGAGCCCTCAAATCCCAAAATAAGACAAATATTCTGGTGCTGAGGAAGGAAGAGAACATTGCATGGGTGTAGAGAAAAGGAGGCCACTTGGGGAATGTGCCTTCAGGACTATTTCTGTCTGTGACAGCAAACTGAAAGGACGGAAGGAGCTCTGTGACCCCTGGGTCCTTGCTCTCTGCTGTCACCCTAAGGGCAGAACTACCTGCTCTGCTCTCCTGGGGCTGCAGCTCTGCTGGCTCTGCTCCTGGCGGGATGGAAAGATGGGAATTTGGTTTTCAAGAAGTGGGACAATGTGTGGTTGATGCCTGTTAGCATCACACATGGGGGAGATCCTGCCTGACCTGTCAAGTGCTAACATGCCAGAGGCCCAGAGGACAGAACTCCAGGAGAACTTCCATTAGCAGAACCTTTGCTTCAAGCTGGGCTCATGTGTCACTTCATGTCATCCATTAACATTTTGAAGAGAGAGAGTTCTGGCAAACAAGGCACCGTTTGGGGAGCCAGCAAGGAGTGTGGCTGATGCTCTTGGTGGTGCAGCAGAAACCTCCTGAACTTTGCACACAGTCTCGTTTTTCTCAAATAAAATGACACTTGAGCCCTCCTTGTTTGGTTTGGGGTTTTTTTAAAGGACAACTCCGATATAAACCCAAGCCTTCTGCCAGGGATGCCAGGAAGAAAGGCTGAGCTTTGCTCTGCAGTGAAGTGGTTGCTCACAGCTCTGGCTGTGACTGAACAGCACAGCCACACCAGTGCCACAGCTCACTGGTACAATCCCAGCCTTCTCCTGAAGATTCACCTTCCTGCAGTCCCTGGGCAGCAGCTGAATGCCCAGGGAGGCACCAGGACCACACACTGGGGCTGGGACAGGCAGAGCCAGCTGAGCAGGAGCTGTTGGAGCTCCCTAATTTAGCTCCTGTGCCCTTGGCCTCTGCTGGCAGTGGTATTTTTGGACCTCTCAAAGCTCTGAGCTGCTCTTAGGAACACTAAGTCTGTTTACACAGTTCCCTGCAGCACCTCTGCCTGCAGGAGCAGTCAGGAACCTGGAGCCTCCTGTGGGGTTCAGGCCTCCTGCCTCCCCAGAGGAGGATGTATTCCAAGGGTAGGAGTTCCCCACTGCTGGGTAAATGCCTCAGATTAGTGTTCCAGGCGTGAACCTGTGGCAGTCCTGCTCTAATTACTGTTTTTGTGACTCCTAATGACAGGCTTTCCAGCCTGCTGATGGATCCCAGGGGTGTGGAGTGACAGTTGTTCACTGGGAGCTGACTGACCTCCCCCAGTCTGCGGGGTTTGGAGCTGACTTCAGCCACCTCCTGCACACAGATGGATTCCTGGGCTTCTCCCGAGCTCTGCACGCTCCGTGGCTCTCCGGGAAGCCTGTTCCCATGGAAAAACCTGCTCATCCCTGGCCTCTGACTCACACACAAGTGATTTCCCTCCTCCCGTCCTACCTCTGTGAGCTGAGCTGAGAGGTGCCCCTGTCACTCTGCCTTCACTTTGCTTTTCTGCTGGTTCTTAAGCCGTGAGTGGCAGAGGGTTCAGTCACTGCTGATTCCCTGTGATCCCCTGCCTGGAGCCATCTGTCACCTGCCTGCTTGAACTTCCAGCTCTCTGGGCTTTAGAGGTGACTCAGTACCCCAGCTCCACGTCCCACTCTTGCCTCTCACGGGTCTGGGGTGCCCCCCGTGCCCCGGGAGGAGCAGTGTGAGGGCCACACTGTGTTCTGTGTGCTGAGGAGCAGGGCAGGAGATCCCAGGCTGCTCCTGGAGGAATAGGTGTGGTGGTTTTGGACTGGCCCATAAAAGAGGCTGGCTGACCTTTTCCTGGAGAGGAGCTCTCACTCTGCTCAAGGGACAGACCTGTGGGGGGGTTTAAGCACATCCTTTGTGCCTGAGCCTGAGGCTTTTTGGGATACTTGGCCTTGATGTACTGAAGGGCAGCATCTATCCCCTGGCCTTGACTTCTCATCTGCAGAGAAGTTGCCTAAAAAAACCCCATCTGATGGGAAAAAAACAGCAGACTGATGCAGCTGAAGGGTGTCAGGATGCTCAGCAAGCCCTAAGCTAGCCCCGAGCTCTGGGGTTTTGTCCTGCCACACAGGAGCCCTGGCCTGTGCTGCTGGGTGGGCAACAGAGCAACTTGTCACCTTTTAAATCAAATTCTGAATTTATCTTCTTCCCCAAAGCTTCAGCTCTACATTCATTTAATCCTCTGATTCATTATCCAAGTCTGCAGATGGCACAGTTGCCACCTGATCCCAGGTACCCATCCAACTGGGATTGCAGAGTACTGTGCTGGAATGAGTCAGTGAAGCTGTGGGGGCTGGGGGTGGCATCCTGCAGGGAGCTGCCTGAGATTCAGGGGGCAAGAGAAAGGAGGAGATAAGAGACTCTCTTAGGGGGAGCATGGAAGTGGAAGGTGTGAGTTCTCAGATGCAGCAGAGCTGTGCTGGCTGTGGAAACTGATTTCTCTTGGCCTGAAAAACACAGGGACGGGGCTGCTAATGTTGTTTCCTGTTCCTGACCTGCTCAGGAGATAAACCAGGGATTTCAGACTCCAATCCAGCACCTTTCCCCAGTAGTAAATACACGTGGCACTACCCGGTGATGTCATGGCTGGAGCACATCCCAGCCAGGCCAAGCCTGGATCAGGTTATATCTGTCTTCAGAACACTGGCTTACTCCCAGAAGAGCATATTGCCAGTGCCAGGGCAGTGACTGAAGCCACCTCTCCCAAGGTGACCTCTCGTGCACACAGAGGGGACAGCACTCAGCACTCCCTCCTGCCTACGCGGCCCGAAACCTCGGAGCAGCCATGGTGGTGGTTCTGGCTGCTCCCAGGGCAAAGCCTCTCCCCTCTCCCTTCTGGCATCCTTTTGTGTTGGCAGCAGCCTGCACCCCCAGCCTTCTCCTTCCTGGAGCTTCATCATCTGGTTGCCTTTGAGGCAGTGTGGGGAGGAGGAGCTGCTGTCAACACCCCCACAGCTCAGGAGGGGTCTGTCACATCCAGGCCTTGGCTCCAGGCTGGGAATGTCACAGGGAGAGCCCTACAGACCTGACACGCTGCATGTGGTGGTCAGAGGGACGACCCAAACTCAGCTGGGGAGCCACCTGTGGCAGAGTGGGGACCTGTTCCACCTCCCTCCCCCCCCCTCACACAGTGTTTGTCTTCCCCAAAGCTGGAGCAGAGTGAGGCAGGAGGAAGAAAACCCCCCTGGCTGCCTTTCAGATCCCATCTAAGCAAACCTCACTGCTCTGCTGCTAGCAGGGCTGTCATTCTGTTGAAATGATGCAACTTTTTAAATATAGATCAGGCTTAATTAGCAACAGGTCTGATCACAGCAGGGGTGTCAGGGAGGTGGGACATGCCCCCCGTGAAGCTGTGGGAGGGATGTGCATGGCCAGGACAGGGGACAGGTTCCTCCCTGGGCAGAGCAGCTGCTGCTGGCCCTGTCCTTACAGCCAGTGTGCCAGGAGAGGAGCCCAGGTGGCCAGCAGGAGGGCAGGAACACAAGCCAGGGGTGGGATGTGTGGCTGAAGGAGGTGCTGGTGTCTCCACAGCTGGCTGTCACCTCCCCACTGTGGCACTGCAACCTCTGACCAGCTGTATGGATCCACTGCAACCACCTTAATTCTGTGTCTGTGAATTAAGTTGTTTGATGATTAATCCAGAGATACAAAGAGACTTCCAGGAGGGAGGAGGAGGTTAACATGCTAATAGACCTTGCTGGTAGAAGGTTTAGTCAGACACATCCCAGAGGGCAGATGACAATTAACATCCTAAGAGACACTTCTGGAAAGAGGATGCTAATTCAGACCTGCTGCAAAGGGAGATAATTATTTATTATTATTCTATGTAACCCTGCAAACTCCTTCTCAAAAAATGCCTAAGATAATTTAAGACAGGTAGGTTAGGAGAACTAACAACACTGAGGATACCCAACAGCTGCCTTGGAGCCACAGAAAGGAGGGAGGGAGAAAAAGCTGCAGAAATCATCCTGGTCAGCAAGACAGGAGAGGAGAAAGAAAAATGGCATCTTGAAGGCACAGCAAAGGCAGCAGGCAGGAGGAATCAGACCTGCAGGCCTAGCAAACACAATTATCACTTCAGTAGAGGAAGCTTCCTGCTCCAAAGAAATACACTGAGCAGAGACTCAGCCCACTCACTCTGCTCTGCACAACAAGTGCAAAATTAGAAGTGATTACACAAGATTTAGGATCAGGGACTTAAAATACAATGACCTTTACGATATCTGTACACTGAGGGCTCATAACCTTGACACGTTCTGGTGTAATGCCAGGGCCAGGAGTGTCCACACTGCTAGAGCCACACACCAGTACCAACAGAACGATTTTAACTGCTGGTTGTGTGGTAGCTTGGGTACTGAGTTCTCAAACACATTTTTCCATGGAAGACAGATCACAGGAGCCAGATCACAAGAGCAAACATACAAACGTGTGTGTATTTGTTCACTCATTTTCCTTCTGGGAATACTCGTTAACCCGTCACACTCAGCTGCAGACCCCCAGTGCTGTCTGCTGACAGAACTTCCTACCTCCAGCTATCAGAAGGGGAGATTTCCTCAGCAGCAGCTGCAAAGTGAGGGAACTGGTCTCTTTCAGTTGAATCTAGGATTGCAGGGGTTGTTCCTTCTTTTCCCAGACATTACACTGAGGTGGTCCCTGACATTAAGAGTGATACAAACCCCGTGGCAGGGCTCGTTGTGCCCTCACAGCAGCAGGTTCTGCACCCCCGGTGCCAGCTCTCCCTGCCGGCCGTGCCCTCACCGTACTGCCCACTGCCTCACTCCGGTGCCTGCAGGAACCTGCTTGCTCCGCCCAAGCGATCGCTTCTCCTCCCGCCTAAACCTCTTGGGCAGGCCTGGTTGCAAGGGCCTGACTGGGGCGCAGGAAGCGGCTACTCGGAGAGGTTCAGCCGAAGGTTTTGTGAGGCGGGGCAGGGCAGGCCGCAGGGCCCAGAGGCGAAGAACGTTTGCGGGATGGCGGCTGGGCGGGCTCAGGGCGGCCGATCCCGGGCTGGGGGACCCCGAGCTGTCCCGGGGCCTGGCTGAGGTTGGGCCGGGCCGGGCCGGGATGCCCGTTCCCATGGTAACCGCCCCGGCAGCCCCCGCGCGCAGGGGGCGTGGCCAATGGGTGGCGGCCGCCATCTTGAGGCTGGGCAGAGCCGCCGACCCCTTTCCAAGATGGCCGCTCGCTCTTCACCGGCCGCTTCCGTCCCCGCTGCGGCCCCCGGCTGCCGGNGGCTCGGCTCGGGGGCGGGGGAGGTGCCGGTCCCACCGGGCGGGGAGGCCCCGCGGCGTCCTGTGACATCCCGGGGCCGCCACCGAGCCGAGCCCCTCGCCTGCCCTGCGCAGCGGCCTTCCCCGGGCGGTGGGCACCTTGCTCCGTGACAGGGCTTGCCTTCAAATGGTGCAGGAATACAGGAGGGAAAAGGTTTTTCAAGTATTTTTAGTAAATGTTTCTATTTATTAAAAAAAAAAAATAAAAATCATGTTTTCTTTAAACTGTGTTATCAACATCGTAGCCACATGGCAAGCCCCGGGTACTACCATGGGTAACATTCAGGTCTTGGAGCTGCAAGCCCTGCAACTCACCCACAGTGTTTCCATGGTTAGAAATCCTCGTCTTGCAGCACACACAAAGGCTGAGCAGTCACTGTACTTTACATCAGTTTGGGGTTTTTTGTATCCCTCTTCCTCAGAGCCTGCAGTCACAAAGGCTTTCCCTCCCACGCCAAGCACTCAGAGGAGTCCTGGTGAAGCAGCAGATCACTGGAGATCCAGTCAGGCTTTGGAATCTCTTAGGTGAGTCCTGAAGAGCACGTGTGCAGGAGGACAAAGGGGCAGGACTATTTGCTTTGCTCCATGAAAACAAATCTCTCAACAGAGCCACAGTGTTTATTTGATTGTCACAAAATGTATATTATATAAGGAAACTGCTCCTCCCTGCCCTGTTTCCATGGCACAGGAATGATTCCATACATTTGGGTGGATCTGGAGCTTTGTTTGCTCTCCATCTGGAGCTCCTGTGCATTTCCACCATCCTCAGCCCCCCTCTCACAGTCTCGTGGTAGTAACTACTCAACCCTGCTTGCCTGCAGGTAGCACTTACTGGTTTGCTACTTCAAGCTCTCAGAGGAGTAACCAGAAGAATGGAGGGTTCAAGAAGAAATCTCCCCAGGAGGATGAAGGTACGTGTGGGCCAAAAGGACACTTTATAGAGACCTCTCTTTGTGAGGGCTCAGAGTGGACACCATGGAAGAGCCACCTGAGTGCCTCTGGGTGCTGTAAACCTGGGCCTGTAGCTCAGCCCTTTGAGGTGCTTTGCCTCAGGTGATGGGGTACAAGGATTGAAGGCAAATCATGAAACTGCTTATTCCTGTGTTATTTTGTACAAGTAACTTCATTGAGGTTCACTTCAGTCTGTATCAGGAGAGAGGTATTAACTGAGTTTTGGTTTGGAGGTTTTGTTGTGGAGCATTGTGACTTGTATTAACTAAATCCACTTCTTTCAGTGCATTTTGGGGTTTTTTCTTGTCTTTTGTTTGCCTTCCCTGTGGATGTGTATGCTTCTAGTACAGAGGTCAGAGTTAAAAACAGATTCCTTAAAGATTTCTTAGCTGTGTTACAAATAGTACTTGATCAGAATTGTTGTTTTTTTAATCCATCTTCCCAGATCCTGTTTTTTGCATTTCTCAGATTGCCTGAGCCCCAGGCATCCTGCTGCACACAACTTGAAAATGAGTTTTCTCTCAGTAAATGTATTCTGGAGGCCAGGGGTCTGTGTGGTGTGCCAGGTTCTCTTGGGAAGTGGAGGAGTTCCCTCTCTATACCTTAAGCTGGAGGAGGTGAGGAATTTAATGATGCTCATGAGGAGTGGAGGTGCAGGAGGGGAATGACTTTAGTGTTCTAGACAAAAACCTTGTGTAACTTCTGCCAGGCAGTGCTCTGCCCCTTGTAGGAGGCACTCTTACCTGCTAACAGTGGATTTTCCCCAGACATTTTTCACATGGGAGGGGATTTGTGAGTGGCCCTTCAGCTCTTGTATTGTTGTCAACTTTCTGCTCTTTGTAGACTGACAGCAGCTGCTTTCTATTTCCAAAGTGTAACTTGACTCTTCTGTAAAGAAAATGCTCTGCTTGTTTGAGCTGGTGCCTGCCAGGAGCTGCAGGGGCTGCAGAGCTTTCCTGGGCTGGGGGTGACTCTGGGGTGGCTTTGGGGCTGTGAAGTCCCCCAGCTGGTGACATGTCCTCTAGCTCCAGGCCTGCTGGGCCAGCAGGAGTGTCCAGTCCCCCATCCTCTCAGTGCTTGCAGAGGCATAACAGGGCTGGTTGTTTTCTGCATGTCCTGACATGGGGTGATGCTGGCAGGGGCTGGGGATGTCTCCAGAGAGTTTCTGTGGATGTCTGCCCTGCTGTTGGTTTCCTAGGCCTTGGAGTGAGGATAAACCTTAAGATGGTGGCTCCAGGCTTGTGTGCTGTGAGCTGGTAGGCTCCTGGCACCATGCTGAGGTCACAGACTGCTGTGTGAGGTTATAAATGACAGGATAAACTTTTACTGAGTTGTCACCACATAATGTAATCACTTGGCTTGTCCTTTGCTGTGTTTAAACACAGGGAGAGAATCCTTTTGGCTTAGCTGAGTTTTGGTGATGTGAAAGCAGTGGGCTGCTGCTGATTTGCAGCCTGACTCCTGTCACTGCAGTCCCTTGAAGACAAGAGAGGTGGCATTTGAGCCATTTAGCTGGGGTGAAGCCTTCAGTGGGATGCAAGAGAGGTTTCCTCTTCAAAGGAAGTCAGAGCTTTGTGGTTGGGGCCCTTGGTGCCTGCAGGACCTCCCAGGGTGACTGAGCAGAGCCCCTGGAAGAAGTGTGGGAGCTGTTAACATTGGTAAAGAGTCACATGCTGTGTTCTGTGGCCTCTTTTCTCCTGTGATTAATGGGTAGCTTGGCTTTGGGAGGTGGAATCTCCAGGGGAATACTTGTCTCTGCAGTAATTATTAAAAAGAACTCTTCAAACTGTCACTGCAGCCCTTGCAAGATTTTAATCAGAGAGTTCAGATTTGGGGTTAATGGCAAATCATTGCTTCATGGAGGTTTTTTGGGAGTGAAAAGCTGGAAGTATTCCCACAGCTGTTGCCTCCAAGTGTCACATCCAGTTACTGGTTCTCATGTACTGAATGCTGTGGGGCAGCTTCTGGTGCAGTAAAGATAGTCATGCTTTACATAGGCTTAGAAATGGGTTGATTTTGTCCTTAATTAAAAACAGAGTAGAGAAAAGCTCTGTGTTGCCTTCTAGCTTCCTAGAAATGTTTAATTCCTGACATTTTTCAGCTGCAGACTAAAGGTCCTAAGCAAATCAAATTCCTAGAAGCTGGAGAAGTTGTTGGCAGCAGTGTATCCAGTGGCCAGCTCGTACCTTGTGCTGGTAGCCCCACTGTGTGCTTCAGAACATCACCCATGCACCCTCACTTTGGCTGAAATTCAGTACAGGAAAGTGCAGCAGCAGTGGTTGCCTCTGGCATCTCCAAGGAATCTGCCTTTCTGGTTTGCTCATGCTGGAGCTGCTCCTTTTCTCTGTAGCTACTTTTTTTTTTTTTTTTTAAGAACTTGTTCAGCTTTTCAGGATATTGCTCAAACTAGGCACTGTGTAAGTACCATACTTTAATTTGCTTTAATAATACTCTAGTGGATGTCACCCTGCAGCTCTGTGATGAATTGCTTTGTTCTAATGAAGCTGGATCTAGCAGATAACAGGGGGCTGAGGAGATGGCATGGGAGAACAAAGTGGCTGGGCTGGACACAGTGTCTGAGCTTGTCACTCCTGTGAAATGACCACCTTATCTGCAAAGCTGCATTGTTTCTATTTAGGAACAAGCCCTTCCTGTTAAACGTGGAGCAGAGCTGGGAAAGGAGTGAAGAATGCTGCTGCCTGGCTGAAGGACAGAGTACTTTTTTTAGCATGCCACTGGGTCAGTTTGTCCCTTGGTTTTGTTGCAGTGCCTGGTGATAAATGCTGGTGTCAGGGCATTCCTTAGGAATTTGCAAATAAATCCAATCTGGGCTGCAGCAGGCAGATGCACTGGCAGGCCAGTGGTGCAGAATTAATTTATTTCTGGGTGTGGAGTAGTATTTATGTATGCTGTGCTGCTGGCAGTGGGAAATTGCAGATCAAGAACAAGTGCTAAATTATATATCCAGAACATCCACGCATCACTGGGAAGAGGAGGAGATATTTGTTGTCATCTTCACAGCTCAGACACCAGTGAGCAGCTGACATTGAATTGTGCTGTGACAGTCCTTTGCAGACCACAGAATTTTAAATTTGCCTGTGCAATGCAAAAACATGTTTAGAGTCTGATAAAAAGGTGTGGTGGCAAGTAGTTGAAGCCATCCATCCCTTCTCCTCACGTCACCACCTCAGCATGTGACAGGCAGGGGCAGGCACATCCAGTGTGGGAATCCCTCTGATACACATCCCTCAAAAGCTTTCTAAACATGAGCTTGGTGGTGTAGCATTGTGGAGAGAAGCTGTGTGATTTTGTGAAGATGGGTGGATTTGCAGGGTGTTGATGTCCGTGGGTAAGCTGCTGATCCTGCCTCCTGTGCTGCTTCAGTTCCTGCTAGTGCAGGTGTTCTCTGAGGCAGCAGAGAGGTGGTTGGTCTCGTGATGATCAGGAGCTCCCCAGGGAACAGTTCTCTCTTGGGGTGTTGTGCTGTTCACTGCAGGTGTACCAGTGGCACTCTGGCTTTGCCCCCTGGGGACTGGGCAGTGCAGCAGCATGGTGTGCACAAGTGGGCTACAGGAAATCCTGAGGATGGCTTTCACCAGCAAGGGTGGGATGGTGTGACTTGGCCGATAGCCATGTCAGGCTAGGCAAGTGAGAGATTGTGTTTTAGCAGGGAATGACATTTGGTGGGACTGTGATGGTTCTGGTGGCCTCTGATCATCTGAAATCTCCCAGGTGAGGATCAGACTGCCTTAAAACAGGAAACACTGACCAGAGCTCCTCAAAATCTGCCTGAGACCACTGTCTGTTTTCACACAGTAAGAGCTGGAGGTGAGGGGCTTTCTTGAGGTTCAGTTCCTCTTCTCACCGAGGCAGCAGTTAAAGAGATGATCCTGTTCTCTCTGTTCTGTGTCCACAATGCCTCACCACATGGCTCTGGTGGCATTGGGGAGCAGCTGAATGTGGCTGCAGCAGTGTGATGCAGGCAGGCTTACTGCAGCCTAGCAGGATGCATCATTTGCCTCCTTTCAGACAGCTGGTTCCATCTGAGTGCTTGTGTTTCCCTAAGCAGGCTTTCAGCCAGATGCTGTTTCACATGTGCAGCTGAGGCCCTGTGGCCTTGGCAGTCTAGAAGCCAGAAAGGTCATGCAGTACAAAAAGACTGTCTCACTTGGGTAACCTCAGGCAAGTCACACAACCTCCTTTGTGAGCCAGCCAGAGCCTGAGCAGTGCAGGTTAGGGCTGCTTCTGGGTCTGCAGGAGAGACCAAACATGCAACAAAAAACCCCAAAAGGCACCACTGTGTTAATCTTTGTCATGTGATTGTCTTTCTTCGGGTCACAAAGCTCAGCAGTTACATGCTCATATCTTCATTTTTCTCTCCTCTTTTTTTGTTTGTTTTGTTTTGTTCTGCAGAGGAGGAGAAACGCAGGAAAAGGGAAAACCAGATGCATCTGGAACGCTTGCGGGCACTCCTCATCATCACCTTCATTGTGCTGATGTTCAGGTTCATGGTCAGTGACAACAGAGAAGGGACCAGCATCTCCTGGAACTACTTTGTGAACGAGATGCTGGCAAAGGGGGAGGTCCAGAGGATTGAAGTGATGCCAGAGAGTGATATTGTGGAAGTTTATCTGCACCCGGGAGGAACTCCACATGGACAAGTTGTGAGTCACTTTCTGCAGTTGGGATGAAAGATCTGAGATGAGCTTCAGTGTTCAGGGGGCTTCTGTTATATCAACCTGGGAGCTGGGACTTTTGTATTGTAAACATAATGAGTAGTGGCCTGGAAGAAAAGATTAGGGATATCTAAAATACTGAAAAAACCCAATAGCTTTTTGCTTAACAGATCAGTCTGATGCATGACAAGGTGTCTAGAAGACTGTAAACTCTTATTACTAGATCTTGTTTCCAGAATTTTATCCTACTTGAGTTTTAGTTTCAGATGTTCTGTCAGACATCCTTCCTAACCATTCCAACATGGAAGCAAAGGAGTTTGATCCCATGCTTACTTCCAGGAGTTGCCACTAAGAGTCATTATAGACTGACTTGAAAGATGAAAGTGCTGTTCTTGGACACATCCCACTTTGTTCAGTGCCTTATGACCCAGTTGCAAATTACTGAATGAAATTAATTTCTAACAGAGAATCAAGATCCAAGGAGTCTGAGTGGAGCACAAGACATCTTCTCCCCAGTCGTGTCATTTTCCTTTTATAGTACAAACTTTTGTCTGAGCCCAAGGTATTGGTGTAACTGGGTTTGTAATGGTAACTCCATCCTACAGAGCTGTTGCATCTCTGTTTCTAGGGAGCTGAGATTTAATTCTTGATTTTTATACTTCTGTGAGGTGCTGAGAAGACTGCAGGTGTTCCTGAGTTCCTTTGGAGCCCCAGTGCTGGTTACCTGCTCATGAGTCTATTGATGCAGCATCAAAAGATACAACACAAGGCTGACTTCTCTGTGTTGTGCACTCCTTCTGCTGATTGCTGTCCTGATATCTTGCTTTTGGTTTCATGTCCCCAGAACGTGACCCTCTTGTACACAATGCGGGTGGCAAACATTGACAAATTTGAGGAGAAGCTGAGAGCTGTGGAGGACGAGCTGAATATTGATGAGAGAGAGAGAATCCCTGTTTCCTACAAACATCCTGGCTTTTACGGAAAGTATGGAACAAGTTTGTGCTTGCTGTTGTTCTTATATTGGTGACAAACCCCCCACTTGGAGAGAAAAGTCCCTTTCAACCCAATGGTACTATATAAATGCTGAGACCACAAAGAAGTGGTCTCAGTTTTGGAGTGCTGACTCCATCTTTCAGAGATACTGATGCAGACCTGCAGCATGCCTGCTTCAAAAGCAAGGGCCCCAAGGAGCTCTTTGAGCTGCAGCATGCAGCAGACCAAAACGTTTCAGGAAGTCCAAGGAAGGCTTTTGTCTTTTGGAGTGGGTTCTTGCACAGCTGAGCACTTTCTGGCCTTGTAATCAATTATTCAAGTGCAGAGAGGGACAGAAGTCCTGACACAAGAAGTGGTGTTACAGCCAGGCCTGTGCAGAATGCAGCAAGCATTCCCTGGTTAGAAGGCTTGGAGGAAGGCCTGTGGTCTGTACAAATAAACACCTAGGCTTGGCCTGCTTCTCCAGCAGCTGCAGATCAGAGGACAGTCTGCACTGGTGCTTGCTCCAGCTGTGAGCCACATACTGAGCAGAGCAGTTTTGATGATAGCATACAAAATCTCAGTGAGAAGAGTGCTTCTCTTAGCCTTGCAGCCCTTTTCTGCTACCTGAAACCAAGAGCCTTTGCTTGAAAAGAAAACAAAGCTCAGAGCTTTGAATTCTGAAATGAGTTGTGGTGAGGGAGAAGAGGGAAGGTCTGTCAAAAGACTGTAGAGCACTAGCTGGGCTTTATTCTGTGCTTTCACACAATGCAATAGTAGTTTGTGATCATTTGCTCACATAGTTTATTTGTCTTGCTAAGACTGGCAGTTTTTTTTTTTCTTTTTTTGCAAAGCAGAATTTATGGGGTCCAGAGTACACACCAGAGCTGTGAAGGCCACTCACTGGGCTGTCACACAGGTCCATTTCCATCCCTGCTGGCTCAGAAAGCTGTTTTCCATAAGTCTGGGGAGAGGCTCCAGCATTTGCAGAGCTCTCAGCCAGGCTGCTTGTTCTACAGTACTAACAGAGATGCAGTGCAGAGGGCCTGTCTGCTTAGCTAAGAACTCCTGATTCCTGACAACAGATAGCATCACACCACTAGAATTATCTGCCTGGTCACCTACTCGTGCTCCATGCAGAGTGAAGGTGGAAATCATCTGCTTTTAGTAGCTCATGGGGCTTGGAGCCCAGTGTCTGTCCTGCTGCAGGTGTGGGGATGTGTGTGTGTGTGATTCCTCCTCCCAGACACCTTAGCAAAATGTGAAACAAATGTTCTGTTTGTATATTAGTAATACCTGGACTGGATTTTGTCTAGTTACTTGTCCTCTGAACAACATTTGCATATTTTTAATACATGGTTTATCTGAAGATAAACATTTTTAATTAATCATGCCATACGAGACCTTTACTTGAAATTCAGACCTTGCCAGTTTTTTCAAACGTGTGTAACAGGAAGAGTAGACTGAACAGTTAGTCAGCCACAAACACAAGCTGCTTCCCCTGCCCCTGAAAACAAATTATTTTTTTAAGGGATGTGACAGAGTCTGAAGTCTCTCCAGAGCCTTGATGAATGTCTGGAGTCTGAACCTGGGAGGTGCAGAACACTCGGGTTCAGTTACTGTGAGATGTGGGCACTTCATGTGTTTCAGAATTAAATACAGGTGACAAACTGAAGGTGACTTTCAGTTTCCAGTGCTGCCTAGGATCTCTCACCGAGAAGGAACAAATGGAGCTGTGTGTGTATTGTAGCACATGCTGGTCCCTTTGCTTCAGTAAATCATCTCTATGAGAGCTGGAACCCACGTTCCTGGTTTAAAGACAAGATACAGGTGTGCAGAGACCAGGTGGTTTTACAGGCTTGTGAAGCAGAACAGGGTCCCACAATTCCCAGCCTCCCATCTTTTTCCATCGTTTGTGTAGAGCTCACGGAATATTTGTCCTCAGTGTGTTTGTCTTACAACTGTGTTCAACCCAGAGTGCCAGCTCTGCTCCACATCTCCCTCCCAGTGTCTTTGGTATTGCAAAGGGTCCAGAAAATTTGTGATCTTGGTTGCTCTGGCCCTTCCTTCTGTCATAAGATCAGAGATGTGACCAGGGTAGGTAGAGCAGCCTTGTGACAGGAGACCCACAGGAGGATTTCTGCCAGGATTAGGGCAGTTGGAATCTCCTGGTGCTGCTGGACACATGTCCTCTGCAGTGAGCTGTCCCTGGCTGGTCTGCCAGCCCCACCACATTCTGCTCTGGGTGTGATGTGACTGCCTGAAGGTCCTGTTTGTTTTATAAGTAGGAATGCCTCTGAGGGGGATGGTGAGGTCAAATTTCTTCCACAGCTGTAAGCAGTATTTGCCAGTGTCCTCTGTTTAACTTCTTAGGTTATGTAATTGTTGGGCTTTTTGGTTTTATATACATATATATATATATAAAAACCTCTGTAAAGATTCCGTTTTCTTCCTCATGTCTGCACCCGTAACTGAAATGCCTTTAGAAACACTGAAAATAGTCACATTGAGTAATATTTACCAAGCTGTGGCTTAGCAGTTCTCTTTGTACCTCTCCTGCTTTTGTCCTTGCAGTGATATCATCTCCCTGCTGGTGACCCTGGTGGCAGTGTCCATGTTGTGGAGCATCTTCCGGCTCATCAGGGTGGCGGGACGGGCCGGAGGCTTCAACGCCTTTGTGAGTAGCCTGGATCTTGGTGTTGTTCTGCAGCCAGTGGGTAGTCTTGTCTTCTGCTGGCTTGATCTCCCCCTAAAGTCGATGCAGAATGAGAATTAACTGGTGCCAAGACTCTCCAGGCTTGACACATCTTGCATCTTTTCCTGTCCTGATGGTACAGTAACCGGCCGGGGCTGAGGCCCTTTCTTCCCCCATGGCAGGAAGGGCTGAGCTCAGGGAATTTGCAGTCCAGTTTTGCTCTGTGATTTTCAAAGCCTGCTAATGAGTTGCAGCTGCAGATGGTGTTTTTCCCTGGGTCCTGCCAATATGCCTCCCATACAGCCAGAAGTAGGAATTGCTGCTTTCTGCAAAACTAGTTCTCAATTTATAAAATATGTTCAGATTCTGGATCTCATTATGTATTGGCCTGTTCTGCTCATGCCACATGCCTCACTTGCAACATCAGTGAAACCTCCTCCCCTCTCCCACCCTTGCCTGGGTCAGCTGCTGAAACTGTAGAAATCAGCCTGGGGTGCATTGCCACTGTCTGCAGGGATCTGGGGGTGAAATACGGTGAGTTCAGTCTCAGATTTCCCACTCACTCTCCTCTGCAGTTCTCTTCTGGCTGTGGCATTCTCTTTACACAAAGGGATGCAGCTGCTTAGATGAGAAGAGTATTGTAAAGAAGTGTTGAGTAATGAGGGCCTTGAGGACTGTAGGCTGTCCTTGCATAAGTGGGGACAGCCAAGTCCTGCACTTTTAACTCTTAATTTGGATAAGCTTATGTTTCAGAGGCCTGAGAAGCTGTAAACTTTCTTCTCAAAGTAAAGGAAATTTCCTGGTAGCTGTTTTCAGTAGAACATCATGAGCAGTTACAAGGAGGGTGTTCAACTGAATTCTTGTTCTGACTGTCACTGTGGCTGTACACGCTCCAGGAGATTGAAATGTGGGGATCTGTTAAATTTGAGAACCTGGATTTCTGTCCTGGGCTGTGGCAGCATGGGACAGTGATGTGAAGTGGCTGTTTATATGCATTCACAAGACAGTATTGGTAATTATTTAACACAAAGTACAATTAGTAATTGTTTACCATCAATACATATTCCTCAAAGCTATAGCTATTAAGGATCAGGGCATTTAGAAGTGAGGGAGAAGATCCCAAATAAAGTTTTGAGCATTCTGTGTGTTTTTAGTAAGTATCTCTGCCTGCTTTCCATGGAGTTTGACCTGGGTTGTGCTGGGACTGTCACTGCAGGTTTATTCTCCCTTCCCAGCAACATGTGGGTAAATAAAGTTGGAGTCAATAATCCTGCAGTCTGGCTGGGAAATGTTTTCAAAGCAAAAGTCAGTAAAGCACCAATGCACTGGTGGACATTTTAGTATTGTTTTTGCTGTGCTCTGTCCCAAGTACAGCACACAGCCTTTCTGGGCTCCTGCCTTGTCCAAAGTCAGAGCATGTCTTCAGTATTTGTGCTGCCTTCCACAGAACCAGCTGAAGATGGCTCGTTTCACCATTGTGGATGGGAAGTCTGGAAAAGGGATTGGCTTCAAGGATGTGGCAGGAATGCATGAGGCAAAAATGGAAGTCAAAGAATTTGTGGACTATTTAAAGGTAATTAAAAGTAGAAGAAAATGAAGTCCTTGGTACCCATCTTCTGGGGTGGCTGGCTGACCTGAGGAGGTGGATATGTTCTCTCCACCTTCATGGCACTGAGCAGCCTTTGTAATGAAGCTGACAGCTTTTGATGTTGTGATGTGACTCCATCTATTTCCAGTTCCATAGTGGGAATGCAGGTGTAGCTGCTCCCATGAGTTGCTTGGGCTGAAAAACAGTGCTGGGAAGCCACATTCTTGTGCAGGTTCTTCATGTGAGCTGTGGTGCTGACAGAGCTCTATTCTTCCTGCAGAATCCTGAGCGCTACCTCCAGCTCGGGGCTAAAGTGCCCAAGGGTGCCCTGCTACTGGGACCACCAGGCTGTGGGAAGACATTGCTGGCCAAGGCTGTGGCTACAGAAGCACAAGTGCCCTTTTTGGCCATGGCAGGCTCTGAGTTTGTGGAGGTGATAGGAGGTAAGCTTCTCAGGAGGAAGGGCGTGGAGGTTGGTCTGGTGAGGAGTTGGAGCATGCTGGGCCTCTTGCAAAGGACAGTTTTAGCCCTTTTTCACATGGGGAGGATGAGTTGAATAGTTCTACTAAAGAGAAAATGTTTTCAGTGATAAGAGAGTACTTGCTCTGTAGTACCTAAAATGCATTTCTGGTTTCTGACTGTGCAGCCATGGTTCTTCACCTGGAAGCATCAGCTCTGACTTCCCTGTGCCTATTATTACTGCCACTGACTGAGGCTTCCTTCCTTGTGTGAGAACACTGGTGGATTTTCTGCTGTTCCCTGCTGATGGGGAAAGTGTGGCCTCTTTGGACCCTGGGTTTTCCATCTTCCTCCCTTTCTTCCTGCTAGACCTCCTGAGACCCAGCAAGGGTCAGTGTGCAGGAACATGCTGAATATTTTGCCTTCTGGTTTGTGGAAGGAACAGGAGTTCATGTGAGGAGCTGAGAGCAGGACTCCTGTTACAGCAGCTGTAGGAGTCCCTGCAGTTTTGGGAGCTCAGTTCAGAGCCAGGACACTCCAGAAGGAGCAATGCCTGAGGACTGAACAGGAATTCTGTGGCTATTTCTTTATGCCAGGAGTGGTGAGAAAAGGGACTGTCTTACCCTGAGTGTCTGTCCATTGTCAAGTGTCACATTAGGGGCCAGTAATGCTGCTCTCCAGCTTGCTGATGATTTTAGGTACAAGACTTGGTACTTCTTCCCTTCTCCTGTAGGTCTTGGAGCTGCCAGGGTTCGGAGCCTGTTCAGGGAGGCTCAGGCTCGTGCCCCCTGCATCGTGTACATCGACGAGATCGACGCCGTGGGCAAGAAGCGCTCAACCAGTATCTCTGGGTTTGCCAATGCTGAGGAGGAGCAGACCTTGAACCAGCTGCTGGTGGAAATGGATGGTCAGTATTTCTCTCTGCCTTTTAGCAGCTCTGAGCCCTTATCACCTCAGAAATCCAGGCTGTTGGCCTCTGTCTTTTTCCTGCTGGAACTTGCCATGTGCTTCTCCATTCTCACTGCAGTAATAACAATTGCACTGAAACAAATCTGCTCTTCCCTCCTGGAGGATTAGGCAAGACTATTCCAGAGCTAGTGGTGCCAAAGGAAGTAATGGTGCTTAGGACAGCATAGAGTTTGAGCTGTGATTAAATTCCAGAGATAATCCTTTTGAAATCTAAACATTTCTGTAGCCTTTTAAGGGTTTGGTGCTAAATCTGGCAAATTTTAAAACCTTGGAGCCAACTGGTTTTGTCACTGTACTGAAGAGCTTGATTCAGAAGAGAACATAGTGTCACCTCTTAGTGAATTTGTACCAATAGCCACATGAGCATCCACCTGCTAACTCAACAGAATGTGTACTAGAGATCATGGCTGGCAGAGGGCAGCAGCCATAAAGACTCCTCCTGTAGTAACTGACTTCAGTTTGGGAGGATACTTTCCCACTGACAGTTGGAGAAGAATTATTTACAGTATAGGGGAACCAAAAGAAAATGAATTGGCAGGAAGGGCACTGCAGTCTGTAGAGGGTCCAGCTGGCTGTTAATGTTGTTGGATACTTGCTGTTTTCCATGTAAGACAGGTAGTGGTTTAAAGTTTAGGTCTCCAGAGGGACCTTAGCAATGTAATGCATCCAATTCTCCCCTCCTTTCTCTTATTCTCACATTGTCTGCCTATCTACAGGATCTCTATGTAAAGTGAGAGAGAATCTTTGCAAACAAGCCCCAGTTTAATGCCACACTTCTGGATGGTTTCTGGCTGTACCAACATCTGAAGTCAGCCCCTTTCTCAGACACTTTCATACAGGTGCCAAAAAGATTGAATCCTGTGGCTGTTCTTAGTCAGAACCCTGTCAGAGCCTGCAGCACTGACCCACCTGGAGTGCTTCTGGTGCTTCATCTCATTACTATTACAGAGCAGGGCAAGGGATCAATAACTCCCTGCCCATCAGGCAGTATTTGTACCAGTTTACTGTTTCGTGGGCCAGAGGTGCCTTTTCTCTTGGCTGTGACTGTGACACTGATTGTTTCATCACACTCTTCTTATGAAAAATTAAAAGCCATCCTGCACTAAAAGCATCTCACTTTCTCCAGTCCTTGGGGGTTACAACTATTTGCTTTTTTTTTTCCTGGAAGTTTGCAGTGAAGTGGAGATGCAGCCCTGCTGAAGGGAGCAGGTCCTACAGTACAGCAGCAAGGCTCTGGAGTCAACCCTCCCTTCCAAGGAGAGAAGGTTCCAAGAGAAACTTATAAAAATTCTTTTAGCAAAGAGTAGATGTTCCTTCATACTTCACACAAGATGATCTCTAATTTTGGATCTCTGCCCTTGCTGCAGAAGGAGGAGAAATCATAAGCAGGAGCACAGCATGGTACAGACAGCCTGGAGTGGCCCTGCTTTGCAGAGACCCTGCAGACCTCTCTGAGCTTCAGCACAGATGTCTTGAAGTTTTTGGAGGAGGGAAATGAGCTTTGAGTAGGTCCTAACTAGCCAGCCAGAGACCTATTTAGCAGAAGAACACCTCTGAAACATCCACTGCTGCGTAGGTACCAGAAATCACCACAAATACCTCTCTGCAGTTCCCTGGGACTTTGCACATGCACTGACTCAGGCAACTTGGCCAAGTTCATAAATACATTTAGAGTGAGTATAATTGTTTACAGCTGTATCTGTACAGTAGATGGTCTTGACAGAAAAGGCCAGGAGTAACACACAGTCCTGGCTTGGTTGGGGTTTTTTCTCCTGGGAGTTACAGGGTGAGCTGGTGACAGGTTGATGCTGAATTAAATGGAGGTCCAAGTGTCTGTCCAGGAACCTGTAGTCAGTACAACCCAGATCTTCATACCAAAAATGAAAATGTCTGATTTCTTCCAGTCTGTAGAAATTAGGCATAGTTTCTAGAGTGTTTTGCTGGGGACTCTCAATGCAGAAATTTGGGTACAGTTCCATTGGAAAGTGAGTTTAGAAGGCAAAAACTCTTCTTGGTGCGTGTGTTAATAGTGCCTTGTTTGCTGTGTCCTGCCTGCTTTATTTTTAATTTGATATTGTCACATTATTTGTTCATGTCTCATACAGATCATGTACCAAGCCCCTCATTTTGCCAAGTGGTTTGTCAAACACACACTAAAAAAATAGCCCAAGGAGTCTACAATGTCAAATGGGTGACAGCTGGCAGGGGCTGCCAGGCTAGTAGAAGAAACATGGACTTGCTGTTGGCTCCCACTCAGTAGCAGTGGTGTTGGCACGTGTGACTGAAATGTTATCTAACTGAGTGTCACCTAAAGGAGCACTGAAGTGCCAAGTGCACCATGGCAAAATAGTTTTCAGGGTGCTGGTGAATAAAGTTTTTTTAGGAGGTTAAGAGTTCCAGCCAAGCAGAAGCAGAGGAGTGGTGTGTGTTTGTAATCAGGAAGTCTTGAAATGGAAGGTTGAGAGCTCTGTTTTAGCTGTCTTTAAACTGAAATTGATGGGTGACGGTTCTGCAAGGCAATGCCATGGAACTGTGTTAGCTGTTAGTTTGGGAAAAAAGCTGTGCACAAAAGTAGATGTGAGTCATCAGGGCTGATGGTTGGACTGATGTGTTTGAATGAGATTACCCGGGGGTAAAGCAGAGGAAGAAAAGGAGGGTCAGAGCTATATGGAACCTGCTCTGCAGGCTGGGGGAGGATGAGGACATCAAGAAAAAAAACATTATGCTGAGCTGCATGGGATAAATGTGCAGTTTGGCACTCAGTAATTCTGCTGTGAAGGTGTTAGAGTAATTGTAGTGCTCTTCCTGCAAGCAGCCTTGGCTTCCTTAGCTCTGACAGCTTCCCTCGTGTTCTGGAGGCACCAGGAGTCTGGTGGGAGAAGGGGAGGGACTGGAGGGAGCCTGAATGTACAAAAGCTGTTTTTAACCAGAGTGACACATCTACTCCAGTCTTTGTCAAAGCAGGTGTCTGGTTTGAATAGTGAATCTTCCCTCACAAACTGCAAACAAGCGGAAGAGGAATGTGACCCAAATCTCTCCTCTGCTCTCAATGCATTGGAGAGGAAGCTCGACAGTCCTGGGCTGCTCTGTATTTTGTGAATGGAAATGCAGGACATCTTTTGGGAGCAGCTGGAGGATTCCACAGTCCAATGGTGCAGATGAGATCCCGTGGAAGGGACAAGCTCTGTGTCAGTGGGGAGCAGAGCAGTCACCAGTTCAAGGGGACCCAGTTTTTCCTTTCCTTTTTGAAAAACTGTAGATATGAAAGCTCTCTTTAGGCTAGATTTTCTGAGATTTTTTTTTTCATTTATTGATTTGCCTGAGGTGCTGTTTTTGTGGGCTGTTCCTGTGGCTGATCCCTGCCTGTGGAAGGCAGAGCCTGTGACGTGCCAGGTGACAATGTCCAGGGAGCAGTGATGTGAATCCCAGGCTGCAGTTGTCAGTTTATCCAAGCAGTGTTTTGCACCACTGGGATGCAGGCTTCAGAGCAAGTGGGGCAGAAGCTGATGGGAAGAAGATGCTACCAGTCGTTCTGTTTTTTTTATTTGTTCTAATAGCCAGACCTATTTTAAGAGTGTTGTCCCAGCTGCAAAGCAGATAATGCACTGTGCCATCTAATCCTGCCATGTGAGTGAAGCTTGCTATCCCCCAAGTGCCTGCCAGCCTGCTCATTTATCAGACCCAAAGTGCAGGGTAATGCATGCCTGAAGGGTGGCCGGGTTCATCCTCTGCAGCAGCCTGTTCAGACAGCATCCTGCAGGGAGGAAGAGCTGAGGCTTCTCTCTAGCAGGAGCTGACAGAGCCAGCCTTCTGACTTACCTGTAACCTTAATCTCTCTGCTGAGCTCTTGTGCACTGACACATTTGGCAGGAGCTGGAGAGAGCTGAAACTCACCCAGCTTACGTGCACAAAGCAGCGTGTGACTTGGCAGGGGAGGAAGCACATGGCACTCAGCGTCCTCTCCCTGGGAAGGCTGCTGTGTGCCAGGGCTGCTGGATCTGCTGCAAGCAGGTGACTCATAGCCAGGGCCTGGGGGCACCTGGTGGAATGCAATAAATAAGCATTGTGGTTCAGTGATTCAACAGGATCTGGGGCTTCCCACCCAAGCAGCACAACCACCTGCCCCTTTCTGCCCTCCCCAGGAAGCCCTGGCTGCCTTTGGTGCCTCCATACTGCAGGCTGCTCTCCCAAAGCCTGTCAATCCTGATGCTCCTGTCATCTTTAAGACTGGAGACAAAACCCTCTCTGGGTTAGTGTATGCTGATGGTCACTGCAGAGCTGTTGGGTTGTATTTTGTGTCTGCCTTGGGTGGCTGTGGTGTTGGTTCTGCAGGGCTGGGCTCTGCTGTATGCCCTGCTGCCTTCTGAGTCATAGAACAGCTTGGGCTGGAAGGGACTTAAAGATAAACCAGTGCCAACCCCCCTGCATGGGCAGTGAGGAAAGACAAGTGATGAGACAAGGATCAAATCGTGCTGTAACGTGCCCCTTGCTGGGTGGCAGAGCTGTGGCTTCTCCTTCTGCAGCAACCTGAGCTGGTGAGAAGAAAAACTGCCCCATCCCTGCTGATTCTGGTGGCCTGTCTGTGTCTGGAGGCTAAAAGCAAATGAAAACTGAAAGGGCTTTCTGCATCAACATTTGGGAAGGAAAGGCTGTGGTAGCTAGCAGATAGTGTTTGCACTACCTGGAGCTAAAGGAGGAGGAATTGACTTAAGCCTGAGGGTGGGAAGGCACCTCCAACGTGAGAGAATTGGGAGATTCTGCTCTGGTTTCTTCTTGGAGCAATTTCAAAATATGGCAAAAGGAAGGGTAAAAGAAAACAAAACCCAAAGCTTTATGAAAAGGGAATTTCAGAGTATCTGTGGTGAGCAGAGGGTGACTTGGGAGGCTCTTTCCTGTCCCAGCTGAAGAGGAGCTTTCTCAGCTGCCCTGAGGGGTGCTGTAAACACCCTCTGGCTTTGTGACAAATCTGTGCAAGACACTGCATCCTGCCCTGCCCTGTCCCTTTGTAGCCTTGCAACCTGTGAGGGTGAAAACCTTCACCTGTGTTTCTGCTTGTTTTTCTCCAGGAATGGGAACAGCAGACCATGTCATAGTGTTGGCTTCCACCAACCGAGCCGATGTCTTGGACAGCGCCTTGATGAGACCCGGGAGGCTGGACAGGCACATCTTCATTGACCTCCCAACACTCCAGGTGTGTGCCACCTGCTTGTCCTTGTTCTTACCTAACCTAATGACTAAGGTGTGCCAGGCCTTGCCAGAGATTCTGTGGCCTGGTGAAGGCTGGGCTTGGAGGGGATAAGGATGGCAAGCTCCTCTTTGCTTGTGTTCTTACTTATGTGCCCTAAATCAAAGACATGACATGCTGATGCAGCTGCTTGTTTTCCTGGCATGACCATTCACTGGTTTTAAGTATCTCTGCTCTGGTATGAGCTTTGGCAGTGAATTCTTCTGTGAAGTTCTCTTTGCCATGCAGATGCAGAACTAGGTTTGTGACTTCTCTCTGGGAAACTGGGAACCACCTAATTGGCAAGTTGGCTTCTGTGAGAGCTTCAGTGGTCATGTGCCTTGAGCAGCACCATTTGCTCTTTAGGTTTATTGTCCTCTCCTTGTATGGCTTCTCATTTTCCTTCAGGCAGCCTGCTAAGTGACTTTCTCTTGAATGCTTTTTAAATCCATTTACTAGGAGCCTTCCATGACCGCTGTGTTGACATTTGTAGCAGAGTTTTGGGAACAGGCTCAGCTGCAGTAAAGATCTGCCTGCTCTGGCAGCACAAGCTCTTCTTCTCCCATCTGTGCTTTACTGGCGTCCTCAGAGTTTTCAGTGAAAAATACCTTAAATGCCTGATACAATCTGGCAGCGGAAGCATGAACCCTGCAGCTGCCCTGAAGGAGGAAGGGGAAAAACCCTGGCAAGTGAGCCCATTGTTTTAATCAGGATCTCCTGGACCAGCTGAATGAGTCACTCCTCGGCTCCTGGCCAGCCGGCAGCTCAGCCCCTCCTTCGTCTGGGAAATGGTTGGAGGCGAAGGAGCTGGAGGTGGCTGAAGGAGCTGGTAGTTCAGGTTTTCATTTGGGGTGTGTAAGGGAGCAGGTAGGGGCAGTCAGAGCTCCTTTCCTGCCGGCGCTTTGATGGTAAGAGAAAGGTAGAGACAGATCAGAGTGAAAGTTAGGAGGGAGGAAGAGTGTCCCCGAGAGGGAAAGCAGTGACTCACGACAGGCTCCACACATCTGTTGTGAATTGGAGAGCGGGGTGTTGATCAGGGCTCCTGGAGCACTGCACCGCTGTAAGGACAGCCCTGCCCTCTGCTGGCAATGTCACTGTCCCCTCTGCCAGAGCTCTGCTCCTCCCTGCAGCCTCCCTGGGCTCAGCTGTTTTGTCTCCTTTGCAGGAGAGGAAAGAAATCTTCGAGCAGCACCTGAAGGGGCTCAAGCTGATCCAAGATGCCAGCTTCTACTCACAGCACCTTGCTGAGCTGACTCCAGGCTTCAGTGGTATGACATGCTCTGTCCTGCTTCTGCTCTAGTTCTGCAGTTCAGCCTGAACCTGCTCGATTCTTAGTTAAAACAGGGTATTTTGGTCAAAAGGGCATGTTTTTTTCCTTGAAGCTTTCTTCATCTCTATGGCAATAGTGGGAGCCTAACCAGGTCCCTGCTGCATGGAGCTGAGATGAGCAGTTGTTCAGATGAGCAATTGTTTGTGGCTATTTTCAATCTTTTGAAGCTTCTGGGACTTAGCAGGGTGTGGAGGTAGGGAAAATACACTTTCATAATGCCTGGGCTCCTAATTCCTGAGGGGAGGAACCACTACTCCTGCTGCTGTCCAGGCTGTTGTTGAAGATGAAATATGTTGCTCTTTGGGGGAGAGACTCTTAGGCTGGTGTATGTTACCAGGAGAGCAACAGGAGGAATGGATTGCAGTTACTTTGTCACCCAGAGTGAAAATTGGACTACTCTGTCTCCTTCATTGAGCCTGTTTCCAGGCTAGGTCCCTGGGAGTTTGAAACACTGCTGAGCAAGGGGCTCCAGAGTTCCTGTTTATGTGGAGTTCCTAGAATATCCTTTCTGGGTTTCCCCTCTCAGAGGCCCCAGCACACTGCCTCTTCGTGACTTCTTCCAGCAGCCCCCTGCCACCATCTCCCACCCACACAAACTCAGAACAGATGTTCTTTCTCTGCCTTCCAGAGGTTGTGCTCTGCAAACAGCTCAGCAGCCTGTGCCAACCCAGGCTGCCCCTGCCACTCCCCTGCTGCCCAGAGCCAGCCTTGGCTTTAGCCTGGTGATTGATTGCTGAACTCTGCCCTGCGTGTGGCAACACAGCCTTCCTTGCCAAGGCAGTTGTATTGTTCAAATCCAACATAAACACCCTCAACTAGGTCTGTTCTCTGTTCCCAGGGAACAAAGAAATGCAGGCTGTTTGACTTCCTTAGGTCCTGCTCCAGATTTCTTGCCTCTTCTGTCCCCTGAAATCTGTTGGGTAACAAACCCAGTGTAATTGTTGTTTAAACTCTTTGTCTACAGGAGCTGACATAGCAAATATCTGTAATGAATCTGCCCTTCATGCTGCCAGAGAAGGTCACAAATCCATTGATACTTCCAACTTTGAGTATGCTGTGGAAAGAGTCCTTGCAGGTGAGTGACCCAGGCATTCCTCTGTAGTTTTAGTCTGGATCACACTGCTTGAGGGGAGGCTCAAGTGAGTGGGTTATATCCAAGGAAGACAGAGTGGTCCCCATTGTTCTCTCTCCTGAAGGTCTTAGGTGCCAGAGTTACAAAGTTCTCCAAACAAGACCCCAAATGGATCTGTCTTCCTGAGTCTGCAGGCACCCTGAACCCATAGGTCAGGGAAGGTGGCCAGTAGCAAAACAGCCAAGAGGGAGATGGAAATTTGTATGGCTTTTCTTGTTTAAAATGGCTGGGTTTGTATGTTTAAAGAAGAAAAAGCGTGGAAGTATCCCTGGGTTTTTCTTGCTGCTCAGGACACCTGCTGCAATAAACATGAATAGCAAACAGGCTATGCATCCTCAGCAGCAAGAAGTCAGAGATTTTTCTTTTTGGCCTCAATGCCAAGGCTTTGAAGAATTGGCAGAACAGGCTGAAAGACAGTAGAGCACTGTTCTCCCCCTGAGAACATCCTGTTGGCCTTTCCCTGTCGCTCGTGTGACTGCCAGCAGAGGAACCTCTGGAGATTACCCTGTTGCAGTATACAACAGGGAGGGAGAAAAAAACTTCCCAGTGATTTTTTTCCCCACTCTTGAATTCACCTGGAGGGTTCAAGTGTGGTGGGATTTGATCTGAACCACCCTAAGGTGTGGTAACATAAAGCTGCAGTGTCAGTAGGGGGTGAGTCTGGGCACCCAGACTGGCATGCTTTGCTTTGCTTTGCTTTGCTTTCCTCAGGAGAGTGTGTGGAACAGGGTGTTTGTGCTGGGTCAGTTATTTCCTGATCCTGGAGTTCAGTCTTGAGTGTTTGCTTGGTCGGAAAAAGACCTAAACAATTCCTCATTGAAGAGAAGATTTTTTTTGAGAGAGAGAGAATTTCCGGGCAGTTTCACCTGGCCTCTTACAAACAAAACCCTGGGAGTGCTTTGGGTAACTGTGGCCACGTTGGCTCAAGGCCCAAACTGCACTCAGCTCCTCATCAGCCAGAGCAAAGATGTGCTTTGCTTTCCTCATCTGCAAGGAAGCAAGCACCAAACTAGTAGGGATTTCCTTGGCTTTTTCTTTCTGAATTCCTCCCTTGCCTCAGTTCCCTGGACTTGGAAGATAAGGCAGGAAGGCAAGTAAGGCCACGGGGGAAATTTGTAGCAGAAGGGAGATCTGGAATTAATGTGCTGGGGGCATTGCAGGGCACAGGCTGTGCCAGTTTCAGTGCTGAGAAGCTGAGAGGCTTCATTAGGGCTCTGTGGTGTGTAGGAGGCCATCAAGTCTTTGTGTTGCTTAATCAGGTTCTTTCATATTAGCAGGACCTGGACTGAGCCTGAAAGGCCCCAGACAACCCTCCAGGCCCCATATATTAAATGTACCCTTGCCATGTAATAGAAATGCTTCTGGGTTTCACAATCCAGAGGGCATTTCAGTTGCTACAAAAGCTTTTCTTGAAAGACAGAAGATAGGACTGTGCTTTCCATTATAAGCTTCTGGTTTTAATAAGAGTGGTGTGGAATCAAAGGAGAACTTTGCAAGTCCATAGGCCCTGCCAGCCTTCAAGCTTTGTGTTGCTGTAAGGGAGGAGTAAGAACTTCTCTCTGTGGTAGTCCCCATTGTGTTTTGAGTTTGGGAACAGAAAGCAGGCAGTAAGTCAGGTCTCCTGGGAGGGAGGAAACCTGCTGGGTGCACAGAGGCATTCAGGGTTGTCATTAGGACATGTAGTGGAGCCTGTGTTCTTGGTGGGGTTTGTGCACAGGGCAAGGCCAGCAGAGATGCAGCAGAATTGTTCCCGGGTTGTTTGTCTCATAAATGTGGTAAGTACAGACCTTCAGAGACCCTGCCTGCCTGGAGGTTTCTGCATGTAGGGAAGGCAGTAATCTTTGTAGGCAGGCAGTGTGCTGTTGTGAAGGGTACAGTCCCCCCTTCCTTGGTGGGCTGACAGGATTGCTTCCAGGATTTTTTAAGTGTGTTTGTGTCTATAGCTGGACAGATACCCTGCCTTCAGCAGCACGTGTGCACGTGCCTCTGTGTCTCTGTAGGAAGATGTGTGTGTAAGGCACTGGCTGATAAAAATCAAGGCTATTCCCTTGAATTAATCTGCAGCCCCATCACCATCATGCCTGGCAGGGCACAGTTGTTTCCAGGGTCGCTGAGCAGTAATTTTACAAGATCTGCCACGCTAATTTTGCTGTTTCCTTGTTTAATAAAGCTCTTGACTTTGTTTAAAAATTAATGTTAATAGAATGTTGTTTCCAATCAAGCAAGCTTGGTGTAAAACTGCTCTTGACTCTGCCTGCTCTGCTCCCTGCTGCTCCTGGCTCTGTGCAGAGACATCAGCTTGAAAGCTCTGGTACCTTTTTGCCTTCAACACACAGAGCTATAATGAGTGCTTGATGTGCAGTGTGTTCTGTAGTAACATCTAGTCTGTGTGCTAGAATTTTTACTTCTATTCAGCACTAATTTTTTTTTTTAAATCCTAATTGGACTTGTGCATTCTGGACTACTGAATTGGAAAGCAGACACTTTCAAAATTCACCTTTTTGGAGGAGGTGTTAAGTGTGAGTTGTGGCTTAATCTGGTAGTTCTCAGGAGCCTGGGAATAAGCTCACACAGAGCATGCCACGTGTAATCAGAGACACTGCCACAGTCTTGGAGATAAAACTGTGGATATACTCCTGGTCTGTAGCTGATCTGAACACTCCTAATGCACATGGATCTCAGCTGGGACCTCTCTGCTACAGCATCTTGCTTCTCATGTTGTGCCTGAGGGACTGCAAGACCATACAGCAAAAATGAGTATCATATCCTAGCTCATCTCTGCTTTGGGTTTTGTTGTGTTGGGGTTTTTTTTTCCAAATGGTAGACAGAGCTGTTGCAGATCTCTCCCTGGGCAGAGCTAGTGTGACATGCCTTGGGAAGAGCTGGGAACAGAACAGAGCTTTCCCTTCTAGAGCTGTGATCTAATCAAATGGTAAATTATTTGTCTAATGATTGAGTCTTGTAAGGAGGGGGAAGGGCAATTTCTGCTGAATTTTTCAAGCAGTCCAAGCATGGATTGCTTTCTGCTGCAGGGACAGAGTGCACCTTCCACAGCACATAATTTTTTACTGTCTGTCCCCAAACAGAGCACAATATGAAGCTTGCTGGCTGCAGAGCCCTGGACTGTGCTAACTTGTGCTCTACAAGATGATGCCTTTCTGGTTACACCTCCTGCCAGCTATCTCATGGGATCCTTCTCTGTGTTCCTACAGGCACTGCCAAAAGAAGTCAGATCTTGTCACCAGAAGAGAGGAAGGTTGTGGCATTCCACGAGTCGGGTCACGCGTTGGTGGGGTGGCTGCTGGAGCACACAGAGGCTGTGATGAAGGTAACTCCACCACCAGCAGCTGTGTGATGAAGCCTCTCCCTGGGTGGGAGGAATGCTTTGGGGTTCTCATCCTAGCTGCGTAGGTTGGGCTGTAGTACCTGTGCTGAGCTGGGCGGTGTTGTTCTGGCCTCTGCAAGCTCTGAGCTGGGAAGGCTGCAGCCAAATAAATGGCAAATATGCTGTAGAGGAGTCTGTTAGGAGGCTGTGGTGTTGATGGTGGTGGTGCAAAGCTGATTAACCAGCTGTAGGAGAAGCCTTGCAGTTAAAAACCAACTGCAAAGCTGCTTGGAGCAACCTGGTCTCCTGATACTGCTGCTGGGTTCATGCCCCTCCTCCAGACACCAAGCACTGCTCTGTGTGTGTGATAATGCCCCTGCCATGTCTTGCCAGCACGTTACAGCCCCTGCAGGAGCTGCTCTGATCCTGATGGAGAAAGAGATGTGGCTTTCAGATCAGCATGCTTCAGAGCTTGCCTGCCAGAGGCCCTTCTCTGCAGGGAAAGGCCTCTCTGGGGCACCCCAGGGGGTGTTCTCTCCTGTTCCATTCTCCTCAAAAACCCTTGACTCTGGGGGGAAGGCAGGGAGTGGAAAGGACAAGGGTGACAGCTCCTTGGCTGGCCACCAGCAGCAAATTCACTCTGAATGACCCATTGTATAAGCTGAACTGTTGTTAATTACTCTCACTTAATGGGTGGGGAAAATGGCTTATTTTTCTGAAGACTGCTTATCTTTCTCCAGGTACTCTTGGTGATTCTGGAACACAGTAAAGTGAACTCTGTTTGGCTTACACCCTCCAAGGCAGTTCCTGAACCTCAGGATTTCACTGGCTTGCTCATAAGGACTGTTGCCTTGTCAGTTTTTGAGCACAAAGTGTATCTGCCTCCCATACAGGAATGGTGACAGGCTGCAGTCCTTGGCCCTGTCCCTCTGGGTCATCCTGCCCCACAGCCTTCAGCACACACTGCAGTGGGAACCCCAGCCTCCTCCTCCTGCTCTCCCCCTGATGCTGCAGCCAGGAGCTCTTTTGTTCTCAGCCTGAGGGAGCTGCTCTGTGTTGCAGGTTTCCATAGCCCCTCGAACAAACGCAGCTCTGGGGTTTGCTCAGATCCTGCCAAGAGACCAGTACCTCTTCACCAAGGAGCAGCTGCTGGAGAGGATGTGTATGGCCCTGGGGGGCAGAGTGTCTGAGGCCATCACCTTCAACAAGGTCACTACAGGTGAGGAACCAGTCCCTGCCACAGGCAGGTGGAGCCTCAGCTTCTGGGCTTCCTCTCTCCACAGCTTCTCCTGCTCTCAGCTCAGAGCTGGCAAGCACTGTGTGTCTCTCTCCTGCCCAGGAGCACAGGATGACCTGAAGAAGGTTACCAAGATAGCCTACTCCATGGTGAAGCAGTATGGGATGGTGCCCAGCATCGGGCAGCTCTCCTTCCCAGACCTGGAGAGTGTGGGTGGAATTGGTCGTCGCCCCTTCAGCCAGGGACTTCAGCAAATGATGGACCATGTAAGGCCAGCCTTGGTCACACTTTGTTCTCTGCTCCCTGCAGATCCAGGGAAACTGACCAGACAGACTGAGTGGGAAGTGGTAGCTTGTTTTGACAGGAAATTGGGCTCCTTTGCTGAAAAAAAAAAAAATAGCTTCAGTTGAAAAGTTAAATAGCTGGAAATGAAAAAATCTCTGGTTCAGGAGTGCTCTGGTTGTGCTTCCCCTGGATTTCTGCTGAGCTGCAGCTTTTCCTCCTGGATAGCCTCCTTCACTGGACTGTGTTTCCCATCAGCTGGGTCTCAGCTGGAGAGCTGGTGCAGTTCACTGAGCACCACGAGTACTCTGGCTTTTTTCCAGACAGCTTGTCTGTATTTTCTGCTGATGGGAACCACTTTCTGCCTGCTCAGTTTGGGGATTCTGTCCCTCGGGTTCATCCACACGTTGTGTTTGTTGCCACCTGCACTCTGAACCTCTCTCCTTGTTGCTCTCTTCTAGGAAGCAAAGGTCCTGGTGGCTCAGGCTTACAGGCGCACAGAAAAACTCTTGCTGGAGAACAGGGACAAGCTGCAGACAGTAAGCTGGTGTCACGTGGGGTGCAGTTTGGGTTTTAAGTGGTGTTTCTTCACCTTGCTGCTTCCTGTGCTCCACAGCTCAGCTGTTGCTGTGTCTCTGTGGTCTCCAAGTCCTGTGGGAGTGCAGTGTGTTACACTCTGCTACAAGTGACTTCACTGCATGTTCCCAGAGTGAGGAGCAGGCACAGGAGGAAGGAGTGTGTCCCCACCTCTCATTCTGGGCTGAGCCAGGCTTGAGTTGCAACACCCTGTGGATCTATTCAAGCTTTCCTTTAGAAGTCTGGTCTGTAACAGCCCAAATGACCAGAAGTCAACTTTAGCACTGGCATGTTTTGCAAAGAAAACAATCTTTTTCCTTAAATCTTTTTTTGAAGCAAAAAAGAACAGCAGCAGCCCTTTCAGCTGCAGGCCTCCTCTGCCTGGTGAGGTGGCCAGAGCTTGCTCAGACACCCTGCTGGTGGCCATACCCCAGCCCTGACCCCAGCAGGCATTGCTCTGGGGGTCTCCTCTCTGCAGGCCTCCTCTTCTGTGATGCTTCCATTTAACAGCACTCAGATGTTTGCTAGACACTCATCACAGAAAAAAAAAACCAAACAACTTTCAAGTTAAGCCAAAGTATCTACAGAGAGTCAGTGCTGCAGTTGCCAGGCAGTGTGTCACATCTTGTCAGCAGGGCTGAGCCACTCCATGTCTGACAGCCACCTGCTGCTCTGCCCAGGGACCAGAGAGCAAAACTTCTCTGGAGAGGAACTTGGGATGACCTTCAGCCCATGCCTGCAGAAACAGACAGCTCTTTGTTAGCCCTCTGGGTTCAGGGGAGGGGTGTGGGTCTGCTGCTGGCCTCAGTTGGTGTTTCTTTGGCATCTCAAGAGGGGCAGGGCCACAGGTGCAGTGGCCAGAAGAACATTGCTGTGATTGAGTTCTCAAATCAGTCCCTAGAGCTTGCTGTATTTCTTCTGGTGATACTGTATATTCCTGGCCACAGTTCTTGGTGAAAGGTGCTGACCTGGAGAACCTTGCCCTGGCTCCAGCCAGTTTTGGGATCACTGTGTGTAGCCAGGGGTCTGCTCCCCCTGGGCTGCAGCACCTGCTGTGTCCTGGTGCTGGGAGCTGAGCTGGTGAGGAGGGGTCAGGTGAGCTCAGAGGCTGCTCTCAGCCCCCTGTGCCTCATTACTCCTTGGTTTATTCTTTCTAGCTGTCCAATGCCCTCCTGGAGAAAGAAGTGATCAATTATGATGACATTGAAGCTTTGATTGGGCCTCCACCCTACGGGCCAAAGAAAATGATAGCTCCTCAGAGCTGGCTTCAAGCAGAGAGAGACAAGCAAGACACAAGAGATGAAGAAATGCCCCAGCAGCCACCAAGCAATGAGGAAGAGGAAGAACCACGCCTGCGACCAGTCTGAAGCCCACTCCTGAAGTGGGATGGGTGGACTCGAGAGACTTCTTTTCAAAACAGACTTTTGCCCTTTTCAGCTCCAGCATCAAAGATACTGAGCAGGGAATCTCTGCTGCTGGCACCCAAAGATGAAGGGGTGGCTGCCTTGGCCCTGTTAAAGAGCTTTTCCCTGCTGGAAGGAGATCTCCTTAGGAATTGAAACTGAATCTCATCAGGGCACTAGTGATTAGGAGTTGGGTAAGTCTGGTCTGCTGGAAAGGTTTCTTATACACAGGAGCAGTTTACAAGTTATTAAGGGTGAAGGATGGCGTGGAGTCCTCATGAAACACCCGTGTGTGACACACCAGGAGTGCAGGGATTGTCCCCATCAGGGCAGGGAAACCCCTGTGAGACTCCAAGCTGGCTCCAGTGCTGCAGTTCCTGTGAGACTCTGCTCTCACCTTTGGTTGTCCCTGCTGCTGAACATCAAACAGAAACTGCAAAGCAGGCTGAATGAAAATAAACTGTCCATCCTGGGCTGCTGTGTGTGGAGTCTGTCAAGAAGTGGATGTGTGTTTTGGCACATGTCACTTGTTATGGCTGTGGAGCTGTGCAGGAAGAGGCCTTCCCCCTCCCTGGCCAACAACTGGTACTTGGTGTGTACAGCACGTGTCTCATGAGCAGAGACTGAGGAGAACCTGTGTCAGAGCCCAACGTGACCCCACAGTGTGGTGTTAGAAACCCTCAGTGCCAGGATCTGCTCCAGTTACAGACAGGAAGGTGCTGGGCAGTGCTGGCTTGGAGCTGCAGAGGTGCTCCCAGGGACTGGTCGTGTGTGGAGGAGCTTCAGGAAGAGCTGGCAGGTCCTCTGGCTCCATCCTTCCTGCAAACCATGCTGTGGTGATGGGGTGTCTGCTGCTCACCAGGGAGAGCATTACAGTGACTGCTGGTGCCTGGGGTGAGCTCTCTGGTTCAGTGCCTTGGGAAGGACCATGGTGCTGAGTGATTCCACCAGGATGGCTGGCACCTCCCAGACCCAAACCCAGGTTCCAGCAGCTCTCACCTCCCACCCCAAGCACAGGCCTCGGGCTCCTGGTGCCCCAGTCAGGGGACAGGGGAGGTTTGGGGGGGGCTGAGGGGGGGTTGTCCCCTCCCTGTCCCACCCCAGAGACCCCAGCCTACACCAAGCCTCCAGCCCTCCCTCTGGGGGATCTCGGTGGTGGGGGAGCCATTTCCCACTCTCTTTTTAGGGGCAGAAATGGTTTTCAAATTACTTGAATTTGTTTTTCCACCAACGGATGGAATGCAACCATTCGCTGATTTTATTTAAAAAAAGTAGTAGCTGCGTTCTGGGCAGCCTGGCTGGGCAGGAGGGGTCTGGCCGTTCCGCAGCCCCTGGGGACACTGTCACCCCCCCTCCATGTACCCCCGGGCTCCCCCGCCTCCTCTCGCTCTGCGCGGTCCCTTTAAGCCGCCGCCATCTTTGCTGCGGGAGGCCCCGCCCATCGGCCGCCTCTGCCCATTGGCCGCCTCTGCCCATTGGCCGCCGCTGCCGCACTTCCGGCCCGCGCGAAGCCTCCTCTTCCTCTTACTGTCGGCCATTTGCCGCGGCAGGAGCCCGACTCACCTCCACCACCTCCTTTCCACCAGCTCATTTGCTGGAGTGCGTCAGAACCGGTACCAAAAAAAAACCCCAACCTGACAAGTTCACCAGGACNGGGACTGTCCCGGGGGGGCCGGGGCCTTGTCCAGGTGGCCGGGGGAAGCCCCGTGGCCCCGGTCCCTCGGAAGCCGCCGCTAGCTGTGTCCGTGCCCGCAGGCCGCAGCAGCCATGGCTCCCAGCCGCAATGGCATGATCCTGAAGCCCCACTTCCACAAGGACTGGCAGCGGCGAGTGGCCACATGGTTCAACCAGCCCGCCCGCAAGATCCGCCGGTGAGTGAGTGTGCGGGGCCGCTGAGCGGCGGGGAAGGTGTCTGAGCGCCCTGGGAAACATGAAGTACCTGAAGGGCTTTGTCGTGTTTTGCTGCTCCCCTGATCTGGTCGGTTCCGGATTTGGGGCGCTGGTTCGGGGTGGGGGGGCTCTGGGCAGGCTCGGGCCGTCCCAGCCGCAGTCAGGTGATGAAACATCTCCGGAATCGCTGCACCGCCGTGATGATTCCCTTGAACCCTGTGTGGCTGATGGCTGCGGCTGGAGCGGGTTTGTTCCCAGAGACCCTGGGGTGACTGAGGTGTCCTGGCAGCGCAGGAGTGTCTCGGGTGGCCGCAGTGCCGTGTCCCTGACGGCTGTCCCCTCCACCTCCCAGGAGGAAGGCTCGCCAGGCCAAGGCTCGCCGCATCGCTCCCCGTCCCGTGGCCGGGCCCATCCGGCCCATAGTGCGGTGTCCGACTATCCGGTACCACAAAAAAGTTCGCGCTGGCAGAGGCTTCAGCCTGGAGGAGCTCAAGGTAAGTGCAGAGTGCTGACCCAGCCCGGCTGTGCTGCCCTGGCTGTTCTGCCTGTAGGTACACTGTGCCTTCCCGAGGTGTCTGTGTGCTGACAGGTGGTGCTGCTGATGAAGCACAGAAAGCACTGGGCTTGCTTTTTTTGGGGGGGTTGGTACTTTGGGGGTTTTTTGTGTATTTTGGGTGGGCCTGCAGTGGTGTATGTGGGTGAGGGGTTGCTGTGAAAAGTTTGTGTGGCCAGACTGTCAATTCAACAAAATTCCATTAAAACCAGATTCTGCAAGGGCCTCAGTAATGGAGTCTGTTAAACAGCTTTTTTTGGGGGAGAAAGACAGACTGTCAGCTTATTATTAAATTATTTTGTTACTTTGAGGAACATGTTTCTCTGAATGCTATAAACGTGACCCTGTTGGTGCTGTGGACCAAACAAACCCCACTCAGCTTCTCTGAGTGGAGCAGGGGGTGTGGTGGTGGGAGAGGACCCTGCTCAGCTTCACAGAGCAGCTCTTTGGCCTGCAGCACCCACGGGTTTGTGTAAAGTCTGTGGGGAGTGTAGGGTGCCACCCCTGTCCTCAGGGAGTGGGTCTCTGACCTTCCCAGGTGAGCTGAGCCACTCACAGATGGATGGGGGGGTCTGTGAGACCCCCACTGCAGTCTCCAGGCAGTGGGTAGGAATAGAGCTGGCAGCAGGCACCCACAGCCACCTCTGGTGTGTTGTTTAGTGTCTAATTAAAGCATTTCCATCAGTGGAATTAGTGTACTGAGGCAGTGAAACTCTTCTTCTGGATGCCAAATGCCTCATTACTTTATTATTTTTCTTCAATTTTTTTTTAATAGAGGTGGAGTACAAAGTGTTATGCACATAAACAGAAAATGAGGTTGTTTCCTTCATTAAGATTATTACAAAAAAAACCCCCAACTTTAATGGAGCTTCTGCCATTCAGTGAGCTGGAGTCACCCCTGCCAGGCTTCCTCCCTGTCTGTCCCAGGTGTGTCAGTGTCTAAGTGTCCTGCTGCCCCCTCTCTCTCCAGCTGGCTGGCATTAACAAGAAGTTTGCCCGGACCATCGGGATCTCCGTGGACCCGCGGCGCCGCAACAAGTCCACGGAGTCCCTGCAGGCCAACGTCCAGCGCCTCAAGGAGTACCGCTCCAAGCTCATCCTCTTCCCCAGGAAGCCAGCCATGCCCAAGAAGGGAGACAGCTCTGTGAGTGCTGCAGACTCCTTGCAGGGGGGCTCTGGGCACGTTCCCAGAGGTTTGGTTGTTGCTCTGTCCATCCCAGTGCTCTGGGTGATGCTCCTCAACACCACTCGTGGTGTGACCCACCCTGGGAGGAGCAGCTCGGGGTGGCCCTGGTGACATCGCCCTCTGTGGGATCTCCTGGTTATGGGAGAGCTTTGGGCAGCCTTTTGGCTGTGTGGCTGGCACAGGAGGTTCCACATAAATATAAGGAAAAACTCTTTCACTGTGGGGGTGGCAGAGCACAGGCACAGGCTGCCCAGGGAGGTTGTAGAGTCCTTCTCTGGAGGTGTTCTTATCTGACCTGCTGTAGGTGACCCTGCTCTGGCAGGGGCATTGGACTTGGATGATCTTCTGAGCTCCATTCCAACCCCTAACTTTCTGTCATCTCTGTAATTTGGGGCTGGATTGTCAGCTTGGTTTTGGGGCTGGACTCCTCAGGTGGTTCTTAAGTGGAGCTCTGATCCGTTACCCAACAAGTGAATTTTAGTTGATGAAGCGAAATTGTCAGAAGGGCTGAAAAATCCATCTGGAGTGTCTGTGCTGGTGACAGCTGCGTGGAAAGGGTGAGGACAAACTCTGCAGTGGAGTATCTGTGTGAAAGCTGTGTGTAAGGGCCTCAGGAAGGTGGTGGGTGCTGTGACATACCAGAGCGTGGTTGGCTTTCCTCATCCATCCTGGTGGTGAATCCATCCTTCCAAGTCAGGACACCAGGCGGTTCCTCAGGTTGTCCTCAGGCTTCTGGGGAGTCTGTCAGGAATACTCTGGGTATCAGCTGAAGATGGCAGAGGAGGTGTCAAGGTTTTTTCAGCTGGCAGAATTCCCCCGGAGGCTGCAGCTCCACTGGCCAGATCCGGGTGGTTGTCGATGCGGCACATCTCTGCCAAATGCTCCCCGGGCTGGAACACTGAGCTCTTCACCCATGGGTGTTCAGTCTCCTCCAGTCAGTCGTGTCGAGGCTGGGTGCCTGCCAGGGGTGCTTTTAACCCAGGTGCCAGCATGAGGAGTCTTAAATGCTCTTTGTCCTGAATGGTTTTTTGTCTTCTTGTGATGCAGGCTGAGGAACTGAAGATGGCAACGCAGCTGACTGGACCCGTTATGCCCATCAAGAATGTAAGTGTGACTAAATCCCTTTTTTTTCTGTGATATAATTGGTACCTAAGCTTCACAGGGAGAATTCTCCTCTCTGCTCTGCAGCTGGGAATTGCTGCCTCCAGACACTTCTCATCCTGGATCAGAGAAAACCAGGAGTAGGTCAGGCTGGTCCTTTTGACAAGCTCTGTTTGGTTCCTCAGCGTTGCAGAGCAGATTTCTTGGAGCTCTGCTGAACTTTTATCAGCTGAGGAGCTCCTTGTGTCATGAGCTGCATTTCTGGGCCTGGAGGAGAGCTCCAGGCACCAGGATTAGGGGTGCAGCTCAAGATTGTGTGTCCCACTTCTGCCCTGAGTGACATGACAAGCACAGCTCCGGAGTCCACCCAATCACCCCCGTCCCTTCAGGGCACAGGGTGAGACACGTGGAACATCTCCAGGGCTGTTTGTCCCCTTGCACCTTCGAGGGGACCCAAAACCTGAGGTGGGGAGGGACGTGTGCTGGTGCCGTGCCAGCCAGGGCAGGTGGTTAGTCTGAAAACCCCCTCACTGCTTCTGAAAGGTGCTGCTGGTACCACAGACCTGACTCACCTGTCCTGGTGAACTTGTCAGGTTGGGTTTTTTTTTTTGTACCGGTTCTGACGCACTCCAGCAAATGAGCTGGTGGAAAGGAGGTGGTGGCTGGAGCAGCAGCGGTGAGGGGCGAGGCCTGTAGATGGCATCAGGGCTCCATTAGCAGCGTCCTGGGGAAAGCGGAACGGGATGAATTGTGCTGCAGCCTGTCAGAGGCTGGTGCTGGAGCCTCTGATGTGCGGCCTGACTCGGCCTGACTCTCTCCCCCCAGGTTTTCAAGCGGGAGAAGGCTCGTGTCATCTCGGAAGATGAGAAGAACTTCAAAGCCTTCGCCAGCCTGCGCATGGCCCGCGCCAACGCCCGGCTCTTCGGGATCCGCGCCAAACGCGCCAAAGAAGCGGCAGAGCAGGATGTGGAGAAGAAGAAATGAACTGTTCTCCCTGGAACTGCCAATAAAAAAAAAAAAAAAGCTTTTGGGATAAGAGTGTGTACTGTCTTTTTAGGGCAAAGCCATGGGACCGCGGTGTGTGGAGGGACACAGTTCAGGTGTGAGCAGCAACATTCTCTGTGGTTAAAAGCTCCAAACCCCCTGCAAGGGAGTGGAACAAACCCCTCTGCCTTCTGCAGCTCCCCTCAGGGAGGGCTCTGCTCCTAGGCTGCCAGCTGAGGGGTTGGTTTGTTGGGTTGTTTTTTTTCTGGGAACCCCTTTGCCTGCCAGGCTTTGTCTGCTTCCCACCCAGCTCTTTTCTGTGCCATTATTCCAGATTTAGTGATTCCCACACCTCTGCGGTGAGGCGGAACACTCTGGCTCTGGTGTCAAAGCTGGGGTGTTGTGGTGGGTGTCACCCGTGGGTGTTTGGCCCTCACCCAGAGTCCCACACACACAGACAGGGTGGGGCAGAGACCCCCTCCATGGGGGCCCCTTGCTTTGGGGTCCTGGTTTGGGGAGTGCAAGGGGGAGCAAGGTGTGTCCCCACTACCTGCTGGATGGAGCTGAGTCCTGCTGCTGTCCCTGTGACCCTGCCCTCAGCTTCTAGTGCTGTTCATTGGGTCATTTTGGTTGGAAAAGACCTTTAAGACCATCCAGGTGGACCTTTAAACCATTTCTTCAGAGAAATCCCTTAATGGCTTCTAAGAGGAACCCAGCTCAGTCCTGGCAAAGGGTCTGGGGGGCTGTAGCCCTCCCTGGTGGCTCTTGGGTGGGCTCCTGGCTGTGGTGAGGGTCACGGGGCAGTGCTGGTGGCTCCATCCTGCTCCAGGGAGCATTTCCTCAGCCCCTTTGCTGGTTCATCACTTCTGGGCCCATTCTGCAGCCCTGGCTGTGCCGCGACTCACCAGACCGTGCCGGGATAATGGGGCCGTTTGTCTTCACCATCAGGTGGGTGAGGGAAGGGAGGGGAGGAGGTGCACTGACACGCTCTGGTGAAGGGGCAGGTGCCCGGCTGCAGCCCCGGCACAGCCGGATGAGCCCAAATTTGCTCGACTAAACTGCTGGCACCAGGGCAGGCTGAAAACTCACCCACCCCAACCCCACGGGGGGCTGCCTGGGCTGGAGCCTGTCCTATTTCTGCCAGGCAGGCAGGGGATTAGTTCCCAAAGCCCGGGCCCTGCGCGCTGCCCTCCCGCTCATTAGCCCTATCTGCATTTTAATCCCTCCAAATATGGGCTAATTACATCATCTTTCATCGAGCCCAGCTGACAGCACCCGCAGTGCTGGGGTGATGCTGGGGTGGGGGGTGCCAGGACAGCCCCGGGTGCCAGAGGCTCCACCAGAGCAGGGTGCAGGTCAGGCTGGTCCAGCATCTGGGGAAGACACCGGTGGTTTTGGGGTGCCCCATCCTGGTGCTGGGGGGTTGGCTGGGACCAGGGTGGGCCTCGGGCACCCCACAGGGAGCATCTGGGGAGGGCAAGGGGCTGTGGGGTGCAGGGAGCTGGGGCTGTGGCACGGGGGGAGCTGGCAGGGAGCGGGATCACCCAGCCTGGCACAACCAGCAGTGCTGGGGACCCCGGGGGACCCCCACTCAGCCCCGGTGCCCACCGGCGGGCTCTGCTCTGGTGCCGGCAGCGAGGCAGTTAACTGAGCTTCTCATCTCCCTCTTAGGGCTCCGCTCCCGAATTGCAGCTTGAGTCAGTTGTGTGGAGGTGGCAGCGGCGGCAGCTCGGGCTGGCACACCGGCTCCCGCTGGCACACCGACCCCACACCTCGGCACTGCCGAGCCCCGGCCACCGGCACCCAGGTGAGGAGGGGGGGGCAGGCAGGGTGGGACGCGGTGCCCCCTCCACCAGGGTTGCCAAGGGGGTGCCCACCATCCCGGGGAGGGGGACGGTGCCCACCTGAGCTGGGACACCAGGACCAGGGGCCGGGGCGGGCCCGCACCGTGTGTGGTTTCACCGGGAAACTTGGGTGGTGTGGTGACGGCAGCTCCTGGCCGGGCCGGGCTGGGCACGCCGGGGTGGGCCTGGTCTCT
>JAAWXA010000018.1:18550172-18619291 GCA_038090715.1 Florisuga fusca
AGAGACAGCTCGGGGAGGGTCTCTCTCTCCCTGCCTGGATTTTCTCCGCCAAAGCCCGGCCCCGGGGAGGGGGATGTCTCCAGACACCCGCAGCTGCCGGGCGCTGACAGCCGCCTTCGGTCCTTCTGCAGGGATCGGCAGAGCCTTGAGCACCGGCTACTGCCGCCTCTGCCACGGGAAGTTCTCCTCCCGGAGCCTGCGGAACGCCTTCGGGAAGGTGCCGGTGATGGGGGAGAACTCGGAGAAGCAGCGCCGGGTGGATCAGGTCTTCTTCACCGACTTCCAGCGGCTGGTGGGCGTGGCGGTGCGGCAGGACCCCGCGCTGCCCCAGTTCGTCTGCAAGAAGTGCCACGCTCAGTTCTACAAGTGCCGCAGCGTCCTCCGCACCTTCATCCAGCGGGTCAACGCCTCTCCCACCGGACACCTCAAGGCGAAAGGAAAGTAGGTTGGGTCTTTCTTTCTTTCTTCCTGGGGGCCAAGCGCCCTCCGGCCGCGGCGCCGGGACCCTCGGTAACGCCGCGGTGCTGCTCTGGTTCTTGCAGGAGTGGTGTGGCCCTGGCACAGCCCCAGCCCGGCACGGAGGGAGCTGCCGCCTGCCTGGGTGAGTTCCTGCCCTTCCCTTTCCACGGTGCCATCGCCCAGGGGATGGGGTTTATGGTTACTGAGGAGAGACTGCCCAGCAGGAGGGTTCCTGCAGCCCCTGCTCTGCCCAGCTCTGGTTCCCCCGGGAGGACCCATCGGCCCCGTGGAGCTGAGGGAGGCAGAGGCTGAGGGTGGGGGGCATGGAGAGCAGGTTGGGGTGGCAGTGCCAGGCCTGTCCCTGCTGCCACCAGACACGGGGCGATCAGAAACATGTTTGAGCTGCCAGATACATTGAGAGCTGTAGAACTAATGACTCTGCCAGGCTCTGGGACTGCCCCCACCCCTCTGGCTGCAGCACCCACCTGACACTGACGCCCAGCGGGGCTGGGGGGTCCCTCCCTGTGTCCCCCCTGGTGCTGGTGGTGCCAGGGGGCTGACGGGCTGCACTGCTCTCCCTCCGGCAGTCGACCTGATCACCTCCAGCCCCCAGTGCCTGCACAGCCTGGTGAGCTGGGCACACGCCCACGCCGGGAGCTGCCCCTCAGCCCCCAGCCTGCAGAGCATCCTCTCCTCCGAGTACTGCGGCATCATCCGCGCCGTCTGGGGCTGCGGCGACGGCCACGACTACGTCATGGACACCGAGTCGGACTGTAGCACGGTGCTGGTGGACAACGCCCTCTCCATCAAACGGGAGTGGAACAAGAGCACGGCCCAGCACTTGACTGACAACGGGGCAGATGATGCCCAGGCTGTTCCTGCTCCCAAAGCCCCGGGGAGGACCAGTCCGTGCCAGGAGCCCCCAAACAAAGGGACGGCGGCGGTGCCGCTGGAGGTGGAGAATGAGCCACCACAGAACAGGGATTCATCTCCCTCACAACTGGACAGTGAGGGCTCCTTCCAGGAGAAGGCCCCAGCACAGCCTGCGTCCCCCCTGAGCACTGCCCCAGGTAAAGGATTCCCCTGCTGGGAGGGGGCAGGGAGCTGGGGATGTACCCACCAAGCACTGCAGGGTGGTCGCTGGGTCTCCAGTGCCACGGAATCCTTTTTGGGTGGAAAAGACCTTTAAGATTATCAAGGCCAGTGGTTCCCCAAGAACTACCAAGGCCACCACTAACCCATCACCCTCAGCACCACATCTCCACGGCTCGGAAACCCCTCCGGGGATGGGGACTCCACCCCTGGGCCAGGCCCTGACAACCCTTTCCAGGCATTAAGAAATTGTCCCCAAGCTCCAACCTAAACCTCCCCTGGCACCACTTGTGGCCCTTCCTCTTGTCCCATCCCTTGTTCCTTGGGAGCAGAGCCCGACCCCCCCTGGCTCCAACCTCCTCTGGGTGGGTTGCAGAGAGCCAGAAGGTCTCCCCTCAGCCTCCTCTGCTCCAGGATCAACACCCCCAGGGCCTGCAGCTGTTCCTGGGTCAGCTTATGCTCCAGACCCTTCCCCAGCTCTGTTGCCCTTCTCTGGAATCACTCCAGCACCTTGATGGTTTTTTTTGTCACGTTTTTCTCCTGCTCAATCCAAACCCCACCCATATTCCGGCAAGGAGAGGTTTCCCCTCCCTGCTGCAGTTGCAGGTGATAGCAAACAGCAGGAACCCCACCTTCCCATGTTAACTGCTGAGGATTCCTCCCTTCTGGAAGGGGTGTTTGGGGACTAACACCAGTTTTTCAGTTACAGAAGCAGGGCTGTGGCAGCTCCTCCAGCCACGGGAGGTGTCGGCTGCTGGGAGGAGGAACAGCAGTGGGGACTCACCTGGGGACGAGTGGGTGTCAGAGGGGAAACCAAAAGATGCTGGTGGGAGCTGCAGGGTGAAGGCTTTCCAGTCCCCGGGGTGCAGGGGGAGCAGCCTCTGAGCACGTGGAGAGTTTGGTTTAAATCATCATCAGCTTGTGAGGGAGCACGTTTCATGGCTGTGTGAGGCAGAAACCGCTGGGCAGTTACCCACTGCTTTTCCTTGTAACTCCCTGTGTTCTCCTTCATTCCCTAGGACAGTTGAGTGGGAAGCAGGTTCTGTCTGCAACATCGGATGAGCGGGTAAAAGACGAGTTCAGTGACCTTTCTGAGGGGTGAGAGAAGAGTGGGTTTAAAAGAGCCTAAATGTCTTCTTCGCGAGTGTGCAATGAGCCGCCTGGGAGAGCCCCGCTCCCCACCAGCCACCCATCCCTCACTCTCTGCTTCCTGGCTGCTCCCAGCAAACCTCCTGGTTCTTTTTCCTCCCCTCTCCAGGGGAAGGAGCAGTGGAGGGGCTGCAGGGGCTTGCTTGGTCCCAGGGGGCTGCTCCAGGAGAGCCCTCGGAGCGATCCCCCCTGTGCTCACGGGGCGGGTGATTCACTGGGCAGTGGGGGGGAGCTGTGTGATCAGAGATGGGGCTAAACCCTTCCAACACGGGTGTTTAAAGTGAGGCTTGTACCCAACTGATAACTGGGGCTGGTTATTCCTAGTCTGAAGTGCCAGTGGCCAAGGGCAGGCTTGTTTTCAGCCTGTCAGCTAAATCGTCACACGGGAAATGTTCTGACAGTTTATTGCCTGCCTCCTGCCTTTGGAATTAATTGCTTCTTTATAGCTTAGGACTGAAAAAGGGGAAAAAATCCATCCCACACAACCCAACCTAAACCAATGTGGCTGCTGCATCTGAGGAAATACAGAAGTTCATTAGCCAGCAGCAGGCAGTTATGTTACATTCTGCAAAATTACTTTTCCCAGTGTGGAAAGTGGTGGCAGCTCAGCAATGAATGGGTCTGTTCAGTGACAGCTGGATTTTGTTCTTGGTTATGCTCACAGAGATTCAGTCCAAAAAGGGACCCAGGTTTGCTGTCTGCTGCCCTCACCCACGCTGCAAGTGCCTGGGGAGGTGATGGGGAAGGAGGATGTGGGGACTCTGGGCTGCTGTGGCACCCTGGGAGGGAGATGGACGTGCTGGGGATGGAGAACACAAGTAGCTGCTGGTGCTGGATGCCATTGTGGTGCTGGGGGGGTAAAGGGATTCTTCTCTCTCTCAGGGACTTCTTGAGCGACGATGAAAATGAGAAGAGAAACGTGCAATCTTCAGATGACTCCTTTGAGCCTTACCCCGAGAAGAAGTAAGGGGCTGAGCAGGGGGAGGGGTGGGGAGCACCTCCAGTTCCTTTCCTGGCCTCAGGTCCCTCCCTGTCCCTGCCTGGAGGTGACAGCAGTGCCACATTCCCCTTTCCCAGGCCTGGCACTGATGGCTGCAGCTTTGCTCCATGTCCTTGCCAAACACGAGCTCCTGCTTTGCTGGGTCAAGCACTGGGCTAAGCCCTCAGACCAAGCCCGACCCCACGGGATGACTAAAACCCACGTCCAGCATTAACCCAGTGTCCCTCTTCCCTTCTTGGAGGGTTTCTAGCAAGAAAAGTGACAGCAAAGAAGCAAAGAAGGCAGAAGAGCCCAAAATACGGAAGAAGCCGGGACCTAAGCCAGGCTGGAAAAAAAAAATCAAATGTGAAAGGTAAGGAGGATCCAGGGGCGGGCGGGCAGCACCCGGCCTTTCCCAGCAGCTGACAGGAGGGCTCTGCTTTGCAGGGAGGAGCTGCCCACCATTTACAAGTGTCCTTACCAGGGCTGTGCAGCTGTCTACAGAGGGGCGGACGGCATGAAGGTGAGCTTGGGGTTTGCTCCTGTCCTCAGCCTGGAGCTTTGGGTGGTGCAGAGCTGTCTCTGTATGAGGAGAGGATCCCTGACAGGTGTCATCCACTGCAGGAGGTAGTAAGTGATGAAGTGAAGCCACCCAAGGCCTTTTTCTGTGCTCCCAAAAGCAACAGGAGCTCCTCCTGTCCTGGGGTTCTGCTGCTGGCTCAGCAGCATCCCTTGGGAGAAGCTCAGCTGTGTCCTGCTGAAGCCCCTGCCCTCAGGGGTACCTTTGGTGGGTCTCAGCTTTTCCCCAGCACAGCAGGGCTGGTACACAAGCCTGCTGAGATGAGGCACTGGGGAATTCAGGTTGTTTTCACTGGAAAACACAGCCCTGATCTCCCCTGGGCAATCAGCACTAGAAGCTCTGTCCTCTCTTCCCAGAAACACATCAAAGAGCATCACGAGGAGGTTCGGGAGAGGCCCTGTCCTCACCCTGGCTGCAACAAAGTCTTCATGATCGACCGGTACCTGCAGCGCCACGTGAAGCTCATCCACACAGGTGAGTCCTGGGGGGCTCTGCTCACACCACGGGTCTTACAAACACCCAACAACTGGTGGCACAAGGCGAGGAGGTGCCGTGGTGAGATACCGTAAGGTGTGGAACTGCCTGCAAAGCTGTGACAAGGTGGGGGGCGTGAGGCAGGGGGAGGAATTCAGGCTCCACTAGCAAGCGTGGGCAGCTGCCTGCATGTGTTCCCTGCAGCAGGAAATCCATGGAAGGGCTGACTCTGGGATTTTCCATTGCAGAGGTACGGAACTACATCTGTGATGAGTGTGGGCAGACCTTTAAGCAACGCAAACACCTCTCGGTCCATCAGATGCGGCACTCGGGAGCAAAGCCCCTCCAGTAAGTGCACAACTCCCTTCCCTCTTCTCAGCCATGAACAGACAGGATCATGGAATCATTGAAGTTGGAAAAGACCTAACATCAAGTCCAACTGTCAGCCCAACACAACCCTATCCCAAAGTGCTACATCTGCACGTTTTCTGAACACCTCCAGGGATGGTGACTCCATGACTGCCCTGGGCAGCCTGTTCTGATGCCTGACCACTCCTTCAGTAAAGAAATTGTTCCCAATATCCAATCTAAGACTTCCCTAGCACCACTTGAGGCTATTTCCTCTCATCCTGTCACCAGTTACTTAGGAGAAGAGACCAACCCTCCCCTTGCTCCTCATCCCAACCTCCTTCCAGGGAGTTGTAAGCTCAGGAGTAGAAAAGAGGTTGACAGGGCAGCGAGGATCTGTGGAGTTCACAAATCCTCTGTCACAAACCCTGCTTGGAGCTGAGGTTTTTTAAATGTCCATCCCCAGTGTGTGCTCCAGCTGTGGAGCTTCTGTTCCTGCTGCCCAGCAGAGCTGAGCTGCGGGTCTGAGGAGAACCCTCTGCGTGACTCTGCTGGTTGCAGGAGATCCTCTGAGGCTGTGGTTGTCTCCTGGGCTCCTTCACCCTGACAGAGCCCCTGCTTTGCCTTGCAGGTGTGAAATCTGTGGGTTCCAGTGCCGCCAGCGAGCATCCCTCAAGTACCACATGACCAAACACAAAGCTGAGACAGAGCTGGAGTTCGCCTGTGACCAGTGCGGGAAGCGCTTCGAGAAGGCTCATAACCTCAACGTCCACATGTCCATGGTGCACCCTCTGACCCAGACTCAGGACAAAACCAAGCCACTGGAGCCAGAGCCCATCCTCCTCCTCAACACTTCAGGGACTTCCAAAAGCCAGGCAGTAAAACCAGAAGTGACTGCACAGCAGGAGCCCACTTGAGGGGGACAGGGACCCTTTCCCAGTCCAGCCCCGTAGGAACCGTACAGCAGAGTGTGGAGATTTTTTTAATCTACATTTTAGTCTCCCAAAGAACTCAGTGGAATTAGCTTCAGCTTGCTCAGAAAAGGCTTGTTCTCATGCTGTGATTCTCCGTGCTCACGTCCGATTCAGCAGTGTTGTACTAAGAGTCTGTCTAATCCCTGGGGAGGGGATGGGGGGGCAGCACCCCACAGTGTCCCCCCTTTGTCCCCACGCACACAGTGTCCAAACAGCGTTGTCCACAACTGTTCCCTGCCTGCACAGAAGTGCCCTGGGTGGCTGTAAGGGTACGGAGGACAATGGAGCAACGCTTTGGTTTGGAAAAACAAAAAGAAGGAAGGAAAGAAAAAAAAAAAAAAGAAATGATGATTCTCAAAGCAAGTCTAAACTGAAATTTGTAACCTACTTTTTATTGTAACAAGAGCTTCATGGTTATGCTTGTAATAAATTATTTACAAAGTAATTTGAAAGAAACAGCACGGGTGAGGAAGGTCACACTTTGTCTGCTCCTTCTGCTGGGTGTGTCGGGCTGCTGCCTGCCCCTCACTCAAACAGGACCAGCTCCTCCTCCAGCTCCATGGCTGCAGCAGGCCTTGAGGAGTGCAGGAGGACAGCTCCCAGCTCTGGGTCAAGCTCTTCACAGGTGGCCAGTAGCTGGGAGAGGCAAAGGGGCCAGTGTCAGACCTGCTCCAGGTGCCTCAACGTGTGTCAGACACAAGGTCCTTGTGCTGCTTCCCAGCAGCATGCAGGGGGAGGAGGGGGCTGCCAGAATTATGTGGTTTGCTGCAGAGACACTGGGACATGCTCAGTATTTCCCCCCAGGAGTGTGTGTTAAGCAGTGGGAGTGAAACTGAGGGCAGAGGTTGATGTTGCTGAGTAAGATGGAGCTGGGGAGGGGACGTGGCTGTTCGTGGTGGTTGAGCACCCGGTATCCTCCCAAAATCCCACAGGGAAGTGTGCCACAGGCTCAGCAGGCAGCACCTGCAACCACCAAAGGCTGCCCTGGCAGAAGCCAAGCTCCCAGCTCTCCTGCACAGGAAGAAAAGGGAAAAATTTTTTCTCAGCCTACCGGTCGTGTGTTCCCAAAACTCAGGGCAGGGCAGCGCGGGATGGCAGCCAGCAGGAAGCGCCGGGCAGAGGAGATCAGCTCCAAGGGATCCCCCTGGAGAACATGGAGAGGGGAGATGACCCGGCCTGACGAGGCCAAGCACATCACTTTAAGCTCTTACTCCTTGCCTCCAGAGGTGAAACGGGAAGCATTACACAGCACCTACTCAGAAGTTACACAGACCACCTGAGCAGTGACTATGGCCACCCCGTGGCTCTGCAGCAAGGCAGCCCTGGCTTCAGGCAGCAGCACCAGCACCTTCCCTCAGCCCCTGGGTGGGACCACAGGCACCTGGCACAAGCTGCCTCTGCCTTGGAGGAAAGTGGGAACACAAGGGAGGGTGCGAGTGGCAGAGGACGGGGATAAAGAGGATTCCCAAGAGGGAAAAGGAGACTGAGTGTCACTCACGTGCTCTGTGGGGTCTGGGCTTTGATCAGGCTGGGGCAGGTCCTTCCCTTCCACAAAGAGCTGCAGGAGCTGGAGGTAGAGCTCCAGGGCCACATGGAGGAAGGTTGGTTCCTGGGTGAGCAGCTCGTGGTGGAAGCAGGGGGTGAGGCTGGAGGAGGTCACACAGCAGCTCTGGTCAGCACTGCTGTCCTGGCAGCTTCAGAGGCTGACACAAGGCAGAGCAGGTGCTCTGGCTGCTGTCTGGCTCACCATGGGCCCCCTTCTCCCTCCCCAGACAGTACCTGTAGAAGGCAACAGGCAGGAGCCGGGTGTGCCGCTCCGAGGCCGCGCTGCGCAGGACGTGGTATTGCCCCCGGTCTGCAAGAGCCAGAGAGCAGCACTCAGCACCTCTGGTGTTCCTCAGCACACCAGACACACCTCCACAGCAGCACAGGGGCTGCAGTTTCTTTCCAGCCCACAATAAACATCAGTGCCTGGGAGTGGGGACCTCTGAGAAGATTACTGTCCCCTTGGAGGCTTTCTCTACCAGAGGGGACAATACTGAGTGTCCTTCAACACTGCTGAGACCCCAGCCCGAATCCTGGAACCAGTTCTGGGCCCCTCACAACAAGAAGGATATTGCCAGAGAAGGGCAAAGGAGATGAGGAAGGGTCTGGAGCACAAGGAGAAGGGTCTGGAGAATGAGGGGAGACCTTCTGGCTCTCTGCAACCCCCCCAGAGGAGGTTGGAGCCAGGGGGGGTCGGGCTCTGCTCCCCAGGAACAAGGGATGGGACAAGAGGAAGGGCCTCAAGTTGTGCCAGGGGAGGGTTAGGTTGGCTGTTAGCCAAGAGCTGGGGTGTGCTGTCCAACCTGAACCTGCCTCCCCACCCCCTGGAGGCAGGACACACTCACCTGCCTCTGTTGAGTGGAAGAGGAGAGGCCAAGAGATGCCCTTCCCTTCCAGGCATTGGAAGATCTCCGAGGACCATTCCAGAGATGCCTGAAAATCCAGTCCTTCCTGGGGGACAGAAGGGACATGTCTAGTCAGGCTGAAGCTTTATGAAAGCAGAAGGAAGCCCCATGAATGTGCTACTAAAGGACTCTAGGGTGGTTTTTAGGTTTTTTTTTTGCTTTACTCATTTTACTTGGAATAGTCTCGCAGATCTGTTTGCTCAAGATGTTTCTTCCCTCAATGACTCTGCCTCCAGACTCTCCTCCCAATGACCATGAGACCAAACAATTAGTTTTAACCTGAACTTGCTCCCTGATCCCATCTGCTGGGTGAGTACAGAAAGGGCAAAGGGACAGAAAGGAGCATTCCCAGGCAGGAGGATGCTTGGGGCAGACAGCTGCTGGAAGAAACTTGTCAGCTTTGCTCCTTCATTTAAGAGCATTAAATCATGTGGAAACCAACATTTCCCCCCTATGCTGGGGACCTCTTCTCCTGTGAAATACCACGTGCATTCCTGCCTGGGGAAAAAAAGGCATCTCACAAATTTGAAATGCTACATAAAAGCCAAGAGAGAGAGAGAGATGAGGTTGCTGTGCTACCTGGGAGTGTGAGTTCTGAATGAGGAACTGCAAATAGTGACTCGTTCAGGAAGAGAAATAAAAGTATAGAGAGGGGAGATAAGGTCAGCTGGAGGAAACCCCAGGTTTAATCTGATGGGAAGGGCTTCCAGCAGGCTCAGTCTGGGCTGTTGCTGATCCCTCCCCCTGTGGCAGAAGCAGCTAGCACCCCTCCCAGTACAGCACAAAGCATTTTGAGGCAGCAAACCAAGCAGATCAGACACATGGAGTGCCATGAGAATTCCCTCGGGCACTGAATTTACCTCTGGTGTTATTCTTGCTGAGATGAGATCCAGGAGTGAGAAGAACAGCAGAGAAACGAGAAGCTGGAAGGGAAGGAGAAGAGCTGTCAGTCCTGTCTGCTCTGGTGACTCAGAACTTGCACTTTCCAGTCAGGAAGTAACATTTCACAAAGCACATTCTCAGAATGGAGCTGGATGATGCAGCTCCTGTTCCTCCCAGGTGAAGGCAGTGTGTTTGAAGAGGACAGACTGCAGCCTGACATGATTCCCTGCTCCTTAGGGGTAAATTCCACCCTAGAGCCACCATTCTCAAGGGAGGCTTGCTGCAGTCAGCAAGTCAGGCAACAGCTCCTGACTCCTCCCAGACGGGGAAAACTGAGCAAGCTACCACAGGTGTAAACCTGAAGGAGAGCTGGTGTTGCTCCTCATGCCACCAGCAGAGGCTGTGCTGCCTCCTCTCCCTGATCCTTGGGGTTGGCTCTGGATCCCTATCACATCTCTTCCTGGCACCTGCCTCCCATCTCAAGGCAGGTTTTTGAGATGAAAGTCACTGTTTTGTACTAAATACTTGTATTCACCCAGTGACACCAGTTTTTGGCTAGCAGATTTTGGCTGTAGACCAGTGTAAACAGTGAAGGAGTCAATCCCAGAGCAAGAGGAGCTGCTGCTGAAACTGCTGCCCCGAGCAATAAAAGTTCAGAGTAAATAGTAAGGCTTCAACACCATTTACCTTTGAGTGTCTCCATACAGGGACACTCCCCACACCCAGCTCTGATCCCAGATTTTCCCTGGAAGACCAACAGACAGAACTGCTGGGTACTGCCCAGCTTCCTCCTCAGCAGAGGCCTAGGGAGAACCCCTGTGAGTGGGAAATGAGAGGCATTTCCTGGAACAGACTTGGGAAATCCTTCTGCCTGGGATTCCCAGAGCCCTGGAAAGCCCTGCACCCCTGCCTCACAAACCTTCAGCATCTCCATAACCTCCCAGCCAAGCTGCCTCAGCCAAAATCCACAATGACTGCTCCTTGGTCAGAGGGAGAGGTGATCCTGGCCTGCCAGGGGTTGAGCTCTCCAGCTCCTGTTTGTTTTGTTTTGTTTTGTTTTTTCTTCAAGCAGCAGTTTAACAGCCTCTCCCTGACTTCACCAGAGAGCCAGTATCTGAGTTGAAAGCTTGAAGTTGGAACAACTTTGCCTCCAGGATAAGTATTCAACAACTGGTAATCTACAGCTACAGTTTATCAAGTAGCCACCACAGCAGGATCTTACAACAGGATTTACCAGGGGTATCACTCTATCTCAGGACCACCTTTTCTCAGTTAAAACGTCCAGTTTTCAAGAGTAGGGAACAGCAGATACTTAAAATGTGATGTCTTGCCTGCTCTGTGCCAGTCCCCAGCCTCTTCAGAGTGCTTCTGTCTCGTGCACGTGGTGACTGCTGCTGTGCAGCACAGTGGAGGAAGGCAGCTGAAATCCAAGAAGGGCCAGAGAGAGGAAAAACCTCTCCTGAAGAAAGGAAGCTAAGAAACAAAACCAGCATGTCATAGGTATGGAGGGAAAAAAATAAAATAGAAATTAAAAAAATCAGAGCTGTGAATGAGGAGGAAATCAGGAGCAAAGGATTTGTGATTTGGACCAAAATAAAAGAATTCTTCTCTCCCATTTTCTTTTCACTGCAGTGGAATGCTACATTGAGACAGTTTAAAGAAGAAAGTCTAGAAACAGACAGCAGCATTCCCAAATCTTTTCTATCAGAGGCTGGACAGGTAGTTAACTGCATGCACTGCTATGGCTAATGTGATTATCACGTTCAATAAACTGCAAAGAGGTTTTTATACTGAATTCCCAACTCCTGGAGAACAGTTGCAACACCAGTGTAAGGAAAGACAGAGAAAGCACACAGCAGAGCAACAGGCAGTGGCTTCAGGAGACCAGAGATTCACCAAATCCAGGGAGCAAAGGGTGCAGTAGCTTGAGTCAATGAGTCAGTGCTGTGCTAAGGGCAATTTCCAGTGTTTGTCTAACAAGGACTCTGCCTTGCAGCCTCCTCTAAAAAGTCTCTTTTCCTTGTGGTGAAACACTCTGACCCACATTACACAAAAGGCCAGACTAAATAATTATGATGACCCATTTTGGGTTTAAACTCTACAAAGGAATCTGTTTATAGCTGTCCTACAAGCCTCAGCCCATGTCAGCATTTGACACCCCAAGCTCCCAGAGAGCAGGTCCTCCTGCCTGTGGATCCACCACGCCTGGTTCCAGGGACACACCTGGCAGCTGAGGATTGCCATTCCCTCAGTTTCTGCAGTTCTTCTGCGAGTGGAGTCCCAAAGAGCCTCTTCCACTGGGAGCAGAGCACTGGCTCCAGCCTGGGCCACCAAAGCTGGGGAGAAAGACAGAAAGCAGGAGTGGTGGTGGTGGTGTGTGTAGCAGCTGGCTGCAGGCATGTTACCTCTGCCAGGGACTCAGAGAACAGCTTTTTCTGCCCCTCTTAATGTAGAAGTCCAAGTTGTACAGACAGGCATAAATAAACATGAAAACCCTAGCAAACAAAGCACAGCAGCCTTCAGGTGAGAGAGGAACAGTTACCACTGCAGAGGAAAGCAGAATGGGGCATTTGCTGTGACATGCTCTCAGGACATCATTGACCCCTTCTGCTGCCTCCTCACACTCCAAGCTGGCATTAAGCAGGCCCTGGAAGAGGAAAAATCACAAGGTGAGTGCACACACTCATCTCTGCTGCTTTGAAGTACCTCACCAATCCCTGAGTAAACTAATCTGAGATGACTGTAGGTGTCAGCATGGCCCAGCTAAAGAAACCTCCACCTTCTCCTTGTAGCTGCATTGTCATCACTGACCTCTACCCCTGCCTCCCCCTCTCCTCCCTTCCCTGCATCACTGCTCTTCTTTGGAATTCACACCAGCAGCTCTCAAAGCAGGGCTGCCAGTGGCACGTGTCACTGTTAGGAACAGCATCAGCTCAAGTAATCTGGTACAGAACCATCTCCTCCAGCCAGCCATTACCCTGAAGAAGTGAGCAGTGATGCTGTAGGAGAGAGCATACCCCCTGGAGCAGACGTTCCTCTGGAGGAAGACAAGGAGACAGGAAAAAAAAAAAAAAAAAAAAAAAAAGAAAAAAGAAATTAATTCCTTCCCTTTTGAACTGTGATTTTTCTTGAAGTGTTTTGGGTGTCTGGCATGACAGTGCTTGGCTAACACAGAACCACCCTGGGGGATCCTGAGCATCAGTCAACAAAACCAAGAGCAGGTGGCACAGGAGGACATGGTGTATCCCCATGAGAGCATCCCCAAGCCTCCACCTGTGTGTGTGCACCAGAGGTGAACATTGTCAGGAACAACACAGCTGCAGAGAACACTCCTGAGCCACTGCCAGGCCACATGCTGACCCCCACAGGTGATTTCACCCCCATGGGGCTGGGCAGTGCACACCCAGCTCCAGCTGCCCTGGCTCCACCCTGGATTTGCCTACACTTCTTCCCAAGGGTTCTCTCTCAATAGCACAAAAATGCCAGGATTCCAAAGCAATGAACCCACAAGCCATCCCACAGACAGCAGTGCTGAGGAGATTAGGGGCTGGAAAGTCTCAAGCATAATGAGTGGAACCTCTCAACAGTCTGACATAAACTTGTTTCAAGTTTGCCTGCATTAATTCCTGCCCTAAACCCAAGTTTGTTTCTTTTTCTAGAGCATTTACCAGAAAGAAGTTATCATTTGGCTAACAACACATACCAGCTCTGAGTTTACAAAATGGAAGAAGTCCTCACAGTCCAGCAGGGTTTTCTTTCCTTTCTGACAAGTCAGGATCAGAGCAGATGCAGGGAGCCCAACCAGAATCCTTAGGCAGAGAAAAATAAAACCAAAATGGATGTTACCATCAAGAAGAGACCCCAACTCCACACTCTCAGGGCACGTGCTTTGATATTCAGGGGAGTCTGAGAGCACATCAGATGTTAACAGAACCTGCACAAGGAATTTTTCCTGCATTTCACTGAGATACACACAGACTCCTTCAAAGATACTACCAGCAGCTCAAAACTGGGAGCACACACCTAGGCTCTAGCAGCAAAGAGAGTAATTTAACAGTGGTTAATGCAGGAAGAGTGTTGCTGGCTATACAGAGGCCATGAAGATGTGGGGTCTTTGACATCCAGGCTGCTGGCAGGGGCAACTGGTAGCCCCTGATGGCACACACCAGTGTGGGTACCAGGGAATGGATCCCTCCTGTACAGCATCAGCTGCAGTCACTGCAGAACCAGGGGGGAGCCCACCCACCCCCCCACCTGCTCTGCNNCCTGCTCTGCCCCCCCCCAGCTGCATTCACCTTCTCTGCTGCAGCAGCTCCTGCTGCCTCCACAGCTGCTGGCCCACAGCAGAGCCATGTTCTCCATTTCTCAGCCTTTCCTGGAGGATCCCAAACAGGAAATGTCTCTGGGCACCCGAGGAGCCAGGCAGCAGCTTTCCCCTGCACCACAGCTCCAGCACCATCTCCTGCACAGGCAGGTGGGGCAGAAACAGTTTGGTCAGGGACATGCACTCAAGTGCATTCCAACCCTCTGTATTTCTCTGAAGCAACACAAAGAGAGCAGTAACAAAGTTCTCTCTCTCTCCATTTCCATGCTTGCAGCTGAGAACCAAATGACAGCCTTCCATACACTGAGGTATCAGGAAATGCTTTGGTCAGATTTGAGGACTGACCATCCAGATACTCATCAAAGTGTGAGATCACCTGCAGCTTGCAGAGGATATCAGGACTGACTGACATCTTCAACTGGCCACAGCTACCCAGGTCCAACCTGAAATTAAGAGATGGAGCAGGTAACTAATCCCTGTCAGCACAAGGGGACCCCACAACTCAAATAAAGTCCAATGGCTTCAGGTTAACACCAAGCTCTAACATTATTGTCCCTTAACTAAGCTGCAGGTGAGGCAGCAACTCTCCTCTGACCCTCCCTCCTTATTTTCCAGCTTCAGCCACTTCCTCAGGGACATCAATGCTTGTCTGGACAAACAAATCTGAATTCAAATTCAGCTTTAAAAAGACAGACAGACTCTGGGACTTCAGCTCCAGACCTCTGTCACCTAAAGCAAGATTCTTATGCAAAGCCTGGTGAGTCAGGCAGAGCCAGCTCCCAGCCAGACCTGTGAGAGGGAATCACCCCACTGCAGAAGACAGAGGAGCTTTCAGCTCCTGGCTTGCCAGGCCACCAGCTGAGCCACTGCTTCTGCAGGAACACAGGTTACAACACAGAACACCTTTGTGAGGAGTCCAAAATGGTGTTGAGAATGATGCCACACGCCTTCTGCAGGTCTCCATCACAGCCACCAGCAGCAGAAGGTGCAGGAAGATAGTGCTGATAGATGGCCCAGTCATGGAAATCCTGCCTGCAAGAGGGAAAGGAGAAGATCAGGGCATTTACATGGTGCCACCTTTAATGGGGATGTAAAAGGGAGTTCATGAACCCAGTGGATTGAGATAACAGCACCCATCTAAGTGCAGCTATAAAGAGAGCCCCACAGGGCTGATGTCAGCCTGTCCTTGCTTCCAGAAACAGAGAGTTTTGGGAAAGGTTATTTGGAAGGACTTGTGATGCAGGCCAGAGGTTATCTGGGTGAACTTTCCCAAGGTAAAACACATGCCTCCTTCTAGCACTGCCTGACCTCTGGACAAACCAGAGCAGCTGACAGGTATTTGTGTATTTCTGACAGGTATTTCTCCAGCTGCCTGTTTACTGACTTCTGTTGTCAAGTTCCTGATCTCCAACACTTTCTCTTAACTGGGTGGGAAAGTGACTCTGGAATGATTTCCTTTTGAGCAGAGCCCCTCTGCACTCACCTTTCTGAGGCAGAGAGAATATCCTTTTCAGGGTACACTTCCAGCTCCAAGAGCAGCCACTCCCTGAAAGACAACTGGGGAAAGCAATGACTGAGGTAGGAGGGCAGTCCAGTGAAGCAGCTTGTGTAGAATGGCCACCATCTCCAACACAAACCCACCCTCACCCCCCCCCAGACACAAGGCTCTGCAGACTGAGAGAGATGAAACAGGAGACATCAGCCCAAGGAACCTCCAGTACTGTTTCCCTTGCAAGAAATCTAAACTAAAACCCCACTGGCATTGAAAACTGTACTGAAAGCAAGCCTAGAAAGCACCTCACACACACCCCCACCCACCCACTCTTGACACTTCCAAACATGCTCATCTTCTTAAAGTCTAGAATAAACATGTTATTAGAAATAAACGCTGAAATGAACAAAGCACCACAGTCAGACAGACTGGTGTAAGCATCAAAGGAAGGCATTGCAGCCTTGTACATCAAGCCAGCCAAGCACAAGGAGCCATTCCAGCAACATGACAACCTCCTCTGCCCAAAGACAAACTGGTTCTCTAGGAGCTAGGTTGAAAAAGAGAAAGCCTGTCTCACCAGATGGAGTGCAGGGGTCTCTAATAACTGAGATGTTCACCTCCCCCACAGCAAGGCAGGGGAGGCCTGAGGTGGCTGAGAACACCACAAACATCCACACAAAGCTCAGGGAAAAAAAAAAGGCAAGGAATATTTTCAGTTATTTGACTCATGGCCACCTCTTCAGACAGCCCACAGCAGGAGCTGGAGGCTGTGGACAGGTCTCCACAGCTCTTGGTCACTTTCTGACTGATACATCTTCTCAAGGTTTCTGCTTTTGCCATGAAGACACAGAAAGAGCTTCACCTCTGCTTTTCTTTTCTGCCTTACCATCACCAGCACAATCTACCACCAGCCTTGAGCACACAGCCTGGCAGACATGATGCCTTCAGACCAGCTTTCCAGGCACCACATCTTTACAGGAAGCTTTTATCACCAATAAAGACATTGCAAAGGGCAGATCTGGGAAAAAATGAGAATTACAGTGGGAACTGAAGCCATGGAAAAGGTTTATACCTGGAATGCTTTTTCTTTCAAGAGCTCCTGTAAGCGTGGTTGCTTCCACAGGGAGAGGCTGGCTTGTTTGTAGCTAAGGGAGGGGCAGGACAGGGAGCTCCAGAGGGGCTCAGCTGTACCCCCCTCACACAGGGCTCCCCGAGCTCCCAGGCACAGCCGTGGCACCAGGTACTGCAGCTAAAACAGAGGCACAACAACCCTGCATGTTTCCACCACCACAAAAAATAATAATAATAATTAAAAAAATAATAATTAAAAAAATAAAAAAATAAAATTAAAAATAATAAAAATAAAAAATTAAAAAATAAATAATAATAAAAAAATTAAAAATTAAAAAATATTTTAAAATATAAAAAAAACATAAAAATAGGCCCAGTGTAACCTGTGGTTGTGTAAAGCTGCCAAACAAGCCCCTACACAAGATGTCAAGATGGGAGGGTACAAAGGTGCATTTTTATGCAGTTTTCATTGTACAAGTTACAGTTGCAGAAGGAAATTGAACTGAGACTGACTGTTCTCCTAAGTAACAGCAAAATGTTTTTCCTTTTACCTTTTTAAGCAGGCTGGAAGGAAGCAAGGCACTCAAATCTTCATGAGAATAAGGGGAAAATTTGCACATAAGGTAAGATGCTGCTGCAGTGCAAAACCTGGTGGAGAAAACAGAAATAATTCCCTTATCTGCTTGGTTCAATCCTCTCTCTTCCACTCATGAAGGTTCAAACACAGACTGGGCATTAAAAATGCTTTTAACTGATACAGCCCAAACACATTTGTTGCTTTTGGGACCACTTCTGCTTATGTGCTCCCAACTCCAAATGGATTAAGGGCACAAATTTCAGAACCAGAGACAAAACTAAGACCTCTGACAGCACCCAGGCAGCTTTCCCTGCAGGCAGTACAATCACCAGGATGCTGTTTCCCATGGGATCACCACCAGCCTGTTTTCTCTGTGCAGCACAAACACCAACAGATGCTCTGGAGATGCCCCAGAGGAGCTTTACCAGCATCTCTCCCCTGGCAAACCTAAACCCATCACCTGGGGCAGCAGAGATACTGTGGGCACCTGGTCTCACCTCATGCAGAAAGCAAAGGACTCTTCTGTCCTGCACACTAGCAAGACGTTCCAGTACTCAGAAACAGAGAGAACCTGTTGAGGAACAGGCTGAGAAATCCCAAAATTGGCTTCCACTTTAGGAATTAAAGCTCTGGACTCACTTAAGTGGATCACAAAAGCTGCTAGTCCTAAAATATGAGCATCATTCAGGGAAGGGCCCTGCAAGCCAAGAGGGAGAAACATTTTATTTGTAACAAAACAACCTTTCTCAGGGAAAAAACCCCTCAGAATTAACTGAGGAGCAGAACATTGCTGCTCTCCATTGACTAATCAGTATAGATGAGTTACATGAAATTTGCTCTTCCTTCCTTGAAACTGAGCTGCTATTCTTGGTCAACCTGCAGCAAAATGTGTATGTTTCTGTGATGCAGCAACTTCAAGCAACCAGCTGTAAATTCAGCCCAACAGAATTCAGGGGTTTTAGCTTCTGCAACAGCTCACCTAGCCCATCAGCCTTTTCATTTCACCCTTGCAGTATCACAGGGTAAAGGCACCCCTGATTTGGCAGCCTTTTATTTTTAAAAAAGGTGTACAACTGAAATATTTAATGTGACAGCTTAGGAATTAAACATGTGACTATTTTTCTTCTGGCTCTGTTCATAACATTGGTTATTTTAGCTCCTGTTAAAATGCATCTCAGAATGCATCAACCTCCTGCAGTAGTATTTCTGTAGGAAAATATCCAGCTCATGCTCCTGACAGCACATCCATACAACTTGGCCAAAGTGAGATTGGTTTTTGAACGTTTAAAAGTCAGTGAGGTCCCTCCACAGTGCAGTCCCAAGAGGTACATGCCCCACAGCTCAGGAAATGGAGGTAGGATAGCCTCTGGCACCCTACAACCATATGATTTGTGGCTGGAAAACTAACCTGATGATAAATAAGCTGGCAGAGCCTGCCCAGAAGTGCAGGTAGGAGGTTCCTGTGTCCACACATCATCCTGACAAACAAGGAGAGACATGGTCCCTGCCTGTGGAAGGTACAAACCACATATTTTATTGCTTCTTTTTATCTCCAAAACACAGGAAGATTTAAAAATGCTTGAACACACTGACTCTGAGCCATACTTGTCTGTAAATAGAGGACAGTTATCATTCCATTTATCAGCTCAGAGGAAGTCCCATTTTTGGAGTATCTGAGCAGAGGACCCCTACAAAGACATAACTCCACCAGTGCTCTGCCTCCAGGAGGAACCCACCTGGGGCACAGACAGCATTTTTCAGACAAAGAGTGCAAGGTAAGTAGAGACAGAGCCATAAGTGGCATTGAAAAGCAAAGCAAGAGCAAAAAGGAACTGTCAGGCCATGGCTCTGTCACAAAACAAAAGGGAGTGACTCTCCTACAGGGCATTTCCACCCAAAAACCCATCCCCAGAGACCAGGTGGGCAGCTGGCTTTAGAAACACTGTCCTGGGATGCTCTTGTTTATCACTGCTGCTCTTCAGTTCAGGTTTTCAATACAGATTCATCTGCTCCTGGCAGAACAGTGTGACAGAGAGGGAAAGGTGCCCTGGCTGCAGCAGGCTGAGCTGCCCAGGGGCGGGCAGGGTGTTCTGCACCCTCAGCAGCTGAGCTCAGCCCAGCTCCTCAGGGCCTTGGCATTTTCCAAGCAACTTTTCAGTGAAGTATTGACCACAGGGTTTCCAGGCTTCTTTTACATCATCAGGGAGACTATTACTCCAGCCCTTCCAGGGGTGTAGGACCACCAGCCTCACTCCCATTCCACAGAAGATGTGGCATTAGGGGTGAAGGGTGAGGCAGAAGCACTGAACCTGCCAAAAAGGCACCCTGAAGACACACCAGTGCTTGCTGTCACAAGATAAACACTCTTCTTCCCTTATCTCCTGTATCAGCCAGCAAGTAAATCCTGGACAAAAAGCATTTGCTCCATTCCCCACCCCCAGCACAGAGCTGGAAGCACCAGCCTGAGCACACGGGCTTTGTGGCAAGCTTTGTATGTTGTCACAGCACAAAGCAGAGCCAAATGCCACCTTTTTTCTGAGGAGATTAGTAATGACTGAGGAGAAGCATGTTTTATTTATGGATATACATCAAAGCACAGGAGTTCTTAGATGACAGAAACTCAGAATAAAGCAGCCTGCCACTGCCAGCCTGGCACGGAGGGTATGAACAGCCCAAGTCCCTCCTCACCCCCCAACAAGTGCTGGGATTCTACTGCATTAACCACTTTTGATTTCCCTGCTCTCACTGGTTCCTTACCTGTCAGGAGGGTTAGAATAGGAAGCAGCTATCAGGTTTTGGCAGAACGATGTCAGCAGCAGATCAACAACCTGGGAGAAGAGACACACTGCTAATTCCTACACACTGGGCTGGATATCCACACCTGATCTGTGCTGCCTCTGTATTATGTTTCCTGACATGAAAACAAGGAGACAAACTGGCTAATGACATCCACTGCCACTAGAAGAGATGGAAAGTTAAGCCCATAACAGCCCAGCAATAATCCCAGCACCCAACAAAACACCTAGACAAGCCAGGAGAAGAAAGCCTGGCTCCCCCCAAGCCTATCTCCAGATCTTGCCACCAGACACCCAACAACTTCCAGGAGGTTAAAACATATAAATAGTTTGTGCAGGGCAGGACAGGATGAGGTAGATGAAAGAAGAATGCACTTCCTGTTCTCCCCAGACAAAGCAACCTTTCAGGGTACTGCCCAGATGGATGTTTTATCTGCCCATCCCCACTCCTCTCCCCCCGAGGCAGATGGTACTCACACTCTGCTGGCAGGGCTCCAGCTCAGGGGCAGGAATGTTGACTTGGATTGGAGAACTGGAAGCAGCAGCTTCATTCTCCTCAGTGCTGTGACCCCAGAGGCTGGTGAGGATGTCAGAAATCACTGCAATCTGTGCTGGCACCTCTGCAGGGAGGTAACAGGAGAAGAGGAGAAGCAGGACAGAAGGCATAAAAGATTTACAACTCCAGAGAGCAGGAAGAACAAGTGAAATATATACACTAACTGATCACAGAGCAGAGTGTGTTATGAAAAGCCTCAACGAGCAAGAAGTGTTAGCTGGATCCCCACCTCCACTTCAGAAGACAGCATTACTTTTTGCCCAGTACTATTATTACCAGTGGGCATCAGGAATAGTTTTTCACAGCAGAAAGGACACAGCCTTCAAAAGGGGGCCCAGGGCACTGGGTGAGCTCCAGGCAGGGAAGCAAAGAACAGGGTTGTACAAAGTGACCCTCACAAAGATTCCTGAAGTTCCAAACTCAGGCACTGGAAATATGTCAGATGTTAAACTCTCTTTTTTGTTTGTTTGTTTTTAATAGCTGGAAGGATTACAGAGATCTGAAAGATTACAAGGTACCTACCAGTGGCAAGTAACTACTGCTGCTGCTGTGGCTAGCATCAGCCACACTTTATTAATGCAGCTTTTGTAACAGTGATGGGTAGGTAGGAAGTGCCTCCTGCATACCTTGGTGTTTAGCCTGGTCCACAATCAGCACCCCCAGTGCAGCCAGCTCAGCCTTCAGCTGCTCAACAGGCTCTCTGGAATGGCTGCTCTCCACTTTGGAGTCACCTAGACAAGGAGAGAAAGGCAACACTATTCCTGCCTCTGGCATTGCATCACTTCACACCACACATTTTCCATACAAGCAGTGTTTTCTTCTCTATAAACTATAACAGATCCCCAAACTGTCAATCTGCCACACACAGAGCTTTGTTTTTAGATTCTAAGTGTTCTGTTTGATGAATCATATATGAGTTTATGCCTAGCTGCAGAAAGGAATCCAGTTTTTAAAGAGAAGAAGCAGAGAGTTCTCCTTTCAAAGTTTTTTCCCTACTTGCTTTAGCTCTCTGTCCCTCACAGAAACATTTGATGTCCTCAAACTCAGCCTCAAAACAGAGACAGACTTAACAGTGTAAATGCTATGTCATCAGCTTCTCCCCTAGCCCAGCACCACACAACATCTCCAGATGCTCTGTGTTACATCAGTCTGGCTTTTTTTTCTTTAAAAGGAGAAATAAAAGGAAATTCCTTCTGCCACTAAAAAGAGTGTCCCAAACCCACCCCTGCTGCCTGCCAGACAGGAACAGCCTCTGGGACAGGGACCAGGAATAGCTCAACCATGAACACCAGAAGGAAATAACAAAGGTTTAAATTAATACTCATGCTAAATACACTGCAAAGCCAGGAGGTGTTGGGAGAGTGCTGAGTCACCTTTGTGTGCAAGAGTCAACACCAACAAACACGGCAGGCTGAGAGCTGGCCAGTGCTCAGTCCTGCTCTCAATCCAGCCTGGAAGAGCCCTGGGGATGGATGGAGGCAGGGGATGGGCAGAGGAGGCAGGTCAGGATGCAGGGGAGGCTATGCCACTAGAGGCCACTGGCAATTCAGGGACTCCCACAGAGCTCTGGCTGCCTGTGGGGCCCCTGCTCATCCCGGAGGGACTCCTCATGCCTGCTGGTTGTCAGGACAACGTCAGCAGCAGCTCCTGCACATCTGTGGCTCAGGCACTGCTGCATCACCCTCCACAGCTGCTGCAGCTCCAGAGAGCTTCAGACACCCCAAGTGCCCTGAGCAGTGTCCTTACAGATTCCTCTCCAGATGCTTATCTCCCCCACACTCTGGGAATGATCTGTGCTCACCAGCCAGACCTCTCCATTCCCTACAAACCCCCTGGTGAGGACACTGCCCATTGTAAAAATGCATCTGAAACACCCACTTGCTTGAAAGAGAGAAGACTGCTCACTAAATACCCAGGGGACTGACACACTGCAGCCAGGGGAGCTGGAATCAGCAGGACCTTCCCACCCCACGCTTGGAAACAATGGGCTGCAGTCTCTGCACTGCTGGCTCCCTTCCCAGCCCCTCCTGCTCCCCAGCCCTTCTTAAATCCCTTCTTAAAAGGAGATGATGGAGAATCCCAGCAGCACAAGTGCCATCATGCAAAGGAGGAACACAGCAGGCTCACACCCTTGGCACCCCAGAGCCCAGGAGCACGTGAGCTGCAAATGCTGAATCAGAGAAATGTGCTTGAGCTTGGTTTAAAACAGCCAGCCCAGTCCAAGTCAGCCAGCCCAGGCCAAATCAGCCAGCCCAGGCCAAATCAGCCAGCCCAGGCACCACTTACAGCCTCAGCACAGCATGGAGCTCTGCAGGGATCAGGATGGGCAGAGAAGGCCATTAGGAGGGTTAAACTATTTAACACTTCAACAAGACATAAAGGACATGCAGGTATTTATGTATAGAGACCTCATCAGCCAAATTCTTGAAAGTTTTCTGTTCTGGAGGGCATCAATGGAAAAATCAACTTGTCTTCAAAGTGATCCACATGTAAATGTCACATTTTTTTACCTTGTAACATCTTCTCTTTCATAGCACAGCAGGCTTGCATGTATGTGGAATACAAGTGTGAGGGTATTTTATCAGCTCTGTCCAGAAAAAAGAAAAAGGCATTTATTATGCCCCATGACCACACCCAAACTTCAGCTCAATTATACATAATCCTAAACACCAGCTATGAATGAAATGTAATTAGAGGCTCCAGTGCACACAGACCATCTGATGCACTTTTTAATCATCATCTAACATGAGACAGACATTTCTCTCTGAGGCTCTCAGAGCAAGCATTACACCTGCCACACAAGCCATACAAACCCAACACTACCTAGATTATCAACACACTCAGAACTATCTCACACACAGCATGTGTCCACAGTCAGAGGGAGGTGGAAGCTGTGTGACATGCAGTAGTCACACACCTAAACACTGAAGTGATGGAGCCAAAGCCTGACCTGCAACACTTGCTGGGCAGACACTCAGGACTTACAAAAAACCCAACATGAGCTCCCCAGAACTCAGCTGCTTCTCTAACAATTTTAATTTTAAAAATTGATCCAGTCTTTATTTTAGAGTCAGACTGGAATAACAAGGCAGGACTGAATGCCTCATCTGTAGGCAGTGCTGTGAATATTTTTTTCTTCACAGTGGGTTACAAAGGAATTACTGGAGTTAAAGCTGTTTCTACAACACAGAAAAACACATTTAAACATGCATGCAGGACAAGCTGGAGTTCTGAGTGGGACTGGGGCATGATCCTGGTGTCCCTGGAGAGCAGTTAATAATGAATTAACACCCACAGGAGCTTCCTCTTCCCCCATACCCTCTCCCAAAGGGGGTCTCATCTTCCTCATAAAATTTCATATTCATTCTCCAAAGTTTGCCTAGAAATACATCTGGTCTGCAGTCAGAGGGCTGCAAGGGACTCCTAGAGAATGGTTTCACAGTGGCTAGAGGACAGAACCAAAGGCATTCACCTACAGAGACAAGCTACCCCATGGACAGCCCTGCCAGGGGCTAGCAACACTTGATGCTTTGTAAACAAGGTGTCAAAGCCTCAGAAAACCTGATGGGAAGTCAAATGTTGCAAGTCCCAAAGCACAGAAAATAACACCAGGAAGTCTCCATACCTCTTTAAAGTATCTATAAAAGCCACACGCACATCAGGGGCTTTAGGGAGCTGCAAGAGAAAAAGAGGCAGGTTAGGAGCAAATTACCTCTCTACAAACACACAGGATCAAAGGGAAAAAAAAAAAAAAGCCAAAACCAAATACTAACCACCCGTGGCCTGAGCAAGGCAGGAAGAAACCAGGATGTGTAATATGGTCTCCTGAAAATACTGAGACAGAAAAGAAATACAGCAAAATATTAACAATGCCAAAGCTGCAAAGTGCCATCTCATCACCCTGAGAATTAATTTGGCTCCTGCAAGTAAGAAATATTCATGGAAACATGACTAACCACAGAGAAATCAAGCTCAGATTAGCCCATAGGTATTCACAAGTTCTTTAAATAATGAATCCATTATAACATCTGTGGACTCCTCTGGCAGGTGTGCATCTGCATTTTCACTTTCTGCACAAACAGCCTCTACCAGGACAACAACTGAGGAAGTGGTTACCATGGGAAAAAATTCCCAAAACACATCCTTTCTCACATCCTTAGCTTTTCTAGGTTTGTTATTCTGATCTGGACTTGGCTTGTATCATTGCAGACAAAGCCCAGGAGTGTTGAGAGCACACAGTACCTGGCTTCTATCACTGATGTTGGGATCTTCCTCGTGTTCTCAAAGATCTGAAGGGCTTTTTCCACATCACGGAGTGCCTGGCCCTGGGGCTGCCTCACACAAGTAACAAGGAGAGAAACATGTGAGAAAGGGAGGATGAGGAGAATCTCCCCTGCTTGTTCACTCAGGGCTGTGCTGCAAAGGGAGGAGACTGAACAAACACCACTGAGTAGCAAGAACCACCTGATCTGCAGAGTAAAACTGCAGGATGGAGAAACCAGGCCAAATTCTGCTCCAAATGTGGTTTATTGTTATTCTGCTTTACTTTATACACTTGGAATTAAGAGCCATAATCTTTGCTTCCAGCCCCTGCTACAGTGCTGCAGGCAGAGGCACTGCCTGCCCAGGTTTCTCTTCTTCAAGCCACAGCACAGACTGCAACAGCCCAGGCCAGTTTCCCAACTGACAAACAGATCAGACCTGGGAGAAATGAAATGAAATCTCACCTGCCACTTCCAGTTCATGAGAGGACTGGATTCCATTGCAATACATTCAACTTCCCTGTCTGTCATCAGCCTGTGTTCCATCTACCCCAGCTGTCTGGATAAATGAGGCTCCCCAGCTCATCACATTAGTGAGCAGAACACAGGAAGGAGCAACAGAGCCAAATGCTTCAGATCAGTCACTGCTGCTACCCAAAGCTTAGCATGAACCACAGTGTGAAGCTGCAGCCTGCAGATTCCCACCCCAAATCTCCTATAAATGTGAACACTTTGATACAACACCACGTGCCAGCATGCTGTGCTGAAAAGCACTGAGATACACACAAAATGCTTTCCTGTGACACCAAATCACTGGGAGAGCAAACCCACAGCCCCCACTCCTGCACACCTCTGCCCTGCATCACCACACCACTACACACCTCTCTTTGTCCCCTAAAATCCCCCCTACAGACTCTCCCATTCCTTTTCTACACCCAAAAGTTTAGGATGGGCAAGAGGCAGCCAGCAAAGAGCAGGGCTGGCTGGCTGGCTGGCTACTGTGGGTGCTGCTTGGCCAGGAGCTGGCCTGGCTAATTGACACGTTGTGTAGTTACAATTATAACAAATAACTATATTTGACTGCTGCAGCTGCCTCACAAAATACTCATCACAGCCTGTGTGCCCCCTCTGTAAGTCTGGTTCTCCTGAGGTCTGGGGACAGTGTATTTCTGGCCACTAATCCCCACCTTAAAGCTGGGGGAAGTTTGGCACCATGCTCAAACTTGGTAGGAGTGGCAGACTGGTGGATAATCCGAGTCCTTTTCTAGAGGAAAAGGGGCATAGCTGATGAGAAAACTGTTAGAGAGAGCAGCAGTACCTGCACAGACTCATCTGTGGTGGACAAGTCTTCATAGAGCCCCATGTCCTCTATAGCAACCTGTGTGAGGCAAGGGAGAGGTAAGCAGGGTACTGCCCAGACAGCACTTTGACAGATCCAGAAAGAACTCTTTGGAAAGAGACAATTTGTTACTAACCTTGAGGTCAGCCAGCCTGGTTTTGGCCAGGGTGATGTACTCCAGCAGAAGGGACCGATGTTTTGTTGGCACAAAGGGTGGGTACATGATGTGGACCTGGAATGTGAGATTCACAACGAGATTCACCATTTTTACTGAAAGTTAGGCTGAAATTCTGGTCCATGTTTACAGTCATGTACCTCAAATATTTGCCCAGAGAAGATAATAATGCTTGTTTTAAGACAAGACATTTTCATGGCAAGTGACATGCAGGTTTTCCCCCCGAAACAAAATCACTGTTTCTTAAGTTTAAACTTTAAAGTTCTTAAATTTAACCCAGTAGAAGGAATTCTTCTTGTTAAGTAAACAAAATCATCTCAGACTTCCTTACTTCAGGGAGAAAAGGTTTGGAATAATGTCTCTGAGTAATGCAATTACTATAACAACATTACTAACGTGCTGAGCCTAGTCCAGGACACAGAATGCAGTAACTCCAATAACAATAACCACCAGCTGAAGCTAACCAAAGGCACAGGGGTGCTCCCTTTGGAGCAGCTCTGGGTCAGCCTGGAGAAAACCACCTCCATCAGCATCTTCTCACCTTCAAGTAGGGCGCTGCCTCAAAGGGCACCAGCTCTGACAAGAACTCCAAGAGGAAGACCAGAGCTTTCTTGCTGCTCCCATGGTGACCACCAGCACTCCCAAAGGAAGCCTGTGAGGGGGAAACAACACCACAGCCCTTCAGTGGGGGGAGAACCCCCACCCCACACAAACCTCTGACACCCCTGGCAGGTATCTGCTCTCTCCAGACACAGTTGTTAGATGTCTCTACACTGTTTGCTTTGAGTTTCTTTGTCCATTGCCACATCATGCTCAAGGTTCCTTCTGATGTGCCACCACAGGGGAGTTAAACAAGCCAAATCCAAGCTGCACCAAAGGATCAGGATTAAACAAGGAACAGCCAACCTGCAGGTTTCATTTGGGCATTAAAAGGAAAACACAGCAGTCTGAGACCATGCAGAACACAAGCAGTTCATCTTTTGATACCTCCTGAGCACTATCAGCAAAGGCTGAGCTCAGATTTGCAAGCTCATACAAAGGAATCTACAGGTTTAAATTATGTGGAGATTTGCATACCTAAAATACCATGGTGTTTACAGCTAAAGGCTAACAACCAATTATCTGTAAGGTCAAACACAGCAATTACAGCTGCATGCAAACATCCAGGAAGCAGGAATGCTTCATCTGCAGCAGCCCAAAACTTATGCAGTGACACAGTGTTGGTTATCAAGATACTGAAATCCATCCAAGATGATGATTATAACAGGAATTACATGTCTGCATTCCTGACAAATCACTAGAGAAGGCAAGATGGACTTAAAAGATGAAAGAAGGAATGGTGGAGAGAAAGTCAAATAAATATATTCTTTGAAGACACAAAGGCCACAATAAATACTAAAACATTCCTCATACCAATACAGTCACTCATTACTCATTCCATTTTCTTTTTTTTCCTAGTTCCTGGCTATCTTGTCTGAAGCCAGGCTTGTGCTGTGCAGCAGAGCATTCCTCATGCACAGGAATGCTCCCAGACTCAAAGACAACCAGTCAGGCCTCATCTGGCCTTACCTTGAACCACTCAGAGTAAGGCATGAAGACAGCAGGACCCTCTAGGGCAGCCTGGCGAGCGATCAGGAAGGCAGTGACCATGTTTTCCATGTCATAATTCTCAAAGGCCTTCACCAGGAGATGGCTCAGGAGATCTGGAAACATAGAACAGTAACTTCAAACTTGGCTCTTGACAACCGTGCTGTAGCTTTCTATAGTAAATGAAGACAAATATCTGTGATAAAACATCTGCTGTGGAAAGAAGGACTGCTACTGCAGCTTGGGAAACCCTTGGAATTCACTTGTATTGTTTCCAGCAGTCAGACACTTTGGGATTTCAAGGACTGCAAGGGGTCCAGCCAGGGGATCATCAGTAAGAAGCATTAACAATAGTGAGACAGAAAAACTGAGCTTCAGTAATCACTGCTCCAATTAATACTGAAGGTAGCTGTCAAATAACCATTCCCAGCTGCACACAAAGTTCCAGAAGCATCAGGCACAAGGCCTGGCATCCACATTCCCCCTGCTTCCCATTGGATGAATGGAAAGGATCTTTTTGCTGTTCTCTTCCATGTATAAGTGTCAAAAAAGCAGCTCAGAAGACTGCACTGCTGAGCCAGTCAGCACAGCTCCTCCAGCAGCACCTGAGCTGCACAAGTAGCAGGCACAAGAGCTGCCTGAGCCCCACCTACCTCTGAAGAGCTGCTCAGCCTCAGCCTGACAGACAGCCAGTGTGGAGACACAGGAGAGGACGTGATGCCAGTTGACTTCCCGGGTCTCCAGGACCTGCTGCAGCTGGCAGATGGACTCCTTTGCACTGAATGCCAGTAAGAGCTGGAAGAGAGACAGCAATGCTCTCCTCTAGGACCACAAAGACAGCCACCCTATAGCTGACTGCCAATGCAAGGAAGGCTGAAGAGGGACTTTTCATAGAAGTATCCAGCAGTAGGACAAGGGGAAATGGATTCAAACTGAAGGAGGTTTAGACTGGATTTAGGAAGAAGTTCTTTAGTACAAAGATGCTGAGACTCTGGAACAGGCTGTCCACAGAAGCTGTGGCTGCCCCCTCCCTGGAGGTGTTCAAGGCCAGGTTGGATGGGGCTGGGAGCAGCCTGGGCTGGATGAGGTGTCATCCAGGGGTTGGGGTAAATGATCTCTAAGGTCCAGTCCAGCCTCAGCCATTCTGTGATTCCCTGTGATTCTCTGATAATTCACTTCAGCTCTGGCATACAGCCCTGAGTGGAATACACTCACACAGTGTCTTGCATGACCCCTGCAAAAGCCACCAGCACTGGTTACAATATACAGTTATGTTCCAGCTCTTTTGGAAGTCATTTTATTCTGTAACAGAAAAAACTCACATCTTCAATTATTATCCTTACTCTTGTTAATGAGCTGAGCACAAAAGTCCCTTTTTCTTCAAAAGTCACTTGCACAGAAGTAGTATTTTCTTTCTCCTGTGTCACACTGCCTACAACTCCTGGCAGCAGGTCAGATTTTGTGACTGGGAGGCACTATTTTTAAACAACCTCATTTCAAGTATTTCAATGAACATAAACCAAACATAGTAAAAGTTCTTCTGGAAAAGCAGGAACACCTACTTTGTGGTACAGGGCCGTGAGCAGGGGGCAAGTTCTGGTAAAGCTCCACTCTTTCTGCATCTGGATGGCATCAGACACTGCACCCAGAAAAAGAGAAGTTTACTCTTCAGCAATAGATTTTAAAACACACCCAAAATCTGTAACTTAACCACATGAGATTGCTTTTTGGATTGGATATGAAAAACTGCCTGTGGAAATCCTCTCTCTCATGTGCCTCTGGAACACAAGCTGTGACAACAGGGGCCATGCTGCTCCACTGCAGCACTGTCATCTCAAAGCTGCCCTTAGAGCTGTCACACCATCATAGCCCAACACAGGCAGAGAACCAGCATGGAACCATCTTTTTCCCCAACAATCCCTCCCAGCTGGAAGCCAGCAGTGACACAGCTCTCCCACACAACAGGGCAGCAGCTCTAGGTCACAGACCAGAGAGGGATTTTATCAGAGATTTCTGTATTCCAAACATATTTCTTCCTAAAATCATTAAACCTTACAATTAACAGTCAGGGATTGGAAGTCTTCCTGCCTTGATCTCTACCACAAGAAACATCCAGTCAGCAGAGAAAGGCCAAGTCTTGTGCTTAAACCCAAGCACGTGCAGGGGCCAGACTGTTTTATGCCCCTGTCTGCAGCACCACCTCTCCCACCCAGCTTCTCCTCCTGTCAGAACCTCTCCCAGAGGCCAGAGCTCTCCATGTTTGCTCTCTATTAGCAATTGGCTGCAATTAGACATGAGTTCAGGACCCAGTGGCTGAAGCTCTGTCTGAAGACACTGATTGATTTTCCACCAAATGTTCTGCAGCCCCAATGAATTCCCTTTTTTATCTGATCTGGCACCTGGGGAAAGAGCTGGGGGCCAGGATGCTTCCCGGTCTCCCCGTGCTCCAGGCTGGACTCAGGAAAGACCAGACTCACTCCTCCCTGCCTGCTCTTACCTTTCAACAAGGGGTTGTAGGTAAGAACCTCAGTCAGGGTGTGTCTAAAGAACTGCCTCAAGGAATCCGGGTGAACGGCGTTTTTATAACCTGAGAGGTTGAACACCTTGAGCCTACAGAGGACAAGGAAATGTTCAGAAGCAATGCACAGGGAGTGTCACCAGCCAGGCACTGAGCAGGGGAAATGACTCATTTTTCTTCTACACATCTCTTATCAAATTGCCAGAGATATATTTTTTTTTTTTATGTATTTGTAAAGTACAACTGTCCACTCAGCATTGTGTGGCCACCAGCAGTACAAGCTGGAGCCAAACGTGCACCTGCACAGGGCACAGAACTGCTTTGGCATGTACAAAGCTGTAAGACAAAATGGGTTTGGAAGCAGGAATTGGAAGAGATGATGGCACCTTCCAGGTGGTTTTGCTCAGAAGCAGAGTGAGAAAAATTGAGAGGGAATACTCACTGCACTTCAAGAGGATTCTCCAAGGTTGGTTCCAACACCCCCAGAAGACCCTTTTCCACCTGACAGCTTTTTACATGCATTTTTATTTGCACATATTTTATTAGAGAGGAGAATACTACAAATAAGTAGCACAAGGTGGGGAACATTCCCCATTTCAGTAACAAGTGAGTAAAAACCTTGTCCAGCCATTACTCAGAGGAAGGGTTTTTCTTACCAGAACCTCATAGCTTGCAACTTGGAAACATCTTCCTGCTTCTCTTTACCCACAGCATCCAGCACCCCTGTTCCCCAAGGCAGAGACACAAAAATGCAATCAGAGGAACAAAGAGCTGTGACACTAAACAACACATGAACTAACTGGAACAAAGAATTTGTGCACCCTGAAAAAGGTGACCCCATTAGGGAACTGTGCAGAAGGCATTCAGCACCACAAGATTCTCACTAAATCTTTTCAGCAGTGACACAGAGACTCAGAAACTATTAACACTAACCTTGAACCAATTTAAAAGCATTCTCAAGAACGTGCTGATAATTAAGCCATGTAGAAATGCACATAAATGAGTATTTAATGTCCTAATCATGCCATGTATCTGTGAGTGTGAACACAGCAAAGCTGCAGGAAGGGAAAGTCTGTCTGGAGACAGGGATTTGCACAAGCAAGCTTTGAACTACCAGCCCATAGGAACAATGGCCAGAACCACCCTGGCTGGACAAAGCCCAGGCTGCTGCAAACGCCATGGATTTTCAGGAGCACTGGAACCTGTTAGAATTGCTCAGCAGGAATTCCTTCAAAAAGATACATCAGCCCCAAAACGCCTGGCAGAGCTCAAAACAGGGTGACAGCTTGCAGAGCTTACTGCCTGGCCCCTCAGCCTACACCTCTCACAGACCCTTTCCTTTACAGCCTGCTGCAGCAGGGGGCTTTCTGCTTCTTGTCCCATCCTACCTCTAAAACCCTCTTTCAGCAGTTAATTCTGAGCTAGGGCAGCAGAACAGGCATCTCTCTCACAGCAGTGCACAGTGGTAACATGTAATGCTCTCCTCCCCAGCTGAGGAATACTTTAAGGTTAAGAAGGGGAGAAAAGGAGATAAACTACTTATCCCCGGGCACTGAGTTCAATGCTGCAAGATCAGTTCAACGAGCACAGAGCTCCCCCACAGCCCCTCCTTCTCTGCCCATCAAGGTCTTCACTGCTAGTCAATTGTTCTGCAGAAAGAACCCTCATGTTCCTCCAAGCAGCTGATGAGTAAAGTGATACCCCTCAAAGGAGACCCAGAAGCACAAGCTAGCAAAACTACCTGATGTAAAGCTTGTTCCACAGATTTTTCAGGCACACAGACTGCAAGTCAGCACGGGCTGCACAACCGTGAAGGTCAAACCAGGAGCAGGTTAGCCCGTGCTCCTGCCTGCCTGCAGCCTGCTTCTCTTCCCTCCAAAACCCCTGGGGTCCGTGCTGATAAGGATTACTTTTCAAGTACCAACACTGTTCAAGGGCCACCTGAGCTGGGACTCGTACTCATTGAACAGTAAATCACTTCTCTTGCAGCTTCCCCTCTTCAGCAGCAGTGCAGAAGGTCTGCAGGGCACCTCTGCCAGCAAACACCACTCCCCATGAGACAGGCTGAGGACCTGGAGGGAGGGAGGGAGGGAGGGAGCAGTCCTGGGGATCTCTCCTGCTTTTTGGGCATCCTGCAGCAGAGAAAAAGCACTGACTGCTGCTGCAGTGCCGAGCACGTGTCTGAAACATGCCAGCAAAGAGAAGTGGGTAAGTGCTGTTGCTAAGGAGACAGGAGAGAAACAGCAGCTTGCACTGAGGCATTGGGGTAGGGCACGTCAGGAGGTACAATCAAAAACTTCCTCCCCTGTACAGCAGATACAGCAAGTTACTGTGAAGGTCACCTGTGACCCTAGACAGAAATAACCCCCATGTCTGGGTAGTTTTTCTGCATCAGGATTTGCAATGCAGATCAGGGGCTGGGCTGCCCAGGCTCCCTGTCCCTGGGGACAGTTCTTGAAGACTGGACATTTCAAGATGACACAGAGACATGAGATGCTTTTGGTCAGCATAAAATAAAAAAAATAAATAAATATGTTGCAGCACATCAGTCTGCAAACCTGAGCCATGAGCCAGCAGAATAGCTTATTGGCTATTTTGTAAATTCAGAATTTAATTTGCTAAGCAGGAAAAATCCTCCTAGCTTAACCTTCGTGCTACAGGAGATTGGATTGCTTCCAATCAGGCTTGCTACAAACCAGCTCAGGTATCAGCCTGGGGTTGCATCTGGGAGCACCAGAATGAACTAGCAAACAATGCAAGAAATTATCTGCAGTGCTGGAAGACACTCACTGTACACGAGTGAGGTGGAAAGCAGAGACACATACAGTCAGTGACATAAATAGAGGGAAAAGCATCCCAGGCAAAGGATTTCTCCATAGGGATTTAGCAGTGAGAAAGGAGTGTAAGTCAATACTGCACAAATCTCCCAGCACAAAAACACTCACATGTCAACATCCTCTGTAAGACAGCACGACAGATCTGTCCAAAAATGACAAAAAAAGACAGTTAAGAGTTTAAAAGAGCCACAGTTATATGACAAAAAAGTAAATTGACTCAAAGGAAGAGTTTTGCCCCTCTTAATTTGAAGCTTAACTCTTACCTGAGGCTTTCTGGTGGAACAGATACAATAGACAGAGGGGCAAACATTCTCCACACTTACCTGGATTGCATCCAAATGGAAAAACAGAGCAAGCAAGGTGAAACCAGGAAAGCTCAAAAGGCCCTTGACCCCTCCTCTTAGAGAAATACCCCTTTAAAAAAAAAAATCACCTGGAGCCCTTCACCCACTCCAGAAGCCTCTTCTTGCTCTACACTCATCTCTTTACACCCAGCAAGGCACAGAGATAGATCATGGAACTACTTTTTTAAACAACCACTTGTAAATAGCTTCATTTTGCCCTTACATTGGGAACCTTCTTGGATTCTGGCTTCCTTCCCAGCTCTGAAGTCTGCTGGAAGCCATTCTGAAGAAACACAATTGCCAAGTCTGCAAAGCAAGAAGGAATTGAGTGTCTACACATCACTGGCTCTTTCCTCCCCATCTCAACCCATGGCTGAAAAGCCTCATTTCACTGCAGGGATCATTGCTTTTCCTGAAGTCAATTACTCCCTACAAAGAGGACCTGGAGCAATGGCTTGTAAGGAGCACAGCAACCTAAAGGATGATAAAAACTAAAGTATTTATAGGTCTTGTGCTCTGCTACCTCTGCAGAGCTCATTTGGGTTGTGCCTGACCAACTGCCCTGCTCCCAGGCTCTGACTGCAGCTCCTCAGTAAAACTGGGTTTTTCTGAACAAAACCACCAAATAAATAATAGAAATTGACATGGGGGGCAGTGCAACTGTTGAATATTTCTGGTCCACCAAATCTCAGGCACTTGTCAGGAGTGTCTCACTAGCTCATCCCTGGCCCCACACACCCTGCAGTGACACTTTCTCATGACCCCATAACTCAATGGGATACAGAAGTTCAAAGCATTTATCTTTTAAGGGGGAAAAAAAATCCTTGCTAAATTCTCCACATATAGAAATCTATTCTCCCTGAAAGGAGGTAAGAAAATGCAAAGTGAGACCTCTGTTCTGCCACCTCCAGGAGCTGGGGCTGTGAGGACAAGCAGCCTGGCCCTGCTCCACCAGTCTCAGTTTTGTGCCTTGCCTGAGAGAAGGTGCCCGAGCAGCTCCACATCCCCCCTGGGTTCCTCCTCCAGCTCACAGAGGCCACAGAGGCTGCAGCACAGCCACTCCACCACAGCCAGGGCTGACGGGCTGCTGAGAACAAAGAAAACCACAATTCAGTCCCTCCTGCTTGGGTTTTTGATCCACCATCCTCTGAGACTCAGAGAAGAGCCAACTCTGTGGGACTCTGCCCTGTATGTGCCATTTCAGTTCTTTCATTTGGACCAGCAAGAGCTTTATTTGCTCTGCAAAAAGATTCCACAGCAAACAGATCCAAAGGAAAAAACAAACGTGAAATACTTTGAGTACTTTGATGTTAAAAGTGCTGCCATTTAGAAAGTTCTGCTAGGAAAAAAGATTTCAGCTCTGATTTCTAGGATACCTGGATAAATGCTTAATAAAATAATAATTCTCTCTTCATCTATCCCTTTGGTTTGCTTAAATTTTAAGTGCAGTTGGCACTGAGGGCTTTCTCCTGTCCCATTAACAAGTAAACCAATATCCAAGGCCTAAGAGGTGACTGTAGCATTCCCTTGACACTGCAAGGAAACAGCCTGAGCTTCACCAAGGAGAGCTGGCTTAGTAGTTAGCTCAGAACTGGGGAAAAATACAGATAAATCCATTTGTAATGATTCCCTGGACATCAACTCTGCCAAACCATCCTTTGCCACACCAGGCTTTGTGAGGATGGAAGAAAACTTCTGCCAAGCAAGACTCCTGGTCAGGACCAGCACTGATTTTTATGGGTTAAATGAGTCCTGGGGTTGGGTGAGGAGTCCTGTCCCACACTGGCTGCTCACTGCCCACATGAAACCAAGCAGGAGATTGGAGATGGCCCAGGGCAGTCTCTGGTGACACCCTTCACCCAACCATTTCCCTTCCCACCAGCACCAGCTCAGCCTCCAACAGCACTAATTAACCCAGAGTAACCCCTCAGACCCAGAGTAACTCCTGAAATCCAGCTCATCCCATCACTTGCCAGCACCTGACTGGATTCTTAGTCCAGAATACTCACCACTAATCCCCGATTACATTTCAATAGGCTTTACCAGATTAAATACAGCTGCAAACCTCTAAACCTCTGCTCACCTCTCCAGCAGCTCTGCCAGCCCAACGATGTCACCTCTGTGCAGGTGCCACACAGCTTCCAGCACTGGAGGGTCCTAAGGAGAAGCCACAGTTAGGTCACAGTCTGTGTTTTGCTGTTGAATGTTAATATTAGGTCAACATAAATTATGTACAAAAAAAATTAGATGCTTAAGTTCCACTTACTCAAACTGCCCAGGACTTTTTTAGATTTTAAAATCCTAAAACAGGAAATACCAGATTAGGAAAGACTATATTTGATTTTTTTTCTCCCTGTCCTACAAATTTTGAATGGTTTGGGGTCCCAGATGCATCATCATTTTAGCATTTCCTGGTCAAGTCATAAAGACATCCAGCTTGGTGCCCCTGGAGTAATGCTGATGCTAGGTGTTCAAGGGAGCTGTGGATACCCCAGAAAATGGGCAACAGGCTTTAAGTCTTTTTAATTCCAGATCCAGAAACAGATGAGAGAATTATCACTTTGCCTGTGAGTGTTCATTACCCTCTGTGAGGTGAGCTTTCTGCTCTCAGTTCCTCTCCTCAGTGGGGAGAAGCTGATGGACATGGAGGAAGAAGAAACTTCACCAGGTGATCCTGGACACCAGGACAGGGTGTGGCTTCCAGCAGCCACCCCTGCTCCTTCCAGCAGCCACACAGAACCACCCAGAGCCACCAACAAACCCTTCACAGCTTGGGAAGGAAGAGGTGCCCTGGGGAGCTCTCAGGAGAGAAGCCCACAAGCTTTCTGCAGCCACCAGCAGCTGCTCCTTGGTGTGACCCCGAGCTGGCCCACACACTGTCTTTGCCAGCCTCATCCTGTACTGTAACAACCTGTTACACAGCAGCACTTATCTCCCTGTCTACCCGAGAACCAGGAGATGTGTATCAGCCTGCAGAACACACAGCATTCTATTTCCAGCCCAGGGTGGGATATCTGAGACCAGAGCCTCTATCCTGGCAGGTCAGACTCTTCCTCCTTTCCCCACAGAGCAGTGAGGGACACAAACTGTCCTGCTCACACAAAGTCCTGAGCTCCCTTTACAGCACCACTTCTCTCAGCTTCCCTCTTGCTCAGGACAAATGGAAAGAGTTGGAAATCTCCTTCAGAAAGCAAGAGCACAGCTTGCCTGGCTCCCCAAAAAGCAAGGCCTGACCAGCAAGGGGCTGCCAGCCCTCCTGTGTGGCAGCTCCTCAGAAGTGGAGATGCACACTTTTAATAATTCACCTCCTCCCCAAACCTCCAACTCCCCTTCAAATAACCAAATCTCCTTAGAGGCAAGGAAGCTCCCAGTGAACTCATTTTAAAATGAACAAAACAACTACAAAAACAAGCCCCACTTTTTTTAAGGGCTTGTTTAATTCAGTTCATGCTTTTGAAAGGTCAGAAAGACCACAGAGTCATTCTCAGGAGGAGCTCACAACTGCAGTCAGCCAGAGAAGGGATGAGCAGTGGCCAGACTGCTCTAGGTCATCCAAAAAACCACCTGAGCAGAAATCACAGCACTTCACACATCCACTTAACAGCTATCCCTGGCCTTTGTGGGAGAAGAGGGCTGGAAACACATCACTGGATGACACAGATCAAGCCTAAGTAGTTTGTAACAGTTCTCCATGAGTTCTTACCTTCATTTTCCACAGTTCTTGGCAGAAGAGTGAGCGACTGAACACATTGTTTGCCAGCAAACCCTTGACTGTTTGAAGCAAGCAAGACAACCTCTTCTGGAACCAACCCAAAATGAAGCAGAAATCATTTCTTGTGTAATTAACACTTTCTTAGAAAAACAATTTGTTGCTTTTCACCATTTACTGCTTTTTTAAAAACTTGAACAGTGGAGAATTCCCAGGCAAGGCCCAAACTTTTCATCTTTAGGCTGAAATAAAGTTGGGCTGACAGCCAAACCCAACAATTTTGTGGGGATAGCCACCACCCCACCTGGATACCCCCCTCACCCAGACAATCAATGTAAAGATGGATTAAAGAGACCAAGCCTGAGGCATGGGATCTGCCTAGAGAGACCCACGTGAGGCTGTGCTTCAGCAACAGGTAAAAAACTTCCTTTCCCAGCTGCCAAACCCATCCCCTCTGCTGGGCTTCTGTGAGCACACATGAATCATCAGCCTCTGGGGTCCTCACACGTTTGGATGAGTTTGTCAGAAGAGATAAATGGGGTTTAAAGACACAGCTGACAACAGTGATTCCCTGGTAAATGGAATGTGACCCTTTCCCCTTACTCTCTGGTCCAGGTTGAGCAGAGGGGCCCCCGGGGGGCGGGCAGGGTCCTGGCAGATCCGCTCCATGCTGGCGGCGGCGTTCTTGGCTGCCAAGGCTGCTGGGGGGACACCCAGTCGTGAGGCCTCTTCCTGCAGAACTGAGACTAAAAGGAATAAAACAGCAGAGATCTGTCAGCATAGGAGAAAAAAGAGACAAGGGTGTCATCACTGGGGAAGTGAGAAGTGAGCAGCCCAATGGGAGAGCAGAACCATGGAATGAAGGTAACACTGGGATTGCAGTGAACAGGCAGAGACTCAGTCCATAAGGAAAAGTTCCTTCCCATGTCTGTCTAGAAACCCTTTTCACTCACCTATGAACGACTCCGAGGAGACTTCCTGGTGCTCTGCATCACCCTGTCCCTCTGGCTTGACTGAATCTTCCACCTGGAAGCCAAACAAACCCGTAGCAGCCTTAGTTGTCTGTTACACACACCTACAAACCTGTTCCCCCTAAAGCAAGCTGCACAGCCCCAGCTGGAGTGAAATTAACACCAAGCTCCCACACAGCTGTGGTAAACCAGAGATTTCAGGGCACTTTACAAGAGACCTGAGTACAGGATCTTCATTTTAGGCAGAGAAAGGTGATATAGGTGAGTTACTCCCCACCAATCACAAAACAGATCAGCACTATCAGCAACAGGATTTCTGTCTTTCAGGCCCCTTTGTGAAGCACTGATATAAATATCTGATGAAACATGTCAAAATATTGTATTCTTTTCAAGTTAAAGGCCCTTTTTTCTTTTTCTAAAGACAAGTATTCTATACAGAAAGAAACACACATGTCTGAACTGTGGGAAGTGTTTGACTTGTCTGTTCAAGTTATCAAAATCAAAAGCTCCTTCCAGTACATAAGGAGAGGGTAGAACATGGTTCAAGTGTCTGTGTTGGCAGATGACACAGGTTTTCCTAAAGACAGCCACGTGAGTCAGAAACTGTTGCTAATTCAAGGAAAAGCCAGCAGCCTGTCCTGATGGTGTTTTTTTTCCATATTCACAAGCCAGTTCTCATCCAAAAGGTGCTGGATCTCCCTTTGTCACAAATGAACCATTTTTAGTCGGTAACAATAAGCCATAGAGGAATAAAGGGGGAAAAAAAAAATCATTTCTGTGGCACTGACTTCAGCTTACCCCTACAGAGCTGCTTTTTCTACCCACTTATCATGAAAACTGTTCCCAGGGCATTCATTCCACAGCTGCTTTAGGAGAGGACCTGCTGGGACCCACTTGCAGCTGGGACCCCCCCCCAAGCCCCCCGCTCCTACCTCCAGGAGGAGGTCTGTCAGGTTCTGATGGCGATCCAGCAGGCGCAGAGCTGCTCTCTGGACCTCCGCTCCGCTCCCGAAGGTGCTTTTTCGTTTCCTGGCTCTCCCTGCTGAGAAGTTGAGATTTCTTTTGTGAGAAAAGACTTTTTTTTGTTGTTCGTTCTTTAGGCAGCTCAGCAGGAGCAAGGCCGACAGCCTTCAGGAGAGGGTTACTGCTGAGGAGAGGGGCTGCCACCCCAAAGGCTGCTCTGGGTTCCTGGCCTCAGCCAGAGCCGGGGTGTATGAAGGCAGAGAAAGGACATTCACCCTCGGCTGTCCCTGCACAAAACCCCAAGCCCAGAGCTCACTCCGAGGAGCCCCAGCCCGGACCTACCCAGCAGTTCCCTCCATGTCCGCCCGCCCGCAGCCGCCATCGCCGCGGCCCCGCCGAACCAACCCTCCCGCCCTGCGCTGCCATTGGCTGAGCCGGGGGAAGCCGTGGGCACCCATTGGCTGCGAGCGAGGGGTGGCCCCGCCCATTTCCCCCTCCCGTCTGCCATCTTGGTAGTGGCAGCGGCGGCTGCAGAGGTGGTGGCGGCCGCCATGTTGGGGAGGGCGGTGTGGTGGGGCGTGGGGGGACCGGGGTCACAAAGGAGAGGAAAAGGGGCAGGGGGTGGTGGCCCAAGCCTCACACAGGACATGGCCAACAGGAGAAGGGCTTCTCCTTGACAGATCTCCTGCCTGGCTGCGTGGGGCTCAGCACAAAGGGGGGACAGACACCTCCACAGGCTGGCTGGGACATGGGCAGCTGCCCCAAGCTCCAGGATATGAGTTCAGGAAGCGTCTGGACGATGCCAGGCACACGGTGTGGTCCTGGGGGTGCCCTACACAGGGACAGGAGTTGGACTTGAAGCTCTTGATGGGTCTCTTCCAACTTGGCAGATTCTGTGATCCCCACATGCAACATCCCAGCTCCAATAACTGCAGCGTCTCCCCTCTCCTTGGCCTCCTCACAGGAGGCTCTCCTGGTGCCACAAGCCCCTCATAGCCCCAATTCCCTGGGGATGAGGGTGCTTCATGCCCTTTGTAGCTCCCAGGGTAGGGGACAAGAGGATGCTGGAGCTCCCACAGGGAGAAATCACCAACCAGGCATTGCTGAGGGCAGGGAAGGTTTCTAAGGGAGCAGTGTGGAATTCCTGCAGGGATTTTCCCTGGTTCCTTCTCATCTGATCCTCCCTGGGGATTAGCTGCTGCTGGTTAGCTGTTGGCTTGGAGCAGGAGGTGGTAATTCCTCAGAGGCCGGCCGGCAGCGTGCAGGCAGGTGAACATCCCCGGGGATGTTCACCGTTGGAAAGCTTCTGTTTGCGGAGGCTGGGGAGAGGCTGTGGGTTGGTTTTATTGTGGTGCTGGCCCCAGGAGTGTGTGAGTCAGCAGCCCTCACTGCCAAGAGCCAGAGAAAACCCTTCCCGGCAGCGCCGGCGGGAGGAGAGGCTCTGGCACTGGCAGGGCAATGGGTCCTGCAGCCAGCCTGCCAGGGAGCTAGGGAGACTGCAGAAAGTCACCCCCTGCTTGGAGACAGCGGGTGAAACCCTTCCCAGAGCCATGTTCCCAGGTGGCTTTAAATCCCTCGTGACATGGCTGAGTTTGTGGCTCTGGGGGGGCTCGTTTGTCCCCCCAGCCCCCCGGGTGACACCCGTGGGGGGGATGGGTTTTTGCAGGTGGCGGTGGGGACAGCCCACACAGGGCAAGGGAGGACATGGTGACAGCTGTGGGAGCAGCTCTGTGGGATGTGACAGCTCCGTGTTGTCCCTGGGGAGGCGCAGGCTCCGAGGGGAGTGGGAGGACTGAGTCAGGCTGGGGGTCGGGACAGGGTGAGCGCCAGCAATTAGTGTAATTAAGAAGCTGGAAGGACTCCTGGGGAAGGGAAATGTCTGTTACCCATGCTGCTGGCAAAGAGCTGCCCGTGCTGCATTTAATCCTTGGGTGCATTTATCCGTGAGGTACTCTGAGTTCATGCAGTCTGCTCAGAGACTTGGTTTTAATTAAAATATTAATGAAGAAGACTCCAGAAAGGAAACAGAGCTTTAACAAATGCTCTGTGATTCCACCTCTGCCTCTTGGCTGTCCCTTGCTCTCCTCCTGCAGCAGGACTGGGTCCGGCTGTGCCAGGAGCTGGGTCCAGCCCGGGGGCAGCACCGTGGGACTGGCAGCTCTGGAGGAGGGCAGGGAAGCTGGCAGACTCACTCCTGACCTGGAGCTTGGTTTTTTGAGGTGCTCCAGAGGTTATTCATGCAGAGAAGAAGCTGGTGCCTCCATTGCAGAGCAGCCCTGCTCCTGGCCCAGACTGGGGTGTCTGGCAGCAGAACAGGGTGTCCCTCGCAGGGAGACTCAAGTGACAGGCTTGGGGCTGGCCAGGAAGCTTAAGGGAACCAGAAAGTCTGGGAGCAGCAAGGTTCCCATTGCACGGGGCACAGGGGATTTGGCTCTGGTTTGACCAAAGAAAAACAGGGGGGAGACCATTGCTGTGATGGCCAAACTGAGGAGCAACCCTCTGAGGAGGAAACCTTCTGAGAGCCCAGAGCCAGGGGATGCTCTCCCAGCAAAGATGCCAGGAAGTTCCTGGAACACTGAGGCCAGTGACAGGAGCGAGCTGCCCTGTGAGACACAGTCTGCTGCCATGGGCCCAGTTTAACACGGCACCTGAGGGAGGGGGGGCAGGTGCATCCAGCCCTGCGGTGCTCTCTGTGCTCTGCTCAGCTTCCTGCAGCTTCTTCAGGACAGCTTTTGCATATGACAGATGAAACCCCTGTGGTCGGATCACCCGCAGACAAACACGGCTCACTGCACGGAGCTCCTCTGGGAAGGGCTCTGCCTCTGCCCAGCTCTGCAGCTATCTCCTTGCTTCCATGCCAAGAGTGGCAAGAACCTGGGACATCCAACCCTTCCCTAATGATCTGCAGCCACTTCCCACCCTGCCCAAGTTTTGGGTTTTTTTCCCTTATTCCTTTAATTTTTTATTCTATTTCCCCGTACAAACACACACACTCTTGGCTTTTGTTTGATTTTTTTTTTTTTTCCAAGACGGTAGCTTTTAATTACATCTTGTTTTCAGATTAATTACAGTTCTACCAAAAGCAGAGGGCTTTTTTGTGCTTTATAATTCAAATGGCTTCCCATTCATCCTGCAGGCTGGGTTATCTCTGCCTCCACACACCGCCGTGCGTCCTCCCTGCTCCCGTCCCCGACGGTGCCGCCCTGGCTGTGTCCGGAGGCTTTCCACAGGTAAGGACCTGCTGCGGTGGGCAGCACCCACAGCTTCCCTTCCTTCCTCCCTCCCTCTCTCCCATCACTTCCACAGCAGGCTCTGATGGGGGCTGGTGACAGGGTACACGTCACATTCAAAGCTCTCTCCTCGGTGGGGAAAGGCAGAGCTGGGGCAGGAGCAGGAGTGGTGTGACATGAGGATACAGCCAGCACTGTGCTCCTGAGGACACCCTGCAAACCTCTGCTCCCTCCCCGGGGATGGGGGATTTGAGCAATCCCAGCTGTGCCTTGGATTTGTCTGTGTCCATCCTTTTCCTTCCCAGATCCTGGGGTATGGTGCAGGGCTGCATTCCAAGCTGTCCAACTCTGTTCTCCCATTTATTTTTTTTTTCCCCAGAGATGAGGCTGCTCAGGCTCTGCAGGGTAGCCATTGGTGGGCATCATCCTTCCCTGGTACTGCAGGCACTATCCTGGGCTCTGATGGAGATCTCCAGCAGCCAGGAAGCTCTTTGGCCACACAGGATGGATGGGCACCCGAATCCCAGCTCCATCTCTTTCCCAGACTTGCCAGCAAAACTCCAGGACTGGCCCCAGTTTATGCTCATGGGTTAATGGGGCTCAGATGGGGTTTTATACTCCTCCATCATGGAAATGGGAAGCTCATCATGACAAGACCTTTAATTTGCTCTAGCTGACCTTTTGCAGCAGGCTGACTGTCCTGTTCACCCTGCCAGGGACGTCTCGGGGGACAAGTGGTGCCTGGACATGAGCTCTCAGCATGGTGCCACATCAGTCTTTCCTGGTGGTTGTGGGACACTCTGTGTTCCCCCCCCTGTTCCTGTGGGACATCATCTCCCAGATCTTCATCCCTTCAGCTTCCTTCTGCCCAAGCCATGCTGCAGCATCCAGAGCTCTCCTCCTTGCCTCCCAGAAAGTGTTTTTGTCCCAGCCTGGCCTCATCCCTCCGTTGGGTCCCCTGACCAGCCAAGCTGAGTGCCCACAGCCCCCCTTCCTCGCTGCCTCCCCCACCATCTCCACAATCCCTGCAGCCTGGAGACAGGGGTGCAGACTCCTGGCCATGCCTCCCCTGATGTCTCCTGCCCTGGAGCTGTCGTGTTCCCACACCCACCCACCCCACAGGACACGTGGACTCGGTGGGAGCCAGCTGCTGTGCACGGCTCTGGGCTGGGGCCCAGCCGTGGGCTCTGGCCACCCTGGATCATGTCCCCCGTGGGGGTGTCCTCCAACAGAACCCCCAGTGTTCACTCTGGGACTGCACCCCATCACTGCCCTGAGCCTCACGTGGTGCCCAGCCATGTGTCCTGCACCCCGTGTGCCTGCACCCGGCACCCCCACACGTGCCTGTGTCCTGCACCCCGTGTGCTCGTGCACCCTGTACCCTGATCCTTCACCCCGCACGCCTGGGAGGGCTGTACCGAGCTGACCTGGGCTGTGCCAGGCCATGCTGGGCTGTGCCTGCCCTCACCGAGCCCAGCTGGGACACCCTGAGCCGTCCTGTCCCTGTCCCTGTCCCTGTCCCTGTCCCCTGCTGTCCCGCCCCTCACCGTGCTGTGCCGTCCTGCACCGTGCCATACCGAGCTGTGCTGTGCTGTAACCGTGCCGAGCCGAGCCATCCCATCCCGAACCGTGCTTGCTGTACTGTACCGTGCCATACCGAGCCGCCCCGTGTCGAACTGTGCTGCACCACCACTGTGCCGTCCCGTACCGTGCCATGTCGTCCTGAGCTGTACCGGGCCGTACCGTACCGAGCTGTACCGAGCTGTACCGAGCTGTACTGCACTGTACTACATTCTACCGAGCCGAACCGAGCCATCCTTGGTCTCCGCCGCCTCCTCCGCCCCGTCCCCTCCCGGTGGGCGCCCCCNGGAGGGACCGGGAGTATCGGCAGTGGGGGGAGGGAGCGGCACCGGCGGGGAAGGATCGGTACCGGCAGCAGGAATGGGCAGGGGAAGCAGCACCGGCAAGGGGTGGCGCAGATACTGGCGGCACCGGCAGCAGGGGACTGTTGCGACACTGGGACACCGGCTGCAGGGGTGCGGCAGTGGAGCCGGGGGGCAATGGAAGGAGAGGGACGGCACCGGCACCGGCACCGGCACCAGCAGGGCTTGGCCGTGTGAGCCAGTGAGGCTGGAGCGGGGATGAGAGGTGCCCCTGGGTGCGGGGCTCACTGGGCCAGGACGCACAGCGGAGCTGCAGGACACAGGGCAAGGATGGACACGGGGACACACCTGCACACACACTCAGTGACACACACGGACACACCTGCACACACACTCAGTGCACACACGGACACACCTGCACACACACTCAGTGACACACAAACACACCTGGCTGTGCCCACACACCCGGCCCCCCCAGGGCCCCCTGTGTCACCGCAGGACCCCAGCCCCTGGGAGTGGTGTTTTTGGCAGCGCTGTCCCTGACCTTCGTCCCCTTCGCAGGCAGTTGGCACCTCTGGGCAGGGCCGTGGTGGGGACCGGCTGCCGTTTGCCCAGGCCGGCTGCCAGCAGCAGTGCCAGCGGGCACGGCATGGCAGCAAGGAGCACCCTGTGCCTAGTGACAGGGCAAAGGCTGTCACCTGCCTCACCCCAGGGGGAGGTGAGGGTGTCCAGGGATGGCTCCCGGTGCTGTGGGTGCTTGGGGCAGGCCCACGGGCTGGCACAGCACGTGCCATGGCGTCTGGGCACGGTGTGGTCACACCAGCTCTGCCGGTTGTGCACGGGAATGGCCACACGCCCTTGGCTGGGCCACCACCATCAGTGTGCTGGAGCTGGTGTCACCATGCCACCTCCTGCTCACTCCCAATCCAGCCTGAGCTGTCTCCCCAGGGATGGATTCCTGTGTTTCTTTCCAAAGCCCAAAGGGCTCCGAGTGCCACCCAGCAGTGTGGCAGGCAGTGGCACCAGCCTGGCAGCTGGACATGGGGCTGGATCCAGGCTGGGTGATCCGGCAGCACCCATCTGGGCTGCTCCAGATCCTCATCCCATGGGAATTCCCTCCTCGGCCATGCCGCAGTGGCTGGAGGGAGCAGCCAGGACCCTGCTGTGCTGCTGAGCTGTGATCAGTGGGAGAGGGCTCCATCCTGGCAGCAGGGCTGGAGTGTCGGTGGTGGCATCTCAGGGGACATGGTGCTGCATCCCTCTCCCAGCTGAAGCAGAGCACAGCACCAGGCACATCCTGCTGCTGCTGCATCGATTGGATAATGGAGAGCTAATGGCTGAGGAAGCAGAGCCAGGGGCCCTGGGGCACTCGGGGACGCTGCCAAAGCCACCCCTGCTCCTCATGCCACGGTTGTTCAGCTCCTGGGAGGGTCTGAGCTGTCAGCAAGTGTGTCCTGGGTGGGTGCTGGGGGGAAGCTGTGGCTGTGCTTGCTCAGCAGTGGGAAGCAGCATTGTTTGCTGGGCACTCCCCATCACCACAGACCCCAAAAGGTTGTGTCCACAGGCTGTGTCCTGTGGGTGATGTGCCTGTCCTCACTGCACCACTGCCACTGCCCATGCTGCCAGTGACCAGCTCAGGATGGGACCAGCTGGGGACAGGAGTCCTGGCTCGGGGGGGGAGCTGCTGGGGACAGGACCCACTTAAGGTGGTCCCAGCAGGCTGGGTGGGTGCAGGATAGGAGGTGACACCACGCAGGGACATGTCCTGTGGGTGCCCGTGGTGACTGACTCTGCCTTCCTCCCCCCAGAGCTGCCCCCATTGCTGACGCCCTCTGCTGAAGCCCAGGTACAGTACAAGACCCCTGGGTGGGCACTGCCCCCAACCCTGTGGTGACAGTGATGGGGTCCCAGGGCACAGTGGGGGGACCAGACCTTTCCTGGAGGGCTGGGGGGGTGGCAGAAGACAGCAGTGTCTGCTGAGGGACTCCCTGTGTCACAGCTGGTGCTGTCTGTCTAGAGATGAAGTAGTAAACCAGTAAAATGTGTTATAAAAAGCTGCTGGGTGCTGAAACACCCCCTGTGGGGATCCCTTGGTACATACGTGTTGGTTTTCACGGACACAAAGAACCAACAGGGAGACCTTAGAGCACCTTCCAGTGCCTGAAGGGGTTCCAGGAAAGCTGGGGAGGCAATTTGGACAGGGACCTGGATGGATGAGATGTGGGATGATGGCTTTGAACAGGAAGAGCAGAGATTTAGGTGAGACGTTAGGAAGAAATTCTTCCCTGTGAGGATGCTGGGCCCCTGGTTGCCCAGGTTGCCCAGAGGAGCTGTGGCTGCCCCATCCCTGGCAGTGTCTCAGCCCAGGCTGGATGGGGCTGGGAGCACCGTGGGCTGGGGCAGGTGTCCCTGCCCATGGTAGGGGATGGACTGGACAATCTTTAAGGCCCCTCCACCCAAACCAGCCTCGTGTCTCTGTGTTTCTGTGGCAGCTCATTGACCTGATGACCAACAGCGACTCGGAGGACAGCGGCTGCGGCACGGCCGACGAGGGCTATGGGGGGCAAGAGGAGGAGGAGGAGGGGGGCGAGGGGCCACCACGCACCGTCCGCACCTTCGGGCAGGCCATGCGGTGCTGTGCCGCCCGCCTGGCCAACCCGGCTGAGGCCCAGGCACACTACCAGGCCGTGTGCCGGGCGCTCTTTGCTGAGACTGTGGAGCTCAAAGCCTTCCTTGCCAAGATCCGGGATGCCAAGGAGGTGGGTGCAGTGCCCCTCAGCCCAAAGCCTTGGGGTGCGAGTGGTGTCCCCCTCTGCCCCCATCAATCTGGGCTGCTGGCATTGGCGTTTGGCCAGACACCCTCTGCAAGCCATGGCACCACTGGGTCAGTCTGATGGGGGTGGCCTGGCATGGGGATGGGGCACTTTGGGGGTGGACATTGGTGCTCTGGCCCCTCAGCACAGTCCTGGCCAGACCCTCGGTGCTGCTGGTGCCAGGGTGAGGTGATGGCATCCTGTGCTGGTGCTGGTGGGGATGGGCTGGAGTCAGGGTGGGGCATTTTGGGGGCGAATGTGACTCCATGGCACAGTCCTGGCTGGAGCCCCTTGGTGCTGTTGATGCTGGGGTGAGATGATTGCATCTTGTGCCATGGTTGATACTGGTGAGGATGGCTTGGAGTGGGGATGAGGGTGCTTTGGGGGTGAATGTGACCCCACAGCATGGTCCTGGATGGACCCTTGGTGACGGTGTCCTGTGCCGTGGCAGATGCTACAGAAGCTGAAGGAGGACGAGGAGGCAGAGGAGCATCCAGCAGCAGAGCTGGGCAGCCTGCGCAACACGGATTGGGTACGGGGCAGGGCTGGGCGTGGGGGCTGCACCAGGGCCAGGCGGGGGCTGACACCCTGTCTGTGACCCACCCCCCTCCCAGGCCCGGCTGTGGGTGCAGCTGATGCGGGAGCTGCGGCATGGTGTGAAGCTGAAGAAGGTGCAGGAGAAGCAGTTTGACCCCCTGCCCACTGAGTACCAGCTCACCCCCTTCGAGATGCTGATGCAGGACATCCGTGCCCGCAACTACAAACTGCGCAAGGTCATGGTGAGCATCCACCAGGGCCTGGAGTGGTGGGGCAAGGGGTGATGGCTTTAAACTGGAAGAGGGGAGATTTAGGAAGAAATTCTTCCCTGTGAGGGTGCTGAACCCCTGGTTGCCCAGGTTGCCCAGAGAAGCTGTGGCTGCCCCATCCCTGGCAGTGTCTCAGCCCAGGTTGGATGGGGCTTGGAGCACCCTGGGCTGTGGGAGGTGTCCCTGACCATGGCAGGGGGCGAGACTGGATCAACTTTAAGGTCCCTCCCAACCCAAACCAGTCTGGGGTATGTCTGTCCCACCTCCAGCCCCCCTGCCCTGCCACCAACCCACCTCAATACTGACAGACTCGTGACCCCTCTGCCCTCTCCCAGGTGGACGGGGACATCCCCCCCCGGGTGAAGAAGGATGCCCATGAGCTCATCCTCGACTTCATCCGCTCCCGGCCCCCCCTGAAGCAGGTGAGCACCGGGAAACCCCCATGGCACAAACCAGTGCCCAGCCAAGGCTTGGCAGGTCCCCTGGGTGCCACCCCCCAAGGTTCCATCCCCGTGTTCTGCAGGCGTCAGAGCGGCAGCTGCGGCCCCTGCCCCAGAAGCAGAGGACGCTCCACGAGAAGATCCTTGAGGAGATCAAGCAAGAGAGGAAGCTTCGGCCCGTGGAGATGTCATACCATGGCCAGAAAGGTTCCTCCCTCCCCACCACGCCAGGCTGCCAGCCAGGAGGCTGGTGCCAGGCCTGACCTTGTCCCTGTCCCCATTTGCAGGCTACAGCTCCCTGCCCTGCATCCCCCACGCCTGCGCCCACCGCCTGGCCTCCAGCTCCTGCCTCGAGCTCTCCCGGTGCCCGGCCAGCGCCACGCCGGCACAACCGCGGCCACGTGTCCTGCTCAAGGCACCCACCCTGGCAGAGATGGAGGAGATGAACCTCTCCGAGGTGAGAGAGGGGAGGACAGAAGATGCTGGGGGGATGTGGGAGGGACACGAAGGCCCCCCCCAGGTGATGTGGGGATCCCCAGGATGATGTGAAGTCCCCTGGGGGGATGTGGTGGTCCCCGGGGTGACACAGGGGTCCCCAGGGTGATGCGGGGGTCCCTCGGGTGATGTGGTGGCCATTGCTTGGCAGGAGGAGGACTCTCCAGGCACAGAGGTGCCGCTGAAGCGAGACCGTTCCTTCTCAGAGCAGGACCTGGCACAGCTGCAGAGCCACCTGGGGGGGACCCAGGCTGTCCCCCAGGAGACGGAGCCACTGCAGCCCGAGCCCCGGCCCCGCTCAGGTACCCATGGGGGGTCCCCAGCCCCCCGCCGTCCCCCTGTCCCTGGAGTGGTTGTGCCGCCATGCCCCATGGCAGGGGTGGCACTGGGCAACGTCACCTCTCCATGGTGTCCCTGTCGCCTCCCCGCAGGCTCTGTCCCCGCCAGCTGCCACCCGGTGCCAGATGGCTCAGCACCCCCCCGGGCTGCCCTCGGCGCTGTGGAGGAGAGGCCGGAGGATGGACCCAGTGCTGCCCCCAGCACCAGCTCCAAGCACCTCTGGCTGGTGAGAGCTGGTGGCAGGGGATGGTGACACCCAGGGATGGGGACACTGTGCCAGCATGAGCAAGGACACACGCCAGCCCAGCACCAGGGCACAAGGTGGCTGGGGGATCCCTCTGCACATGCTTGGATGTTCTTCTGTGCCAGGACATGCTACCTGTGCTGGGGACACTCTGCACATGCTGGGATGCCCTGCTTGTGGTGGGACACACTGCCTGTTCTGGGGACGTTTTGCCCCTGTGCCATGTTGGGAGGCTCTGTCCCCAGCACAGGGATGCTGGGGGATGTGCCCTGTGCCATGGCCATGGGGCAGAGGGGCTGATGTCCCCTCTTGCTGGCGGCAGGAGTTCAGCCACCCCGTGGAGAGCCTGGCCCTCACCATGGAGGAGATGATGAACGTGCGGAGGGTGCTGGTCAAGGCGGAGATGGAGAAGTTCCTGCAGAGCAAGGAGCTGTACAGCAGCCTGCGGAAGGGCAAGGTGGGAGCAGGGCTGGAGGGGTTGGAGGTGCCCAGCACTGCTCACCCGGCCCCTGGCCCTCACCCCCCTCTGCCCACAGGTCTGCTGCTGCTGCAGGGCCAAGTTCCCCCTCTTCTCCTGGCCTGCTGCCTGCCTCCTCTGCAAGCGGTGAGCACTGGGCTGGGCTGTGGGCTGGGGGGTGGTGGGAAGGTACCAGGGGTGGCCCTGCTCACCGGCCTCTCTCGGTGTGCCCAGGTCTGTCTGCAGCTCCTGCAGCTTGAAGGTAAGGGACCGGCTCTGGCCGCTGCCACCATGTCCCTGTCCCTTCCCTTGCCCCACCTTCATCCCTGTCCCTGTCCCCATCCCTGTCCCACCCTTGTCCCCACCCATCCTCGTCCCTCTCCGCATCCCGTCCCCCTCTGACACCCGCACGCCCGGCAGATGAAGATGCCTTCCAAGAAGCTGGCCCACATCCCTGTCTACGCCCTGGGCTTCGAGAGCCTCCCGGCCTCTCTGGTGGCCAAAGCCCTTCCACTACGGCGGAGAGAGACCTTCCAGTGAGTCCCGTGGCCCTGAGCCTTCCTCCCTCTCCTCCTCCTCCTCCTCCTCCCGGGGCCGGGTCTGACCAGGGGTGCCCTGTGCTGCAGCTCACTCTTGGGGACGTGCTGGCGGCGGGTGGAAGAGGAGTTCCCCCACATCTACGCCCAGGGCTCGGTCCTGCGGGATGTCTGCAGCGACTGCGCCAGCTTCGTCACCGACGTCGTCTGCTCCAGCCGCCGCAGCGTGGCCGTCCTCAACGCCGCCCCGCGCCGCGCCAAGGCCCGCTCCCTCTACGCCGAGTCCTGGCACAAGTGAAGGGCCCCAGCACAGGGGTGCTGACCCCCCAGATGTACATATATATATATAGGATGTATACATACAGCCTCTATATTTATACACCTTACGGACCAGGGGAACGTGAGGGCTGGTGGCACAGTGAGGTGCCTGTTGTCCCCTCCCGATGCCGGCACAGCCCCGGGGGGACTGATCCTGCCGCCAGCCTTCACGCCCATGGCCTTGCTTCCACACCAAGCCCTGGCTGTGCCAGGTGGGTCCGGCCATGCTGGGGTACCCAGCGCCACGGGCTGGCATGGCCACTCTGTACGTGTCCCCCCAGGTAATAAACCCGCTGGGCTGCCCCCGGGGCCGTGTGGCTGGTACTGAGTGGGTGGGGAGGTGCTGGGGGGGCACGGGCAGCCCCCGGGTTAGGGCTGGTCCCACCGCCCCCTTGACTCCACNAGGGGGTCCCTGGGGGTGGGAAAGGGAGGGGCCCGAGGGGGCAGCAGGTGGGGCAGGGCTGGGGCTGCCTTGTCCTGCCTTGTCCTCCTCCTGTGCTCCCCTCTGGCCGTTTGGTTCAGCCTCACGCTGGGTGCCATGTGCTGACCTGAAGGGTCATCCCCACGGCTCAGCTGAACCCTGCACTGTTTCTGAGGTGTTTTTCAATTCCCTTTGCAGGTGGGAGCAGGGGAGATGGGATCCCTGGGGCATTCTGTCCCCTGGGCTCAGAGGGCAGAGTGCAGCCCTCCCTGGCTCTTTCTGCAGCGTGTCCCTCTGTTTGTGCAGATCCTCACTGAGGAGCCAGAGGATGAGGCCCTGTCCAGGGCAGAGCGAGGGGACACCCGGACCAGAGAGAGGGACACATCAGGAGGGAACAATGAAGGGGCTGTGACAGAAGAGACTGAAGGTGATGGGCAGAGGGATGAGGAGGAGGAAGAACCTGACCACACGGTAACTAACCATGGGCAGCAGGTGGTGCTGGCTGTCACTGTCTGAGGTGTGCAGGGAAGGTTTCTTGCCCCCATGCCTGTGTGTGCAGAGGAGCTTTGTGGTGACAGACGAGTGCATTCCTCCTCCCTTGTGCCTGGGTTTGGTCAGAGGCTGAGGATGTGACCAGGGAGCTGGAGCCTTGGGGCTGGAGGCTCTGGATCTGGAGGAGATCACAGAATCATCACAGCTGGAAAAGACCTCCAGATGACCAAGCCAGCAGTGTGCCCAGGTAGCCAGAGATGTCCAAAGGAGGGTAACAAAGCTGGTGAAGGGTTTGGAGCACATGTTTTACAAGGAGTGGCTGAGGGAGCTGGTGTTGCTTAGCCTGGAGAAGAGGAGGCTGAGGGGAGACCTTCTCACTCTCTACAACTCTGTGAAAGGAGGCTGTAAAGAGGTGGGGATCACTGCTCAATCAAGTTACAAGGGGTAGGACAAGAGGTTGTGGCCTCAAGTTGCACCAGGGGAGGTTTAGATTGTGTGTCAGGAAGAATTTCTTCACTGGCAGGGTTATCAGGCACTGAACAGGCTGCCCAGCACAGGGATGGAGTCACCATCCCTGGAGGTATTTAAGAGTTGTGCAGACATAGTGCTCAGGTAAGGACTTGTCAGTGTATGGTGTGTGGTTGGACTCAGTGATCCTGAAGGTCTCTTCCAGCCAGGGTAATGCCATGGTCCCACACCTGGCAGATCTTACCTGTTTCTTGTCTGATTTTGTCATCTTAGGCATTGATATGAAAGTCAGCTGAGGTTTAACCCCCACAGGTGTTGACCCTTGGTGCTCTCCTCCATTTCCTTCTCCTGTCTCAATTTCCACTCACTGACAAACTTGAAAAGGTGACTGTGGGTTTCATTTAAACCCCCAGCACTCTGATCCCTGAGGGAAATGCTCACCCCCCCCTGGAGCTGTCATCCCTGTGCCTGTTCTAACAACTTCCCTTTCTCCTTGCAGCCTGTGTCAAGTAACAAGCCACGGAAGAAAAAAAAGAAAAAGAAAACCAAGAAAAGTTCAGCAGGGGAGCCTCTGGTACGTCTGCGTTCCCTCCAAGGGTTGGCAGCTGTGCTCTTTTCTGTGTTGGCGTTGACAAAGTGGCTGCAGGAAAGGTTTTCAAGGCAAAAAATGCTCCATTTTTCACTGTGCTCATTTAAAATTAAGAAATGGAAACTCTTCTGTGGTCCTTCAAGCTGCTACAGCTCTCCTGCAGATGCTCACAGTGCTGACATCCCCACAGCTTCTTTCATCTCTGCTCCGTGGTGCTGCAGGGGGGACCATGTGAGGGATTTTTGCATTTTAATTCTGTTTCCCTTGCTCTACTTCAGAGGCTCTCCTGGCTCTGCAGAGAGCTCCCTGTGCCAGCCCCTGTTCCCTCTCCCTTTTCCCCTGTGTGCCTTCTCTGCAGTGTGACCCAGGGGCTGGCAGGAGCACCTGCCAGAGTCTGAGCAGCAAATGCCCTGCCAGGAGCTCTTCCTCTGGGACCTGCTCTGTCCCCTCAGTGACAAGGGGACAGTGATTCTCTGGCTAAGCTGTCTGCCTCTGGGGAACTGTGCTTGGAGTGAGAGCTTTGTCCCAGCATCTGTGCTTGTGGGTGGAACTGTAAGAGACAAATGCCTGTGTGTGGACACCTGAGCTGGGCTGGGGGGGTGACACTCATCCAACTTTAAAACCCACAGAAAGAAAGTTCCAAGTGGGAACTGGTGTTCCCTAAGGTTTACGAGGCTGAACTATTCCCCTGGGGGAGATCCTTCAGCTGCAGTGCTAACGGGATGAGCTGTGACTCTGGTGTGTCCAGCAGGCCACCTCCTTTGTGGGGACTCAGCTCAGGGCAGCTTTCTGAGGCAGTGAGCCCAGTCAAAGAGCTCGTTTGCTCTCCCTGTCCCAGAATAACCAGCATCAGGGTGACATGTGCCAGCTGTGGGCTCCTGGGAGACTTCCCCCCCAGCTCCAGGCAGCTGGGTTTGCTAACTAGAGATAATGCCACCCTTGTTCAAGCACCAGAATGCAAAGCACGTTACCAGCTTTTCATGTGTCCCCACCCCCCCATGTGGAGGGGCTATAAATAGAGAGGAAAGGCAAGCTGGCTGAGCTATTTGGGTGTCCTGAATGGAATTCCATCTTCCACCCACGTCCATCGTGAGGAGGATGTGGAGCAGCTGCATGAGGGATGCGTCACTTGCTGTTTGTGGGGTGAAAGGGGGGAAAGTGAGGATAAATGTGTTACACAACTGTTGGGTGCAGACTGCTGGGTCCTCTGGGTGGCAGAGACAAGGAGAGCAAGAGCACGACATGTTAGAGCTGGGTTAGCATCATGTGAGGGAGTGACACCTTGTGACAGAGGTCATGGCAGTAACTCCTGTGGAGAACAGGGAAGCAACAGCTGATATTGAACTCTTCATCATTCAAATCAGCACCCCAAAGCTTCCTGTGATCTCCCAGGGACTGTGGAAGAAGTAAACCAGGCAGAGCAGAGTGAAGGCTGGAGGGGAAGAGCAGCTTCCCACCGTGGTGGTACCTTGGGCAGGTGGTTGGAGAGGGAAGTTGGGCTTTATTCCTGAGGGAATGAAGGGTGCTGGGGGAGAAGCCACTGGCCAAGCACTGTTCGTGTGCCAGAGGTGATTTTTGGTCTGGGGTCTCCCAGCCTGGCATTGGATCCCTGCTCTGTCCCCAGGCAGGCTGTTAGCTGTTCTTGTCTTCTCAGGTTGTAGTTTCTAATGATGGTTGTCACCCTCTTAGCTTCTGGTTTGGGCTTCTGGTGCAGCTGCTGACTGGCAGAGCAGGGGAAGCTGAAGGCCCCAGCCTTTGCCAAAGCATTGCTTAGCCAGAACTGACCCATTGGTGTGTTACCTTCTCACACTGAACCCAAAGCACTGGGAAAAGTACCCAGAAAATTATCCAAGTCACAGCCCACAGCACCACCTCAGGCTCCAGCAAGCTCAGCTACTCATGCTCAGTGAGTAAAGCAAAGCAAAGAGCACAAGATTACATCTCTGAGTGATTAATTTTGTTCAGAACTTCCCTGAGCTAAGCAGCTCCTGGTTCTCAGCAGCGGGTGCAGAGCAGGGATGGGGCAGCAGCAGCACTGGGCACAGGGACAAACCAAAGGGCCTGGTGGCAGCTGAGTGTGCTCTGCTGGGTGACCTGTGTGCCACGCTTTCTAGTAACTGCCTGCTCTTTGCCTCTCCTTCTCTTAAGGAAGACAAGGACCTGGCAGACATGGACATCCTGCTGGAGAAGCCTGAGGACACCAGTGGGCTGTCCCAGCGCGGCCAGGCCGGGATCATTGCTGACAGCAGGCCCCTGCTCTATGTGGAGCACAGGTACTGCTCCCTCCCTGCCCAGCGGTGCCCTGGGGTGTGACAGGGGTATGGCTCTCCCCGAGGAAGGGAGTTGGGAGCCTCCCAAGGTCAGCTGGTGGTGAATTCATGACCTTGCTGGTTGTGCCCAGCCCTGTTTCTAACCCTTGTCCTGAGAGCTGCCTTTGCCTTCTGGTATTCTCTGCTCTCAAGCCTGGTTTGGTGACAGCTGGACCAGATGAGCTTTCAGAGATGCCTTCCAGCCCTGAAACCTTCCCTGACTCTCTGGAAGCATCTCTGGCAGGAGCCCTGGTGCAGAAAGCTTTGAGCTCAGACTCACCTGGCCAGGTGACCGAGTGGCTGTGCTCCCAGGAGGCTGCAGGGAGCTCATCTCACCAGGGGGCTGGTTGGACTTGTCCAACCTTTCCTGCATGTCACCATCAACAAAGTGGCCTAAATGCCTAGCATGTCCAAGGGCTGAAGAATGAATCATCCTCCAGACCTGTTAGAAGGGGCTGGTGGGTGGGACCAAGGTGGTTTGGAGCCCGGGGCTGGTGCAGGTGCTGGCAGCTTCTGCAGAAAACATTTAAACTTGTAGCTGGGACAGCTTCACCCATCCTGGTTTTGAAACACCCAGCACTCAGCTGGTGGCACTCAGCACTGGTGCAGCCTGCTCAGGGACCCTTGAGTACCAGCAGGAGGTTTGTTTACCTGGAGGTGGTTTTAAACCTCAGTGACATCTGGTCAAGTAGCTTCTGAGAGCTGGATAATCTCGAGTGAGTGAGGGTTGGCAGGGCTGGATCTCAGCCTTCCTGCTTCCTCTCTTGAAGCCCTGGGGGGCAGAGAAACCCTTCCCTAACACCCCCCACCCTCTGGACCAGATCATCTAGGGTTGTTGTGATGCTTTGATACCAGATCTTTGTATTGTAAAAAATGTATTCTAACCCTTGCCAACTCCCATGCAGGGCTTGGAGTGCTCACCCCAAACTGCAGTGGGTACCCGTGTTTTCCTGTGGGCTCCTGTCCCAGCAGCATCCCAGAGCCAGGTGGCAGCTGCCCTGGAGAGGGCAGCACCAGTATTCCCCAGCTCAGTGCTGTCTGGGAGCAAAGCAGGGAGGAAAAGCCCATCAACTGGAGGAGGCTTTTCATGCCTCCTCTTCTGATCAGTAACTTGGGGTCTCCTTTTGGTGTTGTGTCTGAGCAGGAGCTTGGCCAGGGCCAGGTGGAGGTACCAAGCACCTGGTGGTGATGGGAAGGGCTTGAGTGCAAGGCTTTGGGCTACACTGGCCATAGCTTTTCTTCCTTCTTTCAACCTTCTCAGGAATTTGAATCCAGAGAATGAGTTGAAGAGATACTTTGGGGCTCGTGCTGTTCTTGGTGATCAGAGGTGAGTCCAGAATTTAATATCAAACTTCTCAAGCTCTGACTCAGTGTCATTTCCTTGGACAGTAAAGTTTCCACAGGCTTCTGCTAGCATTTGTGGATGTTTTTTTTCAGCTTATTTCCCCTCTCAAACACCTTTCCAAAGCCCTTTCACCCAAATTGGTACAATATAGACTCAAATTTTTTTTTATTTCTCTCAGTATTTGTTACTTGCTGCTGTTCCAAATTCCCTGCTGCCTTACAGTGTGGATCCCTGTTACAGGGGGTCTCAGGCACTTGTTTTGAGGGTCCCAGGGAACTTGCTGCTTCTGGGGTGCTTGCTTTGCAGTTATCCCTTGCTCTGCAGTCAGAGTGATCCAGAAATCCCAGGTTTTCATGAGCTGCTTGAAAAATGTGCACATTAGAAGGGTGTAATCTCAGAGTAGTCATGCTGGAAGCAGCAGCCTTTTGCTGAGAGAGTTTGTGGAAGAATATTTAGTGCTCGTGGAAGCAGCAGCTGTCCCTCACTGAGGAGATAGGACTTTCCTAGAGTGGCCTTGGTTTCAGAAGCCCTCCTGCCCCAGACCAGTGATTTGGTTGTGTTTGTGAGGAGGGCTTAAGCTAAAGCAGTTGCTGTTTGAAGGCACTGCTGGGCAGGGGGATGAGTCAGGGATGTGGGGTGTTCTTAATTAGACCTGGAAAGGTGTTTGGAGCAAAGAGGCAGCTGAGAACTTGGCAGGAATAAAAATGAGGGAGAGAAGCTATTGATGTGGCAATGCTGGAGGCACTGGCTGGCCCAAAGAGGGATGGTTGGAGTGGGGCAGAGCCTGGGTGAAGGTATGTTGTGTCTTGAAGGCAAGTGTGTGAAAGCTCCGTGTGGCAGGGCTGCAGCTGGGGAAGAAGTTATACATGTCATTATTTATTTATTTTTGCTAGAATCATCCCTCTTCTGTCTGGTTTCAGCACTCCTCAGTCTCCTAGTGCAGAGAAACTCTGACCTCTTGTGCTTGTTTCCTCAGGCCGAGGCAGAGGCAGCGCCAGTACGTCCGCAGCACGTGGCTGACGGCTCCCAAGAACACGTGGCCACGCTACAGCAAAACAGGTGGGGCTGGGGCTGCCACCTCCTGCAGCCCTGTGCTGCCAGGACACACTGCTCCTCTGCCTCTCTTGGCACCAGGCACTCTTCCTGCCACCCATGGGTACCACAGCTGGTTGCATCAGCTGCTGGGTACAGGCTGCTGCAGAAAGGGCACTGCCCACCAGCTGGTGGAAACACCTTTCCCAGCAGGGACAGCCCTGGCCTGTTGAATCTTAGTGACTGAGCTTTTCTTCTTCCTCCTTTTTGGAGGTAGCAGGTGATGTGCACTTCCCTCCTTGCAGCAGGCTTGCTGGGAAATAGAGGGGGATTTAAGTGAGACATTAGGAAGAAGAAATTCTTCCCTGTGAGGTGCTGAGCCCCTGGCCCAGGCTGCCCCAAGAAGCTATGGCTGCCCCATCCCTGGCAGTGTCTCAGCCCAGGTTGGATGGGGCTTGGAGCAACCTGGGCTGGTGGGAGGTGTCCCTGCCCATGACAGGGGGTGGGACTGGGTGGTCTTTAAGGTCCCTTCCCACCCAAACCAGTCTGGGGATTCTCTGATAATGGGAAATACTAATGGGGAGAGTAAGCTGCCCGGGCTCCTCAGATGGGTTTCAGACTTTGACTCATGGGAGGAGGAAAAGGACTTCCAAAGATGTTCCAGAAGCTTCCAAAAATGTGTCCAACTTTGGAGCCAGTGGTGGGAATGGGCTGTCTGTGTGATGGGGAAGCAGAAGATCTCCTTGTGCCACAGGCTGGTGGCTGTAGCCCCCACCTCTGCCCTGCCCCCCCAGGTGTTGCCATGCAGCTGGTGGACACCAGGAGGGGAGTGCAGCACTTCACCTTTGAGCACCACCGCGAGTACCAGCAGGTGCAGTTCAAGTTCCTGGATGCTGTGGAGTCCATGGACCCCAACAACCTTGTGGTATGGCATGAGATGGGGTTGTCTGTGCTGTTCCCTCTGTGTTCCTGCAGCCCCTTTCCCTGGCTGATGCATCCCAGCACTTTTCTTGCTGCCAGTCTCCTCTGTGTTCCCTGTGTCGGGCGAAGCAGCTTTGGTGTAAATGGGACCGTGGAGGCTGTGCCTCTGTGGCTACCCAAGAGCATGCCAGGTAGCCCTTGAGAAGAAGAGCCCCCAGGAACTGCCCGTTGGGGTGGGAGGGTAGGGATAAAGCTTCCTTGTCTCAGGTCTTCAGCTGGGAAAGAGAAGATACTGTGTGAAGCCATCTTTAACGGGATCTAAACTAACGGCTGTGCTATTTATAAACCCTCGCATGGGTGAAGAAAAATTGTCTTTTCTTGGAACTGCAGCAGAGCAGTCTTTGTGTTGAAAGTTCTTCATGTGTGTCCAAGCTCATCAAACTGTGTGGTAGCATTTATAGTTTGGAGTGATAAGCAGCAGTAAAATTGCTCTTCACCCTCCTGAACCAAAACAGAGGGATTTTTTGCTCCAACAGCCCTGGCCACATGAGCTCGGCTACTTGCCCTGGAGAAGTTTCTTAAAGAGGCCATTGTCTACTAAATGAAGTTTACTTCCTTCTGGTTCCCCCCTCTGCTTGTGGCCACCCCTCTCCCTGCCTCCTGACCAGACCAGGATCAGTTTTATCCTTTCTGTTCTCACCCCTGTTGAGCAGGTCTGGCTCTGTTTGTTTGGAGCTGTTCCTACAGCTTTAGTCTTCCCATTTTCTGTTAAATCTAACAGACAGGTTCACCAGTGCCACAAGTGCTTCAACCCCCCCAGGGGGTTTATCTGTGAAGGCCCCAGCCTTGCTGCTGTGCTGTCAGCATGCAAAGCATGTTTTTTGGGGGGCATCCTTGCTCAATGAGTGTTTTTCTACTCTTGCCAGATGGTCAGAAAGGTCTTGTTGGTGAAGCCAAAAGTGTGTGAAGAGCACTTTTCCCCATCACAGTGACCTTGGGTGCTCCATCCCTTCCACAGAGGAGGCCAAGGAGGGAACTTAGGAGCAGGCAAGGATGGGGTGAAGCATCAGTCAAGTGGCATCAAGGCGAAGGCACTGGGCTGGGACAGCCTTGAGCAGAAAGGTGGTGGTGCTGGCACCACCCTGCAGATGGACAGCTTCAGGAGTGCTTCAAGTCATGTTTTTTTCAGTTCTGGAGGAAAAAAAATCCCCCAACTAAACTATGAGGAGATATTTAGTATTTTAGATAGCAACAGAGTTTTAGGTACTTGGAAAAGCAGTTTGTTGTGTGATTCATGAAGGGAGCATTTTCTGCTTACACCTACACTTCTATTCAGAAGCCTGGAAAAGGGACTTTTCACCTATTCCCATTTAGGAGCTGGCTGCTGGAATTGTAATAGATGTATGAAAATCATACAAGCATAGAAAAATTTGGGTTGGAAGGGACCCTTAAAGGTCAGCTAATCCACCCCCCCAGTGTCCTCCTGGTAGCCAGAGGAAGCAGAACCCTGAGGAAATGGTCAGAATTGTTAAGGGGCATAGAGAAAAAAGCAGAAATGCAGTTCTGCCTGCACCCTTCACCTGGAATGTGGTGTGCAGTTCTGGGCCCTCACCTTCAAACAGATGTGGTGGAGCTGAGGGAGGTTCCGAGGAGGACAGCAGAGATGATCAGAGGCCTCTCATGGCCTTGGTGCTGGAAAAGCTGGGTCAGCTGGGGAGGAGGTGTCTGGGGAAAGCTGCCATCGAGGGCCCAGAGCCTGCATGGGGTGGGAGAGATCTCCCTGCTATCCCTCCCACCGTGGGGAATGGAGTTGGTGGGGTGGGATTCAAGGAAGTTTATAGTGTTGTGTGCTGGGAAGGCACCAGGGTCAGAAAGTGAGCAAAGTAATGGGAGGAGAAACCCCTAAAGTTTGCCAGCATGGAGTGTGCTGGGTGTCATCACGTGTGCCCAGCTTCCTGTCCTCTTCCCCAGGACTCTGGGTTTGGAGACAGGGCAAGGTGAGCCTCTGCTCCACCTCTTCTGGGGTTCTTGAACCCACAGTGTCACCCGTTGGTGTGTGACATGTCCCCAGCCCTGCAGCCTGAGTGTTGGCTCTCTGATGGGGTGGGACAGGATTTCTTCACCTTCAGCCCCCAGGGGCAGGCCTGTAACCAAGCTCCTGCTCTTCCCTAGCTGCTGCTTCAGATGAACCCCTACCACGTGGACTCCCTCCTGCAGCTCAGCGATGTGTGCCGCATGCAGGAGGATCAGGAGATGGCCCGTGATCTCATAGGTAAGAGCTGAGGTGAGGAGCAGGTGTCTGCTGTGCATTAGTAATCAAAAGCTTGGCGTGGGGTTTGTTCCAGCAGAGAAGCAGCAAACCAGAAGGGTTGGTTTGGCTCCGTGGCTGTGACTCTGGGCCAGGAGCGCTTGGCCCTGCGTGACCCTGCAGAGCAGCAGTTTCTGCTGGAGGCTTTTAAATGGAGCTGATTGTGCTTATCAGGGGAAAAGCCCATCAGTGTCCACCTTCTGAATTAAGGGAAGGATTGTATGGACACGGAGGATGTCATAGAATTAGAGGATGGCACACTGGCTTGGGTTGTAAGGGACCTCAAAGCCCCTCCAGTGCCACCCCTGCCATGGGCAGGGACACCTCCCACAGCCCAGGGTGCTCCCAGCCCCATCCAGCCTGGGCTGAGACACTGCCAGGCATGTCTCTTGCAGGAGGAGGTGCTGGGGTGGTGGTGTTGGGTGTTGGGAGGGTTGTCATGCCCTGACACTGTCCCTGCTGTCCCCAGAGCGGGCACTCTACAGCCTGGAGTGCTCCTTCCACCCCGTGTTCAGCCTGACCAGCGGGACCTGCCGGCTGGACTACCGGCGGCCAGAGAACAGGTAGGTGGCACACCTGGAGCCATTGCAGCCTGCTCTGGCCTACTTTGGGCACAGACCCAGATTCACCACATCTGCTGTGTCACCGGCGCTGGCAGAGAGACCTGGAACGTGTCCCTTTCTGTCAGAGCAGCCTCTGCCCCTTGGTGGCAGTGCCCCAGAGCGTGGCAGCAGCAGGGTCCTGTGATGGGTGCTGGGGTACCAGCAGCTCTTGTTCTGCCTCACTTGCACTGAGGTTTCTTTGCAAAACATCCCGTTTCCTGAGGGTTCCCCTTCTTGAGAGGCATGAGGGGCTTCTCTCCCAAGTCCATCTTCTAACCCTTGCTTCTGTTCCCCACCCAGGGCTTTCTTCCTGGCTCTCTTCAAGCACCTGATGTTCCTGGAGAAGAGAGGCTGTCCCCGGACAGCCCTGGAGTTCTGCAAGCTGATCCTGAGGTAGGTTCCACCACCCAAGGCTGCATCCTGATCCCTGGAGGATGGGGCAGGACCCTCTCAGGCTTCATGTATCATGCTTAACCCAACAAACCTAACCTTGGGCAGGACAAACCAAACCAAACCAGACTAGGATGCACAACTGCTCCCAGGCCCAGCAGGGTCTTGTTTCCACCTTCCAGAGGCAGTGTCACAGGTTGGCTGTGCTCTTACCTGTGGTGTTGCTTTGGAGAGAGGTGATGGTGGAGGAGGAGGCTCACGCAGAGGGGCCATGGGTGACCCTTGATCTCTGCTGCTGGGCTGTGGGCCTGGGTTGTTAGAGCAGAGTCCAGAGTCTCTGTGGAGCAGATGTACAGTGGTGGCTTCACCCTGGTGGGTTTGTGGCCATTGGTCTCCAATGGATGGTGACAGGGAGCTGTCACCCCTCTGCAGGGACACAGCCCATCCCTTTGGCCCCACTGGAATTAGGGTTTTCCCGTTATCTCTGCTGAGTCACAGGAGCTCTCTGGATGCTAGTGGGAAAGCCTGGTGTGACACAGAGGACAGCTCCTGTGGTTTGGTGACACTGATGTTGTTTCCTCCCCTTGTGCTCACCTCCCCCTGAAGCCTTGATCCTGAGAATGACCCACTCTGTGTGCTGCTGCTCATCGACTTCCTGTCCCTCCGAGCTAGGGAGTACAGCTTCCTGACCCGCATCTTCCAGGAGTGGGAGGTGAGCTGGCAGCAGGGGGCAGGGGGCCTGGCTCTCTGGGCTGAGCTTCAGGGGGCTGCTGGGCTGGAGAACGTGAGGGGTTTGTAACCAGCTTAGCCCTTTGAGGGCTGTCTGATGGCCATGTCCCATCCCAGAATTACCAGAATGACCCACCAAGGTGTGGGGGTTTGTTCTGGGCACCCTGGGATGCCAACTCCAAATTGCTTGCTCAGCTGTGGGGGCACCAAGCCAGGCTCTGGAAAGTAACTTCATCCAGCAAGGAAGAAACCCCACCCTGTCTGCATGGAGATGGTTCTGCAGAGCATCACTTCTCAGTAAACTCATCTCTCTGATCTTGCAGAGTCACCGGAATTTGTCCCAACTGCCCAATTTTGCCTTCTCGGTGCCGCTGGCCTATTTCTTCCAGAGCCAGCAGGAAGAAGCTGAGCCAGAGCTGAGCCAAGCCCGGGAGAGAGCTGCTCAGCTCATCCAGCAGGCCTTGATCATGTTCCCAAGTGGTAAGTCTGTCCCCACCGGTAAGTCTGTCCCCTCAGGCTTTGTCACTTCCTTCATCCATGAGAGCCAGGTCTGGATCCCAGGCAGGCAAATGCTGAGGTTTGCCTGATGGCATTGGCCCATGGTGGTGGGAGACAGCAGCCCTGCCTTGGAGGGTGCAGGGGTGGGGCCTCCCACAGCCACCTCTGATGGGCTCTGGGTTTCAGCCTGCCCACCCCACACCATGGTGAGGCTGGAGAAGGAACAGCAGAGCCAGGCAGTGCCCCCTCCATGTCTGGGGAGGAGAGCAGGGAGGGCTCTCCCTCCTCAGAGCAGCCCCTTAGAGATGGTGCAGGCAGGGGGAGGGTGAGAACTGGAGTCTTGGAGCAGGGAAAGCTTTCTCCCCGGGGCTGCCCACAGCAGACAGTGAGTCTCGTGGCTTTCCCTCCCAGGCACTGCTCTGCTTCCCATGTGCCCTCTGTGGGTGCCTGTCACTCTGGCTTTCATCCCTGGGGTGCTGCTGGCCATGAAAGGAGATACACAGCCCCTCTGGGCCTGGAGGCGGGTGCATCTTCATGGGCAGGAATAACCAGCTCTCACACGGAGCTTTAGTTTGTGTTGGCTGAAACCACCTTTATTTTTTCTTTCTTTCTGCTTGTCCTGGTGACTGAAACAAACCCTTGTTCCAGTTTCAAGGCTAGCAGTGTGAAGTGCAGGGAAGTGCCCCTTGCTGTGCTGGGTGAACAAACAAAAAAAAAAGTTTTGTTGTTCTTTTTTTGTTTACCTCTGGATCTGTTTCCCTCATCCATGCAAAAATCAAAACCCAGCAGCATCCTCACACCCTCCTGGCTCAGTAGCCTGGCCTGCTGGGATGCTGGCCCCCTCTTGACAGGGCTGTCCCTCTGCCATGCCAGGGTGGTCTGGTGTAACTGACCTGGTGGATGGTGCAACTGACCTGACTGACTTTCCTCCCACAGTTCTGATGCCACTGTTGGATCACTGCAGTGTGCAGCCTGATGCCAGGGTCTCATCCCATCCCTTTTTTGGGCTGAATGCTCAGATCAGGTAAGCCTTGGAGATGTTCTTGGAAGGAATCAATCATGTGGGTAGCAGAGCCTTTGCTTGCTGAGGCAGCTGATGGAGTCACAAAGCTGTGGAGGGCACGATTTGCTTTTCCTGATCTGACTGTTAGGTCTTTTGGTCATGGATTCCCATCATGGCCACCAGCTGAGGCTGATGGAGCCAGCTCACCTTAGTGGAGATGGGTCAGAAGTTCACAATGGAGCTTGTTGGTACATGCAGTCAGAGGGAGGGAGGCAGGCATGCTCCCGGGGCAGGTTGTTTCCTGCCAGTCTGGATTCCCCTGCCACGTGGTCCGGCCTCAGCATGCCAATGGGCTCCCCCTCGGGTTGAGGCAGCCCTGGCTTTCATCTTCTGGCTGTGCTTATCCCAAAAATAGATGGAGGCAGAAAAACTGGTGAAGGGAGATGGAAAAGAGCGAAGCAGGAAGCCGGTGGTGCCGCTCTTGGTGTCCTCACGCCGCAGCAGAGTGTGGAGAGGAGCCTGCACAGGCACCTGCAGGTGGGAAGGAGGAGGGTGCCCCAGTAACCAGTGTCTCCCATAGCCAGTCCCCTGCCTTGAACCAGCTGACTTCCCTCTACGTGGGAAGGACTCACTCCCTGTGGAAGGACCCGGCTGTCATGGCCTGGCTGGAGACCCATGTCCATGAGGTCTTGCGCAAAGTGGACGCCCGGGACCCGCTGGTGGAGGAGGCTGAGCACAAGTGAGTGTGGGGGCCAGTGGCTCTGGTGGCAGATGTGGCTTCTGAAACGTGGGGATGGAGTGGGACAAGGGCTCTATCCCCAGCTGCAGTGGCACCAGCTCTTGCTTGGACCCCTGCTGCTGCTGAGGGTCACACTGTGGGGCTGAGAAGGCAGAGGCTCTTCCAGGGTGGCACAAGCACGTGCTCTGCTGGCTTCCCCCAGCCTGGGCCGTGGCCTGTGCCCTGGGATGGCCTGGGAGGAGGAGGATGGCTGCAGAGACCCACTGCACAGGGCAGGGCTGTGCTCTGAAACACCTTTGGGAAGCAGCAGGAGGAGGCATCAGGTCTTGTCCTGTGCCAAAGGTGGTTTGCTCTGCTGACCCACAGAGGAACAGAGCAGAGAGAGATCTCTGCAGCATCTGTGCTGCTCCGCTTGCTCACCTGAGCTCAGCAGCTGCCAGTGACTTGGGCTTTGCCCTACTCCATCTCCAGAGCCAGGGATGGAGCTGATGGGAGCAGCAGGAATGCAAAGCTGGTGGTGCTGGGGTGCACACGATGCAATCATCTGTCATCCCCTCTCCCTGCTTTAGGAGGAAGATGCGGTACCAGAGCGCTCCCAGGAATATCTACCGGCACATCATCCTCTCGGAGATGAAGGAGGCCACAGCAGCTCTGCCTCTGGTGAGGGACCCCGGGGGGGCTGCAGCTGGTGCTGGGCTCTGCACTGCTCCCACCAGTCCCTGTGCTGGCACTGCAACCTTCACCCCATGGTTCTTCTCCCCCCTGGCAGGAGGTGACCTCGCAGCCCATGATGGGCTTTGACCCCTTACCTCCTTTGGACTCCATTGTTTCTTACACCAGACCAGAAAGGTACCTTCTCCACCCCTCATCACTGCACTGCTGTGGCCCCTGTGTTCCCTCCACCCTGGGCCTGGCTGGGAACCCACGTCCTCCTCCACCTGAGAGGAAGAGCCCCCCAACAGGCTGGGATGGTCCTGCTGCTTCTCCCTGGTGGTCACCCTTGGCCACTCACAGCCATTATGGCAAAAGGCCCTTGAAAAATGTCCCCTCTCTGAGGTGGTTTGGGGGGAAATTTGGGTTGAGGTGTGGCAAGCTGTGGTGTGCACAGCCTCTGTGGTGAACCCATCGGTGTCTGGTGCCCTGGCCCCGCTCAGAGCCAGCCTGGCAGGCGTTTGTGACTGTCCCTTTGTGACTTGTGTCTTTCAGAACACAGCAACCATCCAATGAAAGCACTTTATCCCTCTTCTTCCGCTCACTGTTGCCAAATTTTAACTTGCAGGTGGGTGCCCCCATGTCCCCTCCCGTGTCCCTGCAAAGGGAGTGGCTCTTGGCACAGCCCGTGAGTCCATGCAGAGCCTCCTGCTGCCTGTTGGCAAGCAGCTTTGTCTTGCTCCCTGCCTGCTGCTGCAGAGGGACAGGCACCTCCAGCTCTGCTCTCTTTTCAGGGAGACATCAGGCATGACGGGGATGAAGAGGCTGGAGCAGGGCAGGACCTTAACCAGGGGGTGAACAGGCTCATGGCAGCCATGCGGGACATGCTGGCCAACATCCAGTTCCAGGAACCCCCCCGAGATGACAATCCTGATGGTGACGGGGACTGGGACTGAGCTCAGAGGATGCCTGTGTGTTCCCCAACCCTCTGTAACCATCCCCCCAACACGTTTCACCCCACAATAAAGTCTCACAAACCCCTGGTGCTGGCTCTGGCTGCAGGGACAGGCTCTGTCGGGGTGGGGGGCTGCCACCAGGGGCACCTTTACACATCTCTCTGCGGGGGGCAGAGCTAATCTCCAGCATCTGTCCCTCAGCCCCAAGTCAGCTTAGTCCCCTTCTGGCCTCCTCCCAGCACATTTGCTCTTCTGCCGGGTCTCGTGTTTAATGGCCAGAGGCTTTTTTGCCCTGTGTGTCTCCCCCTGGCTCAAACCTTCCCTCAGTTATTGCCCTGGACCTTCCCCCCTCGTGTCCCTTGGGCTGTAGAGGAACAATCAGCAGCTGCCAGAGGAGCAGCTCATCCTTCTTGCCGGTGGCCTTTGCTCCTGCTGGCAGCATAAAGAATCCCAACCCCCCTCCCCTCCATCACTTTTGTTTCCCCCCCATCCCTTGTTTCTTCCCCGCCGACTGCAGGAGAGCCAGGAATGAGGTCAGCCACGCTCAAAACCCCTTAGCTCATCTTTGCTTCCTTCCCCCCCCCCCGGCCCGTTTCTGCTGTGTAACGGTGGCGGTGTCATGCTGAGCCAGGCTGCACTGCCTGGAATAAATCCTCCCCCTTCTTCCACAGCAGCTTCCATCTGTGAGGATGGGACTGGGGTGGGGTGGGCTGACTGTGCAGACCCCAGGGCTCAGCCCACCCATCCCCGGTCCCATCCCTGCCAGTTGATCCCGATCCCCCAGCTCAGGAGCCCAGTTGGGCTTTGGATTTGCAGACTCAGCATTTTCCCCCTCAAAGCCTCTTGTTGGGGAAAGCTCAAAATTCACAGCACGTCCCAGACACCAGCAGCAGCCGATGGCTGATGTCTCCTGCTGGCTTTTCCCTGGGGCTTCCAGATTATCTGCTCCAACTACAGCCACAAAACCCAGTATTTTCTTTTTTTCAGGGGGTATGGACCCCTATTTTGTGCTGTGGGGTGCTGGTGGCCCCCAGGAAGGAGTGGAAGCAGCCAATGGGGAGGGAGTGTGGGATTGTGAGGCCGTGAATGGTTCTTTGGCAGCTGAGTGGCTCCAGGCATCAACACCAAGCCCAGGCACATGATGGTCAGATGGGGCCTGTGTTCACCCCCCCCAACCCCAGACCACCCGTGCTCCCTAGGGTGTGGGGCTTTGCCGGGGCATCACCTTTCATTGGGCCTTTGACCATTGCTATCAGACCCATCACCCACCCCACGGCAAAGCACCTTCACCTGGGGCTGGTGGGGACAGAGCTGCTGTGGTGGGGAAGATCCCACCAGGGGCTCCAGGGTGCAAGGACTCCCCAGGGCACATTGACACCCAAGGGCACATGGACACTCAACACAGACACCCCAGGGCATGTGGACACTTGAGCACAGATGGACACACGGATGCTCCAAGACACAGGGGGCCCCCAAGTTATCAAGTCCCCAGGGTGCAGGGGTACCCCAGGGCACACAGAACACTTGGAGACCCCCACAGCCCCTCAGCACTCACAACCCCAGGGGTGTGGACCTCCCGAGGGACCCCAAGGCTTATGGTGACTTCAATGTTGGGCTCCCCAAGACCATTCTGAGGCTCTGGCAGCCCCAGCCCCCGTGGTGGCTCCTTTGGGTGCTGCCGTCATGTGGGTGCCCACCCTCCTCAGGAGGAGGAGCTGCCAGAACTGCTTTAAAGTGGGGCAGAGAAAGGGCCTTTTCTTTCCCATCCCCTTGGGCCAGCAGGCGCGTGGCAGCGGGGACACCGGGCAGGGCTGGCCCAGAGGAGAGCTGTGACACCGGGGGTCCTGGCGGGCACGTGGCACGTCCCCAGGTGGTGGGACCCCATTCCCAGTTCCTCCGCCTCCTCTTGGCCCATCACCGGACACCACGGGAGTGCTGGCGGGGCAACCCGGGGATCTGTGGGTGCTGTGGGTACCCTGTCCCCCAGGTGGGGGATCCCGGGGCTGAGGCAGGGGCCATGTCGACGCTGGCCCCCCTGCGGCTGCTGCGCGAGCCCTGGAACGCCAGTGAGGGCAACCAGAGCAACGCCACGGCCGGGACCGGCGGCGCCTGGTGCCAGGGGCTCAACATCCCCAACGAGCTGTTCCTCACGCTGGGGCTGGTGAGCCTGGTGGAGAACCTGCTGGTGGTGGCTGCCATCCTGAAGAACAGGAACCTGCACTCGCCCATGTACTACTTCATCTGCTGCCTGGCCGTCTCCGACATGCTGGTGAGCATCAGCAACCTGACAGAGACGCTCTTCCTGCTGCTGCTGGAGCACGGCGTGCTGGTGGTCCGACCCACCATTGTCCGCCACATGGACAACGTCATCGACATGCTCATCTGCAGCTCCATCGTGTCCTCCCTCTCCTTCCTGGGGGTCATCGCCGTGGACCGCTACATCACCATCTTCTACGCCCTGCGCTACCACAGCATCATGACCCTGCAGCGGGCCGTGGTGACCATGGCCAGCGTCTGGTTGGCCAGCACTGTCTCCAGCACCGTCTTCATCACCTACTACCGCAGCAACGCCATCCTCCTCTGCCTCATCGGCTTCTTCCTCTTCATGCTGGTCCTCATGCTGGTGCTCTACATCCACATGTTTGCCCTGGCCCGTCACCACCTCCGCAGCATCTCCAGTCAGCAGAAGCAACCCACCGTCTACCGCAGCAGCAGCCTGAAGGGAGCTGTCACCCTCACCATCCTCCTGGGCGTCTTCTTCATCTGCTGGGGGCCTTTCTTCTTCCACCTCATCCTCATCGTCACCTGCCCCACCAGCCCCTTCTGCACCTGCTTCTTCAGCTACTTCAACCTCTTTCTCATCCTCATCATCTGCAACTCAGTGGTTGATCCCCTCATTTACGCCTTCCGGAGCCGGGAGCTCTGGCGGACGCTGCGGGAGTTGGTGCTGTGCTCCTGGTAGGCAGTGGTACCAGGGCTGGGGGGGACACATGGCACGACCACCACCCCAGTGGGATGGACAGACACACGGGCACACAGATGGATGGACTGAGGGGCTGTGGGGTGTCCCCCGGGCTGGGCTGGCGGATGTGTGGTCCCCAATAAAGGCTCTTTGCAGTGAGGATGTGGCTGGCACCACCGGGCAGACCCAGGGGGGGGTCTGCCCCGCCCGCCCTCACCCTTTATTCGAAGCTCAAT
>JAAWXA010000018.1:18622870-18649288 GCA_038090715.1 Florisuga fusca
CCCCTCCCCCCTTGTCTGCAGGATCCAGATGAAGATGAGCCCAACATCCGTGTGGTCCTGGAGCATCGCTTCTACAAGGAGAAGAGCAAGAGTGTGAAGCAGATGTGTGACAAGTGCAGCACCATCATCTGGGGACTCATCCAGACCTGGTACACCTGCACAGGTGGGGCTGGGACCTCCCCACACGCCACCCTGTGCCCCCATCACCCCCATCCCTTTGATGATGGACACCTGTCCCCCCCTCAGGCTGCTACTACCGGTGTCACAGCAAGTGCCTGCCACTGGTGAGCCGGCCCTGCGTGCGGGCCAAGGTCAGCCACCAGGCTGAGTACCAGCTCAGCATCTGCCCCGAGAGCGGTCTGGACAGCCAGGACTATCGCTGCGCCGAGTGCCGTGCCCCCGTCTCCCTCCGTGAGCACCACTGCCCTGTGGGGCTGGGGGATAAGTGTGGGGCTGGGGGATAAGTGTGGGGCTGGGGGGAGTGTGGAGAGCTGGGAGCAAGATGGGGCTGGGTTGGGCAAGGTTCCCTTGAGGTCTGGGTGGGGGAATCTGCGGGCTGCAAGGGACTGTGTGAGTCTAGGGGCTTTTGTGGAGCCGTAGGGGTCTGGGGGATGCATGGGGCTATTTGGGGCTGGGGTGTGTGTGGGGCTGTGGGAACATGGGGGCTGTGTGGGGCCTGGGGGAGCTGGAGGGAGCTGGGGTTGTGTAAGGCTCAGGTAGGGCTGGGGGGTTGTGTTGTGGGGCTGGGCTCCCTGAGGTCTCTCTGGGGTGTTGGGTGGCTGTGTGGGGCTGGAGTTCCCCCAGAAGAGGGGAAGGTGGGGCTGGACCCCACTGTGCCCCCAGGCCCCATGGAGGGGGGTGGGTGCGTGGCGTGGGGTGTGTGCTGGCACACGTGGCAGTGTGGTGCATGTGCACATGCCGACACGTGTGCCGGTGGCTGTGCCAGTGCGCGTGCCAAGGTGTGTGCGGGTGCAGTGCACGTGTGTGTGCCAGCGTGTGCCAGTGTAGTGTGCATGTGCTGACACATGTGCCAACGCGTGTGCCAGTGCTGACACGTGTGCCAGTGCGTGTGCTGACCCGCGTGCCCCGTGTGCCACAGGGGGGGTGCCCAGCGAGGCCCGGCAGTGCGACTACACCGGCCTCTACTACTGCAGTGGCTGCCACTGGAATGACCTGGCGGTGGTGCCCGCCCGTGCCATCCACAACTGGGACTTCCAGCCCCGCAAGGTGCTGGGGGTGGGGGCAGGGGGGACACCAGGGGGCACGTGTCCCTCATTAGAGGCCATTTTGGGGGCCATGTCCCTGGGTAAGGGTCACTTGGGCACCGGGTCCCTGGCTGGAGGTCACTTGGGGGCCCATGTCTGAGGGCACAAGGGTGCCTGGGGTTGCAGCCCTGGGTGGAGGTCGCTTAGTGGGGGCTGTGTCCCCAGCACTGGGGTCCCTGTGGTGGTGGCAGGTGGTGGCAGGTGGTGACAGTGTCCCCGGGCAGGTGTCACGGTGCAGCATGCGGTACCTGGCGCTGATGGTGTCACGGCCGGTGCTGAGGCTGCGGGAGATCAACCCGCTGCTCTTCAACTACGNCTGACCCTGGTGTCTTTGCTCTGTCAATGCTCTCTAATTCCATCCCCATCCCCATCCCATCCCTGTCCCCATCCTGCCACCATCCTCTTCTCTGTACCCATTCCTGACCCCTCCCTGTCACATCCGTCTCCGTCTTGTTCCTACCCTGTCCCCATCCCATTCCCATCTCATACCTGTCCCTGTCCCCATCCTGACACCACCTTTCCCCTGCCTCTGTCCCTCCCTGTCCCCACTCCTGTGTCCATCCTGTCCCCTCCTGTCCCCCTGCAGAAGCTGCGCCAGGACATCCTGCTGATGAAGCCCTACTTCATCACCTGCAAGGAGGCGATGGAGGCGCGGCTGCTGCTGCAGGTCAGGGATGGGGCAGGGGGTGGTGGTGACAGCGATGGTGACAGTGGTGGTGACAGTGATGGTGACACTCCCCCTGCAGTTGCAGGACCGCCAGCACTTTGTGGAGAACGATGAGATGTACTCGCTGCAGGACCTGATCGACATCGAAGCCGGGCGCTTGAGCTGCTCCCTGACGGAGATCCACACCCTCTTTGCCAAACACATCAAACTGGATTGTGAGGTGGGGCTGGCACCGTGTACAGGGAGCGAGAGTTGGGGACACAAATGACGATGTCCCCATCCTGGAGGATGTTTTTTTCCCCAGCGTTGCCAAGCGAAAGGTTTTGTCTGTGAGCTCTGCAAGGAAGGTGATGTCCTCTTCCCTTTCGACAGCCACACCTCTGTCTGTACCGACTGCTCCGCTGTTTTCCACCGGTAAGGGCACCCGGGGAGGGCAGGGACAAAGGAGGGGACACACACCCGTGTCATGGTTGTGACCCCATTGTTGTCCCCCAAAACAAAACAGGGATTGCTACTACGACAACTCCACAACTTGCCCCAAATGTGCCCGGTTGAGCTTGAGGAAACAATCCCTCTTCCAGGAAGCTGGGATGGAGGCAGAGATTTAATCCAGGTTGGGGTGCTACTGGTTGCCCACCCACACTAGCCACAAGGCTTGGGACAGAGCCGAGGACATGAATCAGGCCTTTTTTGCACAATTTCATCTGGTTTTGACGTCATTGCGCCGCTTGCCCGCGTCACCGCTGTGTCACTGCCCCCCGACCCCTCCGATGGAGACGGGCAGGTGTGAGTGTGGCTGGTTGGTTGGTTGGTTGGTTGGTTGGTTGGTTTTACCAGAATACAGAGAGAACTGGGTCAGGTACCAGTAGCCGGTTGCCCCTTCTTTGCCCCAGACATCCCAGGCTACCAGCAGCCCCAGCAGTGGTGGCCCCTATGGGTCCCTTGGGCGCTCAGGGGGCAGGAAAGGGGGGTCTGGGGGTGGTGGTGGCAGCGGTGGATCGTTGAGGTGTTTCTTATCCCGACCTTGTTCCCGTGTTCTGGTCCAGGAGGGAGAGCGCAGGTAGCCGGCCCGTGGTGCTGGCTGCAGCCCTGTTTTGGGGGGGAGCAGGAGAGAGGGTTTGGGGGGTGCTGATGGACAGACAGAAGGACAGACAGGATGGGCAGAGGGCTTGGGCAGTGCTGATGGAGCAGAGAGATGGAGCAGGGGTGGACAGAATGCTTGGGGCTTGCTGACGGATGGATGGACAGAGTGGGGATGGACGGGGGCTTGGGGCATGCTGGCAGACAGACAGATGGACCAGGGAGAGGCAGACACAGTGTCTCCTCACAGACAGATGGACAGACAGGTGGACAGACTGGGGATGGACAGACAGCTCAGGGCCTGCCTCCAGGTGGACAGAGAGACAGACAGACCAGGAACAAACATACCCCTCAGGGCCTGCTTTTGGATAGACAGACAGACAGACAGAAAGCTTGGAGTCTGCTCCTGGATGGATGCATGGATGGATGGATCGATGGACAGACAGACTGGGGACCAACAGATGGACAGAGCAACAGAGTGGGGTTGGGCAGACAGCTTGGGGCCTGCTCCTGGACAGACAGACAGACAGACAGAGCCCATGGTCTCACCGCAGGGCCCCTCTCCAGCTGTGTTCTCCTCATCAGAGTCAGCAAAGACCTCGGCCAGCTCCTGGTCCGACATGTCCGTCAGCTCCGTCAGGTCCAGGAGGTCAAAGTGCCCCTCCAGCGAGGAGACGCTGCTGAGGGGCTCTGCGGGGACACGGGGATGGGGCACAGGGNCTGCGACTGAAGACAGGACATGGGGAAATGGTAGGAAGTAGGGACCCTGGGGGCTGGCAGCAGACAGACAGAGACCCCTGGGAGAGAGAAGGACCCCAGGGGCTGGTGGGGGACACAAGGAACAGACAGGACCACAGGAAGCCCAGGGGAGAGGCAGGGGACCTCGGGGAGTAGAAGGGACCCCAGGGGACAAGCAAGGAGTGCCGGGGCAGTCAAGGGACCCTGGGGGCTGGCAGGGACCCCCAAGGACAGCCACACTCACGCCTGCGCTCGGTGACCTGCAGCAGACCAGCGCTGGGGATGGGGCCCCCTGGCTCCTCAGGCACTGCAGGGGGCTGAGGGGATGGGCCATGGTGGGGGGTCCCAGCCGGGCGCTCCGGGGCCACCATCTCCTTGGCGAGCTCTGTGACACCGACACTGTCAGTGGTGGCAGGTCCCCAGGGGTGCAGGGTCCCCGGCAGGACACCCCCCCTCTCCCCCACTGCCAACCCCCCCCTCCTGCTGACAGCCCCTTTGTGTCTGTGAGACAAAAGCACAGCCTGTGCCGGGGCCCAGACAAGGGCTGGTTTGTCTGCAGCAGGGATGGCGAGGCCACGGTGGCCCGCGGTGGTGGCATGTCCTGAGGTGGTGGCATGGCCCTGCCATGACCGTGCTGCCAGGTGCGATGGCACCAGGACAGGTTCACCAGGGGCCCAGCATCTCCTGCTTCCCCCAGTGGATGGTGGCAGTAGGGCAGGGGACAGAGATCACCCTGCTGGGACAGAGGGACATTATGGAGATGTTTGGGTCCGGTTTGTGGTCCGTGGAGCCACCGACCACCTGGCACCGGCTCTGCCACATCCTGACCCCGTGCAGTGGGACAGGGCACCCAGTGCTGGTGGCACTGTCCCTGCAGTGGGGAAATGGGGGACATGAGAAGACAGGGGGGCTGCCCGCTCCCACCATCCCACCCCACGCTGTGCCCAGCCCCAGTGGGTGCCACCGCAGTGTCACCATAAGGAGCATGCCCCCCCCTGCCTGCAGCAGCCCCCCGAGCCTCCACCCACCGGGGCGCTTGTCCCTGCTGCCAAAATCCCCTCTGGCCTCTGCCTGCATGGTGACGCCGTATCGCCGGTCACACCACGATGACAGCGGTCACGCCGTATTGCCGCTGAGGCCGTGACACTGGTCACACGGTGACGCCGGCCACGCTGCCGGCCTGGGCTCACCGGGTGTCTGGTGAGGAGCGGGACCAGCGTCAGGGCTCCCCCCGGCTCACCGTGCTGCTGACTCACGTCAGACCACAGCGCCAGGCACCGCCGGCTGTGGTCACCCCGACACTGGTGGCCCTGGTGCCCGGTGGGGTGGCACTGTCCCCGCAGAGGTCCCGGTGCCACGGGAGGGCAGGGTCACCGTGGCGTCACAGCCCTGTGTGGGGCACGTGTGCCGGGGGGGCTGGCACTGCCCGTGTCCCCAGACAGGACCCTGCTGCTGCCCCCCCAACACTGGGGACCCTCTGGCTCCACCGGCACGGCCATAACCCCTCCCAGTCCCACCAGCCGGGGGGGCCTGTCCCACTGCCCACCTCCCCCCCTGCCTATTCCAGGTACCCCAGACCCTGGCTCGCCCCCACCCCAGCANCGACGCCTTAGCAACGGCGGCGGGATGGGCAGCATCGCTCAGCCCGGGGGTGTGCGGGGCGTGTCGGACTCAGGGACCTCGGGGGGGTCGGGCCCGGTTTGCCCCCCCCGGTCCCGGAGCAGGCCCCGCCGCCGTTGCTAAGGCGTCGCCCCGCGTTGCTAGGGGCGTGTCCAACCGGGCCCCCAACTCTCGCGAGGTTTGCGTGCCCGTTGCCTGGAGACCGCGGCGCCAGCAGCAGCCGCCATGGTAAGAGCGGGGCTGGGCCTGGGCCCACCGGGGGGATGGGGGCGCCGGGGCGGCTGAGGGGTTCTGGGTCTGCCCACGGAGGGTCCCCGGTGCTGGGGGGTACGGGATGAGCAAGGCGGTGGGTCCCAGCTTGCTCCGAGCAGGGCAGGCCTGAGGGTTGTGGGGGCCCGGCCCGGCCTGTCCGGCGTTGTGGGGACCCGGCCCAGCCTGTCCGGCTCTTGTGGGGCACGGGGAGATCCTTGGTACCGTGCAGAGCACTCCCGCAGCGGCTGCGAGGAGCTACGGGTGTTCCAGGGACTCGCGGAGGCCTCTGGGTTCCTCCCGGAGGAACCTGGCACCTCTGTCCCTCTTCTCACCCTGCCACCACCATCAGGGCAGAGATGAAAGCTCCCTGGCCTGGGTCAGTGCTGGGGGCCTCTCCCGACACAGCTTTATCCCCACACCCCAGCTCCAGTCACACCTCACTTGTTTTGCTTTCTTTCCTTAGGGGCCCAAAAAGAAATCCGATAAAAAAGGGAAAGGCAAAGCTCCAGCAGTGGTGGATGGCGTGTCCCCAGAGGAGATGACCAAGGAGCAGGTGAGCCATCCCCCCGGCTCCCAGCCCCCCCTCGGAACAGTGCTGAGGACCCCTGCTTGGCGCCTGGCTCTGGGGACAACAGGTGGCAGAGGGTGACAGAGACAAGCAGCCAGGGTTCATTTCACTGCCTGATGCCTTGCTGGGCTGCTGGAGGACTCTCAGTGTTCCTGGAAGGAGCAGCCTTCCATCCCACTCTCCCTTCTGCTGTCTCAGTGCCAGGACTGTGCCCAGATGGCCAAGGCATCAGCACCAGTGCGGCCAGCAGGACCAGCATGGGATTGTCCCCCTGTGCTGGGCACTGGTGAGGCTGTGCCTTGATTCCTGGCACACAAAACTGGGGTTGGTTTTGGGCCCCTCATGACAAGAAGGACATTGAGGAGCTGGAGAGTGTCCAGAGAAGGAAAGCAGAAGGGAGAAAGGGTCTGGAGCATGAGTCTGCCCAGGAGCAGCTGAGGGCCCTGGGGGTGTTGATCCTGGAGCAGAGGAGGCTGAGGGGAGACCTTCTGGCTCTCTGCAACCCCCCCAGAGGAGGTTGGAGCCAGGGGGGGTCGGGCTCTGCTCCCCAGGAACAAGGGATGGGACAAGAGGAAGGGCCTCAAGTGGTGCCAGAGGAAATTTAGGTTGGAGTTTTGGAATAATTTCTCCCTGGAAAGGGTTGTCCAGGGGTGGAGTCCCCATCCCTGGAGGGGTTTCAGAGCCTGGAGATGTGGTGCTGAGGGACACGGGGCAGGGGTGGCCTTGGCAGTGCTGGGTTGGACTGGGTCATCTTTAAGGTGTTCCCACCTCTTGCCCTGCCCTGGCTCTCACCCCCACTCCGCAGCTGGAGATGCACGTCGCGCGTCTCCGGGAGGAGCTGGACCGGGAGCGGGAAGAGCGGAACTATTTCAAGGAGGAGGGTGAGAAGATTCGAACCTTCCTGGAGGTGACACGGCAGCGGCTGGAGGAGAAGAAAGCTGAGCTGAGGAACAGGGACCGGGAGATGGAGGAGGCAGAGGAGCGGCATCAAGTGGAGATCAAGGTGGGAGGGGGGAAGGTTTGGGAGGTATCGTGGATGTCCCAAGGGAGAAGTGGGAATAGGAGGAGGAGGAGCTGAGTGGGATGTGAACCAGGAGTGTCTTGGTGTCTCCTCATCCATCTGTTTCTCCTCTTTAGATTTACAAGCAGAAGGTGAAGCACTTGTTACAGGAACACCAGGAGAACCTGACGGAGCTGAAGGTGGAGGGCAACCTGTCCATGCTGCGGGCCCAGAAGGACCACCTGGCTCAGGAGACGGAGCTGCGGAAGGACGTGCGCTCCTTGAAGGTGGAGCTGAAGGAGCAGGAGCTGTCCAACGAGATGGCCGTGAAGAACATGCGCCTGGTACGTCCCTGGAGCCGCTGGTGAAGCTGATGGCTGAGACCCAGCGAGTCAGTGGGAGCCTCCAGCTCTCCGGGAGGCTTCCCACAGGTAACAGGTGCTGTTAGAGGCAGGGGAAGGCGTGGGAATGGGGAGAGGGGTTTGCTAGGGCTGCTCCTGTGAACCCCCCTCCCACAGCTGCTGTTGGCATGGATAGGGTGGGTTTGGAGCCACGGCAGGAGCAGGAGGGAATCCCTTGGGATGTCAGCTTGCTCTGCCTCTAATGCATTGCTTCTCCCCAACAGAAACAAGAGGAGGACATCAGCCAGCTGTGCAGCGACTTCGAGAGACAAGTGAGAGGTCAGGACCTGGGAGCGGTGTGTCGGGGAAGGGTCCTCCAAGCTCTGCTCTGCTCCTGGGCAGAGCCTCTAGCAGAAAGGGGGCTGGTTCCCCTCCCAGTTCTGGCTGATTTCCCTCCCAGTTCTTGCTCTGGGGCTGCCAGACCCCCAGCATCGAGCAGACAGAGTGAGGCGGGTGCCTAAGGGGAGCCCTTGCAGTGTCCTCACTCTGGTCCCCTCCTCACGGGAGGCTTCAGGTTCTCCTGGGCTGGCTTGGAGCCTTTCCATGCCCTCTTTCCAAGGATGCTATTTCTGGGCTCTCCTCTCCACGGTCCCAGAGCTGGTGGCAGCTGTAGTGACACTGCTGACGAGCATCCTGTCCTCAAGTCACGCCGTGGTGGCATGCGCAGGGTCCCCAGGAGGTCACCCAGCCCCCTCTGCCTTCCCCCAGAGACCGAGGCCAAGTACACCAAGAAGCTGCAGATGCTGAGGGATGAGCTCGACCTGCGGAGGAAGACAGAGATCCATGAGGTGGAGGAGAGGAAGAACAGCCAGATCGATGAGCTCCTGAGGAACCACGAGAAGGCCTTTGCTGACATGAAGAACTACTACAATGACATCACCCTCAAAAACCTGGCACTCATCGACTTGCTGAAGGTACTGCCTGTCCCTGCCACCCACCTGGCAGCATCCCCTTCCCAGAGGCCGGTTCTGTGAGGGTGAAGGACGTGGGTTAGTGATGACCTTGGCAGTGCTGGGCTAATGGTTGGACTGGATGATCTTAAAGGGCTTTTCCAACCAAAACCATTCCATGATTTTGCCCAGATCTTGGCTGCGTGGGTGCCACTGCTCTCCTGGGGGTTGTACAGGGGCAAAGTGTAGGGGATGTGTCCTGCTGGAGGGTGTGTCCAGGGTGGGCAGCCTCCAGGAGTTGGTGCTCGTATTCTCAAGAACAGGAGCAGGTGGCAGAGATGAAGAAGAGACAGAATCAACTGGAGAAGGAGAAGACAGATGTGGTGCTCCAGAATAAGCAGCTGAAGGAGCCCCTGCAGCAGGCACAGGAGCAGCTGTTTGAGCTGCGGAAGAAGTTGGCCCACTATGACAAGGACAAGATGGCCCTGATGGTGAGTGGCCAGGCTTGTCCTGCCTTGAGTCTCCCCGACTCATTCCTGGAGGAGCTGCTGACCTTGTCCAGCTTGCTGGGCCAAGCCCTTTGAGTCTCCTCAGCTTAGCTGGGTGATTGTGTGGCCTGGGATGGGACTGGAGAAACCAGAGTAACAGCGAGGGGAGGGAGCTGCTGTGGGATGCTGGGTCTTTCTCTCCCATGTCTCTGCTGGTCACTCTCTTCCCTTGCTAGAACGTGTCCCTCATGCCTCCCAGTGCTCCTTTAACTGTCCCTTCCCACTTCCAGAACACAAAAGCCCGTCTGAAAGTCACCCAGAAGGAGCTGAAGGATCTCCAGTGGGAACACGAAGTGGTGGAGCAGAGGTTCAGGAAGGTGAGAGCTGCAAGAGGGTCTGGGCATCCTACTTCCCTCCCTGCACCCTCCACTGAGGGCTGGGCATGGGTATTCAGCAGAGCCCGTGCTCAGCCTGGGGCTTTCCCAAGCTCTTATCCAGAGCCCTGCTGGAAACTCCAGCTTCCCACACAGCTGCTCCCAGCTCTGGCCTCTCCCACGGTCAGCAGACAGGCCTGGCCTTGTGCTCTGCAATCACACACGCTTCAGCGGTCCCTGCGCCCGCACCGGGGGCAGAGCCATGGGGAGAGACCATCACGGGCCACCAGCCCAGCCACAGCTCCCTGCCCCGGGGGGCTGCTCCCCCCCAGGGTGGCTCGGGATCAGTCACATTCTCCCAGGCTGGGCCTCTCCCCCCCAGTTCCCCCCGCACTAACCCAGATAAATCTGTCAAGGCAGAAGAGAAACTCGCCTGCGATTCGCAGAAATCCCCAGGAATATGAACATTGATCTGAGGCCTCGTTAACAATCCATCATTAAGGCAGCGACGTGTTCAGCAGGCTCAGAAATAGGCTGCGGAGGAGAGACTCTGCCCTAATTAGGACACTTATTAACTAGCTGTGGGCCAGGGCCTCCTGCCAGCTGCAGGGAGGGGAGGAGAGACCCCCAAGTGCCAGGGGGCCCTCTCTGAGGGTGAAAACTGTGCTGCAGTGAGACCCCTCTGCTGCTGGGGTGTCTGTGTCTGGAGGGGTGGAAGTGGGTGCTGAGGGGGTGCTGTGGAAGGAGAGAAGCTGCACCCCAGCACCTGCCTTCCCCGCGGGCTGCAGGTGCTGTGGGGGACAGTTGGAGCTGCCCAACCTGTTTGCTGCCAGCCCAGGGGGTCCCCAGGGGGGTGACAGTGTCCTGTTTCTGGGAGCAGGTGCAGGCAGAGCGTGATGAGCTCTATCAGAAGTTCACCAAAGCCATTCACGAGGTGCAGCAGAAAACAGGCTTCAAGAACCTGCTCCTGGAGCGCAAGCTGAAAGGGCTCCTTGAAGTCCTGGAGAAGAAGGAGGTGGAGCTCAATGAGGTCCTTGCAGCCTCCAACCTCGACCCTGTTGCCCTCTCCTTGGTCTCCAGCAAGTTGAAGGTACCGTGTGCTGCCAGGGGCCCTGCTGAGGCCGGGCTGGGGGGCACAGGCTGCAGCCCCTCAGCCTGCGGGTCCCCCCCCCACGGGGCTGGAGCTACCGTGTCACTCGTTCCTGGCATTCCCTGGGCCATGCGTGCTGCCTTCCGGCTCTCCCTCGAGAGCAGAGCGTGTGGGTGTCAGGGTTTGGCACCCATCCATCCCTCGGGTGGGGACTGGATCCAGGAGAAGGGCCCTGGGCTGAGCAGAAGGTTCTGGCAGCGACCCGGTGTGGCAGGCCGATGAACCTCCCTGGGCTGTGCTCCTGCAGAGCTGGTGACCCTCCCCAGGCCGGGCAGAGACGGGTTCCCAGGGGCTCCACGATGTCTGCCATGCTAAAAATACCTTTGCAGAGAGCCCGGGGCGGAGGCTGGGAGCCCCACATTCCTGCAGCCGTAACCGGAGAAGCGGCACTTGCTCCGGGCTGGGTTGAGGCACCAGGACCTGGGTTCCAGCACTCTGGTGCCCTCCTGCTTGTCCTACACCAGCCTGTCCCTTTCCCAGTCCCCTCTGTGGTGGGTGGCAGCAAGGGCACGGCCACCCCCTTGCCTGGGGACAGGCACAGCAGCACCACGGCGGTGGGACGGGGCAGCGGATGTGCCACCTGTACAAGCAGGTGCCACAGCAGGAGGAAGGAAAACACATTCCTGGGAAGGCATCGTGGCGTCCGGCGCTGCCGCAGCTGCTGCGCTCACAGAATTCCTTTGCTCAGCTGCCTCCAGCACCTTCTGGGGCAGCTTCTCTCCCTCTCATTGCCCCGGTGCCACAGTGGCAGGGCGGTGCTGCCAGGGCAGGTGCTGCCATCGTGTCCCTCTTGGAGTGGGGCTGGAAATTGTGTTGTCCATCCAGGAGGTCCCTGTCCCTCTGCCCGGGGCTGGCTGTCCCTGGCAGTGCTGGCTCGCAGGGGACAAGGGTGGTGGCTGCCTGCCAGGCCCCAGTGGCAGCTCCTCCGTGCTCTCTGCCACGCGGCTCCCGCCTGTGACACGCAGCCACCCTGTCCCTGGGGATGGTGTCCTGCTGCCCAATGCCCCATCCCTCCTTTTTTTTTGCAGGATGTGCTCGATTCCAAGAACACCACCATTGAGGACCTTCAGCAGGAGCTGGCCCGAGTCTGCAAGGTGAGGGAGGGGGCTAGGGCTGCCCTGGACCCCCAGCTCAGGGCTTTGGGGCTGCTGGGGGAGGCTGCAGTTTTTGGGGGTGGAAACAGGACCTTCTTCTCCAGGTCGTGCCTGGAGCAGATGGAAGGTACCTTGCAGCACCCAGCTGAGCTGTAGGACCCAGCCCAGTCTGCTGGTTCCCTTGTTTCCCCCATGTTGGGGTCCCCCACCATTAAGAGAGGTGCAGGGAGACCATGACCAGGAGTGGAGGGGTCAGAGCTGAGTTTTGGGCCAACCATGAGGTGCTTCTCTTGCAGGCCCACAACGACTTGCTGCAGACCATGGAGGCAAAGCTGACGGCCTTCGGCATCCCCCTGGACAACCTGGGCTTCAAGCCCCTGGCCATCCCTCTGCCGGGGCGCACGCTGGGCCAGGGTCCTGCCGGGCTCGTTGCGGTGCCCACCTGATGGCAGGTGGCACTTGGGGACACACTGGCTGTGCCCCTCCCGGGGCTCTGCACCATCCAACAGACCCCAGTGAACCTCTGGCGGGATCCCCAAGACCCTCTCTCTCTTCCCTCCCCCAGGAGGGGTTTCCTCCAGCGCAGCCCCTCAGAACGATGAGATGAATGGTGCTGTTTTCAAGCCTTTAATGGGGTTGGGAGCGTATTTTGCCCCTGGTGATGTGGAAGGAGGACATGCCTGTCCCCTAACTGCCCCGGTACGTGGTGTAGGAGAAGGGGCTGATCAGCAGCGGGAGGTGCAGCTTCTGGGCTGGGTCAGTGATGGTGAAGACCACCTGGGGGAGAGCACAGGGCACTCAGCCAGGTTCTGGGGGTGCTACTCCAGCCCCCCGTGCCACCCGTTCCCCCCATACCTCCACGAAGGGGTAGAAGCTGGCCTGACCTAGGCCCTGCCAGTACGCTGCCGTCTCAAAGCGCAGCTTGTAGGTGCCGGCCTCAGCCTGTCCCGGGAACAGGAGGGGTCCACAGCGCCCATTCTCATCTGTCCGCCTGCCAGCAGAGGGGGTGAGCCCTCAGGTGGTGGCTGTCCCCAAGCCCCAGGTGCTGCCTGTCCCCAGGGCTAAGGCTGGGGGACAGGGGAAGCAAGGTCCTCTGCCTGTCCAGCTGCTGCTGGCTCTCCTACCTCTGCACCAGCTCCGTCCAGCGCGGCTCCGTCTCCTCCAGCCGCACCAGCTGGATGGCCAGGCCGGCCGCCGGCAGCCCCGTGGCCGTGTTCAGCACGTGGGTGGTCAGGGAGCCCTTCCCTGGCTCGGTCATATCAACCTGGGGCAGGGGTGCAGGGCTGGGACAGGTGCCAGCACTGCCATCCACCCCTCCGTTGGCTGTGCCATGGCCAGCAGTGCCGCAGCCCGGCCCCTCGGTGCCGCCAGGACGTGGGTGCCCACATCCTTCCCGTGCTGTGGGGCTCAGCTCCCGCAGGCTCAGCCCACAGTGGAGCTCAGCCTTCCTGGCACACCCCAGGCAGCACTGCCAGAATTCTGGTGGGACAGAGGGGCTGGGTCCCCGCTCACCGCCTGGCCCGGTGGCAATGGCTGACCTGGGCCCAACACAGCCCCGTCCCGGCAGCCCCTTTGTCTCTGTTGTCTTTCCTGCCCACAGTGTCACGTGTGGGCAGACACGAACTCTGCCCAGGGCAAGCTGCCAGCATGAGCTCAGGGCCAGTGCTGCCGGCGCATCTGGGACCCTTGCCCTCCAGGACCTCCCTGCTTGTGCCCGGTGGGGTGGGAACACCCCAGGGCTGCATCCCGCTGAGCTGCGGCTGCTGCCAGACGGGAGATTGGAGCAGGACCAGCTCTGGCTACATCCCGGCACCATCTCCCAGCCTCAGCTGACTCGGCAACGCCGGAGAGGCCCAATAGTGGCCAAGGACCCCTAGCTGCTTACCTGGCTCTCTGCCGTCCTGCTTGGCCAGGGCCCCACAGCCGGTGCCACTGCACAAAATGCCATCCCCTACCACCCTTCCCAGCAGGGTAGCCTCTCCCCACCGAGCTGGTGAGGCTGGATGCTGCAGCACAGGGCTGTGGCAGGACCGGGCGCTCCTCCCCAGCTGGGCCGAGCCAGTGCAGGCGGCTCCCCCCTGGGAGGTGCACCTGGGAGCCCTGCTGGCACCCACGCTCCAGCATCACCGCAGCCCCGGGGCTGGTGGACCAGAGCCCGGCAAGAAGCTGGGGTGCCAGGCCAGGAGGAGCCGCCGTCCCAGCATCACCTCCCACATGGAAAGTGCCCGGAGCGCCTCGGCGCTGCGACGGCCGCGCACGTGAGGTGGCAGGAGCTGGCAGTGGCATCACCGCAGCCAAACCCTGCCTGTCTGCCTGCCACAGGGCATGGGGCAGACTTGAGGCCTCACCTGCACCTTGATGGTGGCCTTGGCGGTAGTCGGCAGCCCAAAGCCTCCCGCATAGGCTGCCTGGATCTTCAGGGTGTATTTGGGGACCACCTGCAGTGAGAGGCTGTGTCAGGCCTGGACCAGGGGCAGCAAGAGCTGGGCTGGGGGCCGGGCTGGGGGCCAGGCTGGGGCTCACCTGTGCCGCCAGCCCCGCTGCAGCCACAGAGATCACCCCAGTGCTGCTGTCGATAGCAAACATGTGGGGCTGGGGCCGGCGCGGTGTCTGGTGCAGGATGGAGTAGACCACCTCCCTCTTGCTGGAGTTCACTGAGCTGACCCTGGCCAGCACCTGCAGCACCGGGGTGCCTGGGAGCGGGTGGTTACTTGTGAAATCTGCCCCATACCCTCCACTGCCACCTCAGCACTGCCTCCTGCCCAGTGGCACAGGTCTCACCTGGCACAGCCCCTTCCCAAACAGTGCCATGAAAAGCCACCTGGGTGAAGACAGGAGGTTTGTCGTTGACATCCCCTTTGCAGTTGAACACTTGGGCTTTGACTGTCGTCATCTGAGAGGATCCCTGTGCATCTGTCAGCTGCAGGAAGATGCTGTTCTCCCCTGGCTCCAGCTGCTTCTTCATCCTCAGCACCAGCTGGTCTTGTGCAGCAGAGAGAGGGGTTTGGGCTCACAGATGGGTCCCCACTCCCCAGCCTGGGGATACCTTCAGCACCACAGCGGTGCTTTGCACGTGGAGGTTCCCCAGCACAGTGCCCGGCACTGGCTGCACTTGGGGGAGTGCAGAGGGCTGAGGGGGTGGGATTGGGCCCTCACTCAGTGTCCCCCACCACCCCACACCAAAGGATGGCCACACCAGGCCAGGTGGCACCTACCTTGTTTGATCACCTTGCTGGACCAGTTACTCATGGAGCCGAACATCAGCTCTGCCTGGAAGGGGTAGGTATTGGGGGGCAGGTCCTTGTCGATGATGGTCAGAACCTGCTCCTCGGGCTCCCGGTTGCAGATGTCGAAGGACCGGGGCTCCACCGTGGGTGCATTGTCATTGACGTCCAGGAGCTGGAGGAGCAGCGTCCCCGTGCCGGTGGCAGGCACAAGCCCTGTGGGGCTGGGGGTCAGCAGGATGCCCAGGGAGGGGTCCTGGCCCCAGCCCCAGGAGCCCTGCTGGGACATGGGGGGTAGCAGCAACCCCTTCCCACCGGACAAGGCCCCGCTCCTCACCATTGTCCACAGCCAGGATGGTGGCCTTGTAGGTGCTGTTGATGGCGTGCAGCGACTCCCGGTCCAGCGGCTGGTCCACCGTGACGACGCCGTTCTCGGGGTCAATGGCCAGCCACTTGGCAGGGTTGTTGCCCATGTGGTACCTGGGTGAGGAGGGGTCAGCAGTGGGCACAGTGCAGCCCCTCGGGCACCTCAGCACGGCCCCCATTGCTGAACCCCCCCACTCACGTGATTTTCTGCCTCTGGTCCGTGTCGGGGTCCTGAGCCGTGTAGGAGGTGACCTGGTGGCCCACCGGCAGGTCCTCCATCACCTCCACCCTCTTGACCGGGGGAACGAAGACGGGGGCTTCATTCTCATCCGTGACCACCACCAGGACGCTGGCCGAGGAGGTCGCCAGGGGCACAGCAAAGGGGACGGCGTTCTCCACCACCACCACCAGGTTGTAGCGGCTCTTGCTCTCATAATCCAGGCCCTGGGGGTGGGAGAGGAGCTGGGGCAGTGCCGGGGCTGGCCGGGTTAGACCCAGGGTGGCTGCGTGGTGGCTGCGTGGTGGCCGGACCCACCTTGGCGGTTTTCAAGATGCCGTCGTTGGTTTTGGGGTCAGTGGAGATGCTGAAGGCGCCGTCGGGGTCCCCGCTTCTGATGCGGTAGACGGCTTGCCAGGCCGGGGAGCCCGGCATGTCCTGGTCTGTCACGTACAGCCGTGTCACCAGTGCTCCCACCTCATTCTCCTTCACTATCCCCTCGTACTGCAAGAGAGGGGACAGGGATGGTCACTCGGGAGGTCCCAGCACCCTGGGGTGGGGGTTTGTGCCGTCACGTCTGGGGAGGGCAGCGGCTCCCGGGAGCGGTCTGGGTACCATGGTGGGATCGAAGATGGGAGGGTTGTCATTGGCGTCTGTGACCTCCACGATGGCGGTAGCGGTGGTGGTCAGGCCAGTGCCCTCCTGGTCTGCAGCCTGGATGATCAGCGTGTAGTTGGGAGTGGTCTGCAAGCCAAAATCACCAAGGTCAGGGCAGGGACCAGGACCGGTGCATTCCCCCTTTGGGGACATGGCCTGCTGGCTCTTCCACCCTCCTCCAGCCCTGCCACTGGCAGCTGCCTGACGCCCACTGAGGTCCCTGCTGCCTCCCAGGGGGCTGGCACCCACCTCCCGGTCCAGCCCCGTGCCAATGACGCTGATAATGCCCATCTCGGGGTTGATGGTGAACATCTGCTGGGCACTCCTGGGCTCCTCACTCAGGATGGAGTAGCCAATGATGCCATTGTTCATGTTGATGGCATCGTCTGCGTCCGTAGCGTTCACGGTCATCACGGATGTGCCTGGGCATGGGGACATGCAGGGGAGACATCACCAGGGGGAGAAACCCCACTGCACACCCTGGCATAGCTCTAACCTGGGGCTCTGTGTGGCCCCAGCTATGGGGCTTCTCCCCCACCCACCTGGTTTGGCATTCTCCTCAATGTAGCCAATGAAGACTTGCTTGGTGAAGACGGGAGGGTTGTCATTCTGGTCTGTCACGGTGATGATGATTTCCATGGGGTCCTCCACAGGCTGCCCGTTGGCTGACACGGCGTGGGAGAAGAGCTGCAGGGGCATCATCAGCCCCCATGTGGCCTCAGGGACCATCCTCTCCCTTTCCCAGCCCCCCACTCACAATGTATTTATCTTTCTCCTCACGGTCCAGCGGCTTCGTCACCTCCAGCCACCCCGTCTCCCGCTCGATGGTGAAGACACCCACTGGGGGAGTGTCTGCCCCTTGCCCTGTGATGCTGTAGAAAACCTTGGTGTCCTTGTCCTTGTTGGATTTGATCTGGCAAGGAGACAAAGATGGGGTCAGAGGAGTCACAGTGTTCTGGGGACCCCTGGTCCCTGCACCTCGTTCCCTTGGGGCCATACCTGCACCAGCTTCTTGGGGAAGGTACCCCGTTCATTCTCGGGGCAGTTGATGGGGGGGATGACCCAGTCCCTCTTCTGCCGCCGGAGGCCATGGCCGTGCTCAGGGAAGATCAGCATCTCAGGTTCCACACCCTGCAGGGAGAGCAGCTCAGTGCCAGCACCTTGCCAAGCCTTGTGCAGGAGGAAAGGGGCTGTGGTGACCACAGGGAGAGGGCCCGGAGTGTCCCTAGGGGAGAGGGGCTGCTCCTTACCTGCTGCTGCTGCTGCTGCTGGTGGCGATGGTGCAGCCTCCTGTGCAGGGTCACCCTGGCCACTTGCTTCTTACCAGCAGCATCCCAGGTGTGGACGTTGAAGCTGATCTCCCGGTGCTGGAGCTGCAGGGGCCGTGTGGCAGACACCACTCCATCCCTGCTCACCCTGAAGCGCGTGTCGTCCGACAGGTATGCGGCACGCCGCTGCTCGCCACACTCTGCAAAGCTCACTGGGGACAGGGACAGCAGGTGGTCAGGCTGTGGCACACGCAGTGCCATCTGCCCTGCCAGGATCCTGGCACAGGCTGTGGCACGACACGCGGGGCATCCCTGCCGGGACTTTGGTGTGGGACCAGGCACAAACCTACTGTGCCATGGGGTTCAGCCAGCCCGCAGCAACAGAGCAAATGGCTCTCAGCACGGTGTGTCCCTGCCTTCAGCACTGTGTACAGCACATCCCTGCCTGTGGCATGTCCCTGCCACGTGCACATCCCTGTGCACCATGCATCCCTGTGGCACCCAGGTCCCAGCATTCTGGCCAGAGAGAGTCTGGGGGTGCCAGAGCTTAGCCACAGTGCACTGTGTGCCAGTGAGTTACGGTGCCCCAGTGCCTGGAGACCCAGGGGGGTCCCTGAGCCCCCTCATGGCCAAGAACCACAGCCACCCATCTGCAGCAGGGACAGCCCAGGCTGAGGAGGAGGACATCAACCAGTGTGGGAGGAAGGTGCTGACCCCCAGTGAAGGGTGCTGGGTGCCCTGGTAGCCACCCATCTGCAGCAGGGACAGCCCAGGCTGAGGAGGAGGACATCAACCAGTGTGGGAAGAAGGTGCTGACCCCCAGTGCTACTGCAGTGCAGGGTGGCAACCAGGGCACCCAGCACCCTTCGGCACCTCAGCCATGGGTTGTCCCCAGGGACAGCTGGTACCCACCACAGATCATGGAAGGTGGTGTCCTAGCATCACCAGCTTGGCACCCTGCTGGGGACCAGAACTCAGGGGACCACAGCCAGCCCTGGGGAGGCTCCAAGCGTCACGGCTGCCGCGGTCAGCAGGCATCACATGAGCCGGGGCTGGAGCCGAGCTCCCAAACAAACACCCTTTGTCTGGGAGATGGTTTGTCTGAGCCAGAGGCACCCAGTGTGGAGTCCCTGCCAGCACCACTGCCATCGGCCACGGCACCGACTGCACTGCACGGTGCAGTGCCCAGTGTGAGAGGCACTCAACATGCCCAAACACCGGGCATGAGGCCACCAGCGTTGGTCCCACCACCCCCTGGGGTTACATCAGACAAGAGTCTGGGGGTGGTGGCAGGATGGAGGTGGGTGGGGAGCGATTGCTGTGCCCCAGGCTGGGGGATGCCCACCAGGGTGCCCCACACCCAGCCCAGGCAGCTGGGCAGGACCCATCAGCAGAGTGCCATCCCAGCGTGGCCCCCTGGCACGACCCCCAGCAAAGGGCAGGGGCTGGGGGAGCTGGTGGGACCGGCTGGGCAGGAGCATGTTGGGGCAGGTGTTGGGGAGAGGCACCCCAGCACCCATGGGTGCAGGTGCAGTACTTGTCACTGTGCCGGATGGGTGCAGTGAGCAGGCAGTGCTCAGCCCCCAGCCTCAAGCTGGGTGCATTGAGTGCAGTGAGTGCTCTGTGATTGCTCTCAGCTTCCCACCCAGACATGCACAACCTGTTTTTCCAGCTCCTCCACCAAAGAAAGCCATTCCCAGCCCCCCCTCTCCCTGGGGCTGGCAGCCGGGGGCCCCACTCCACTCTGAAGCAGTGGGGCAGGAGGTGAGGAGAGCTGGAGGGTCCCTCAGGGGATCCCCTCATTCCTGACCTCACCAGGCTGCTGGCCAGGGTGGGGCGATGAGACCCAGCACCAGGATGGGGATCAGGGCAGCCCCCCAAACCACCCCATGCCTCATGGTGTCTCACTGGGGCACAGCTGGGTGCCACCACCCCCAGCTGCAAGGTGCCACCAACCCAGCAGTGCCTGCTCCAGGTTGTGCCGGGGCAGGAGCTGGTGCTTGGGGGGGGGACAGTCACGTCAGCCTGAGCGGCACGTCCCACCAGTGCTGACGTCACCCCAGTTTCACCATGACCTCAGACTTTCGAGGTTCCTCCACCCAGCCCACCTCCACATCCCATGGGGTCGTGTCACACTGGAGACCCCCCACCCGACCCACCAAATGGAGCCTCAGGGCTCCAACCCAGCCCCGGGGACGCTGCAGCCCCCGCGCAGGTGTTCACCGCCCCAGCCTGTCCAGACCTGTTGGAGGGAAATCACCACGCTCAATTCATCAGCTTAATTACAGGCCAGCTCGTCAGCCTGCCCTCACCATGGCCTGGCCAGGGGGATTTGGTGTGTGGGGTCAGTGTGGCTGAGCACCCACTGAGCCCACCTGCACGGCCGGGCACTGCCGTGGCATGGCAGCGCGTCGCCAGGCTGGCACAGGGCCACCGCCCATCCCCTTCCCTCCTCCCACGCCCCGTTTCCATCTGGGGACATGAAACTGGCAGTACTGGTGCTGGGCTGCGGGATTTCCAGCAAGTCCCAGCTCTGGGAGACCAGCCCAGCAGACACCAAGGCCACGTCGCTGCCCGTCACCCTGGTATCGGCCACAGCCCCAAGGGACACGGGCTGCAGCTTCGTTAATGATCAACCAGAAAGCTAACGAGCAGGCAATTCCTGCGGTGTGGGGCAGAGTTCAGCTCCTGCCGATACTCACAGCCCCAGTGAACCCCTTCCACAGCCGGGGGGTTTTGGAAGCCACCAGTGCAGCTCCCAGTGCTCTGCACCCCTCATGCCCACTCTGGCCACCCCCAGCAGCCCATGGTGCCACCACCACCATCAACTCCTGCCACGCCGGGACAGGGCTTCCATATTGGCATGGTGAGACTCACCATTCCTGGGGCAGGCAGCAGGGGCTCAGCACCACGGCCATGAAAGGCAGGTGGGACCCGGTGAGCCCCGGTGCCGGGATGCCACGGGCCAATGAGGCTGGGGCAGGACGGGCGTCTGTGCGGCCCCACACCCTGGCCTGCCAGCCCCAACAGGTCCACACTGCCTGAGTCAGCGCTGGCACACCCCGGGGAGAGGCACCCGCTGCCCCCGCACCGTGCGGTGCCGCCATCCTGCCCCGGTGGGAGCACCGGTGCTGCCCCAGCCCCTCAGCATGGCCCCACCGCCGCACACAGACGCAGCTGGTGAACCAAGACAGTCCCCAACCACCATAACATGATCCTTCCTTCCACCATGACACCGTCCCCACTGCCATAACACCGTCCCCACCCACCCTGGCACCATCACGGCACCATCCTCATGGCCACCCTGACCCCACATGGGCAGAGGGCCACAGCTTTGTCCCCCATTACCACCCCAGTGCCACACAACCAGCCTGTCCCCACTGCTCCCCTGTCCCTTACCTCGTCCCAGTGCCCGTCCTGCCGCCACACTGTCCCTTGGCACGCTGAGGGTGAAGGTCACTGCGGTGAAGCCGGGCTGGCACGACGGTGCCTGCTCACACAGCCAGTGACCTGCCTGCCCCGAGAGAAAGGTCAGTCTTGAGAAGGGTCCTGGGAAAGGTCCCATGATCCTGGCCAGGGTTCCAGGATCCCAGGCAGGGCCTGGGCAGGGTCCTGGTGTCCTGAGCAAGGTTATGGGCAGAATCCGATGATCCTGGGCAGGGTGCCACCACCCCGTGAAGGGTCCCAATATCTCAGGAAGGGTCCCAGGACCTGGGGAAGTGTCCCACGATCCTGGGCAGGGTCCCAAGGTTTAGGGAAGGGTTCCAGGATCCCAAGCACGGCCCCAGAAGTGGTCCCAGGGTCCGGGAAAGGGTCCCATGGTCCCGGGCAGGGTCCCACCGCCCCAGGAAAACACCCACTGTCCCGAGCAGGGTCCCGGAAGGGTCTGGGGTCCAGTTCCTCACCTGGAGCAGGAGCAGGAGGAGCCCGGCCCTCCACCGCCCCATGGCTGCCGGTGCCGGTGTGGTGCCGGAGGGATCGGGTCGCTGCCGCTGCGGAGCCGCAGGTGGGTCCGGTCCCGATCCCGATCCCGCCCCGCAGGTGCCGGCCCCCCCGGGGACCCGCAGCCCCCGCGCAGGTGTTCACCGCCCCAGCCTGTCCAGACCTGTTGGAGGGAAATCACCACGCTCAATTCATCAGCTTAATTACAGGCCAGCTCGTCAGCCTGCCCTCACCATGGCCTGGCCAGGGGGATTTGGTGTGTGGGGTCAGTGTGGCTGAGCACCCACTGAGCCCACCTGCACGGCCGGGCACTGCCGTGGCATGGCAGCGCGTCGCCAGGCTGGCACAGGGCCACCGCCCATCCCCTTCCCTCCTCCCACGCCCCGTTTCCATCTGGGGACATGAAACTGGCAGTACTGGTGCTGGGCTGCGGGATTTCCAGCAAGTCCCAGCTCTGGGAGACCAGCCCAGCAGACACCAAGGCCACGTCGCTGCCCGTCACCCTGGTATCGGCCACAGCCCCAAGGGACACGGGCTGCAGCTTCGTTAATGATCAACCAGAAAGCTAACGAGCAGGCAATTCCTGCGGTGTGGGGCAGAGTTCAGCTCCTGCCGATACTCACAGCCCCAGTGAACCCCTTCCACAGCCGGGGGGTTTTGGAAGCCACCAGTGCAGCTCCCAGTGCTCTGCACCCCTCATGCCCACTCTGGCCACCCCCAGCAGCCCATGGTGCCACCACCACCATCAACTCCTGCCACGCCGGGACAGGGCTTCCATATTGGCATGGTGAGACTCACCATTCCTGGGGCAGGCAGCAGGGGCTCAGCACCACGGCCATGAAAGGCAGGTGGGACCCGGTGAGCCCCGGTGCCGGGATGCCACGGGCCAATGAGGCTGGGGCAGGACGGGCGTCTGTGCGGCCCCACACCCTGGCCTGCCAGCCCCAACAGGTCCACACTGCCTGAGTCAGCGCTGGCACACCCCGGGGAGAGGCACCCGCTGCCCCCGCACCGTGCGGTGCCGCCATCCTGCCCCGGTGGGAGCACCGGTGCTGCCCCAGCCCCTCAGCATGGCCCCACCGCCGCACACAGACGCAGCTGGTGAACCAAGACAGTCCCCAACCACCATAACATGATCCTTCCTTCCACCATGACACCGTCCCCACTGCCATAACACCGTCCCCACCCACCCTGGCACCATCACGGCACCATCCTCATGGCCACCCTGACCCCACATGGGCACAGGGCCACAGCTTTGTCCCNACTGTGCTGGCACAGGGCACTGCTGCAGGCAAGAAAATGTGGTGGGGGTCGGGGGGACACACACAGGAGAGGGGTCAGCAGATGCCCCACCTCAGTCTGGGGACACCCCCGGGTGAGTGGGTGGGCTGTGGGGCTCACCTCATCAATGAAGGTGCCGATGTCATCGGGGTTGGCGGGGCGGGGCCGGTACTGGGGCGCTGGCAGCAGGGTGGGGGCCACGTCGTTGCAGAGCAGCACCTCGGGGCGGGCATCCAGGCCCCGGTGCAGCTGCCGTAGGTCATAGTCCTGGAGGGACACAGAGATGATGAAGAGGGTCAAGGGCAGGCCACCCATGATGACGCCAACCCACCCCCTGGGACACCCACCTGGTCCTCCTCCCCACCGCCCTCCTCCCCGTAGTAAAAGATGTTGTCCCGTGTGTCATCCTCGGGCAGCAGCAGCGGCTCCTTCGTCACCTTCCTCCTCCTCACAAAGAGCAGCAGCAGCAGCAGGATGACTGGGGGGGGAGCAGCAGCGTCAGCACAGACAGACCCCTACACACACCACAAAGGGGGTGCAGCCCCACGGCACAGGGATCCCCGACTCACGCAACAAGGCCAAGAGGGCACCCAGGGCAGCGAGGACGAAGGGCAGGCTGGTGGCGGGCTGCTGGCTCTGGGGACAGCTCTGCACCGGCCCCTCACAGGCACAGACCCGTGCGGTGATGACGGTGAGCTGGGCTTTGCCCGGCTGGTCAAAGAGCCGCAGGTAGACACTGTACAGGTCTGGCTCCAGCGGTGCCACCAGTCGCAGGGTGGCGGTGTCATCTGCACAAGAGCAGCGTGGCGGGTGACCCGGGGCACCAGTAGTGCCACCTCATGCCTTGCATCGTCCCCCGGCATTACCTTGGTCGCTGACCTCAACAGCCCAGCTGTCCCCAGAGCCCTGGCTGAGCTCGGCACGGTAGGGCCCAGTGTTGGGGGGCAGGTCCCAGTCGGTAATGGTGAGGACCTGGGGCTGGGGGTTGCGGTTGCAGACGGTGATGTCCCGGGGTTCCGCCTCAGGGCCGTGGTCGTTGACATCGAGCAGGGTGAGGAGCAGGGTGCCGGTGCCTGTGGCAGGTGGCGAGCCTGCGGGGAGGAGCACTGCTGGAGGAAGGGTCCCCAAAACCAGGACCCCTGTGGGGACGGGTGGGGACCAGCAAGCCCTGGTACTGCTCCATGCTGGAGCCGGGCTGCAGTTCCTGGTGAGGGCAGCACGTGTCCCTCACATGGGGTGGAGGAACAAGGGCCCCTTTGAGAGCTCTCACCATCATCCACAGCCAGCAACATGGCACTGTAGGTGCTGTTCTTGACAAAGGGGGACTCACGGTCCAGGTGGTCCCGTGCTGTCACCAGGCCATTCTCGGGGTGCACGGCCAGCCATCCTGCTGGGTCGTGCCCCAACAGGTACCTGGGGGGCAGAGGGGTGCTGATGCCATGGCAGGGGACAGCAAGGACCCCCTCCCAGACACCAACCCAAGACTCCCTCACTTGATCCTCTGCCCCTGCGCCTTGTCAGGGTCCTGGGCTGTGCAGGAGGTGAGGGTCTGCCCTGGTGGCACGTCCTCTGGCACCCGGGCGAGCTGCACCGGTGGGTTGAAGACGGGAGCCTCGTTGACATCCTCCACATTGACTGTGACCGTGGCAGTAGCTGTTGGCAGCTTCACTGCGAAGGGGGCTTCATTGGCCACAGCAACATGGAGCACAAACTGCTTCCTGGCTTCGTAGTCCAGACCCTGAGAGAGGGGAGAAGATGGGCAGCACCCCACGGAGGTCAGGAAGGGGCACAGGGGGGGCACACACATACCTTGGCTGTGCGGAGGACACCCTCATTGCTGGCAGGGTCGGTGGCGATGGTGAAGGCACCTCCCTCGTTGCCACGCAAGATGGAGTAGATGGCTCGCCACGCTGGCGTGTTCGGCTCATCCAGGTCAGTGGCAACCAGCCTGGCCACCTCCCGCCCGGCTTCATTCTCTGGCACAGCCACCTCGTACTGTGGTCATGGACAGTGTCAGTGCTGCAGCCCGGTGGGCACTGGGGAGGGGGAAATCCCACTGGGGAGACCCACATTACCGTTTTGGGGTCAAACTCAGGGGCATTGTCATTGATATCTGCGATCTCGATCACCGCCAGCGCCGTGGTGGTCAACCCCTCCCCATCCAGGTCAGCCGCCTGCACCGTCAGCGTGTATTCCCGCACGCGCTGCAGCAGAATGGACAGACAGACACACACCACATCACCCCCGTGCTTGGGGCTGGGATCATCCCCCCTCACGGTGCCACCGAGCCCACCTCCCGGTCCAGGCCGCTGGCAATGACACTGAGGGCGCCGTTGGCCTTGTTGATGGTGAACATGTGGGGATGAGGCTCCCGCGGCTCCTGGCTGAGGATGGAGTAGGCGATGACACCATTGTAGGTTTCCACTGCATCATCCGCGTCCGTGGCGGTCACCTGCATCACGGAGGTGCCTGGGGACAGGGATGTCCCAGTGAGCCGGGTGGTGGGACAGGGAACCTCTGTACCCCATGGGGATGGTCCCAGGGCTCTTCCCAAGGGACATGGCAAGTGGCATGGGGTGTTACCTGGCAAAGCACCCTCGGGCACAGAGCCCCTGAACACCTCCTGTGTGAACTGGGGCTTGTTGTCGTTCTGGTCCGTCACGGTGACGATGATCTCCATTGGCTCCTCCACCGGTTTGCCGTTCTCTGACACGGCGTGGGAGAAGAGCTGCCAGGCAGGTCAGTGAGCAGTGAGGGGGCACATGGCATGATGAGACACCCCCCAGCATCCCCCTGGCAGGGACCTACATGGTACTTGTCGATATGCTCCCGGTCCAGCGGCTGTGTCACCTTCATCCAGCCTGACTCCTTCTCGATGGTGAAGACCCCCTCAGGGGGGGCATCCGCCCCCTGCCCTGTGATGCTGTAGAAGATCTTGGTGTCTCTGTCCCGGTTGGATTTGATCTGGAAAGAGACACGGGGAAGGCAGAGCACTCGGCATCCCTCCACCCTCCCCAGGTAGCATCACACCCTTCCCTGATGCGGGGGGTTGGACCCCTCTCATGCCCCCAACCTCCCAGACCACCACCACTCCATACCTGAACCAGCTTTTTAGGGAAGGGACCCCTCTCATTTTCAGGAACCTTGATGGGGGGGATCACCCAGTCCCTCTTCCTCCTCCTGAGAGCAGTCCCAGCCCTGGGGGCTTCAGAGAGCTCCTGCAGGATAAGGGGGTGGTGTAAGGACACAACCAACGGGAAACTCAGGGGACAAGGGGGGGCAGCCAGGCAGCATTACCTGGGAGGAGCGCCTGCTCCACACGGGACCAGGGGCAGGGGCTGGCCGTCCAGTGGCATCCCGAGGAGGGGCGACATCCCAGTGGGGAGCAGGCAGTCTCCTGCCCGCCCCCGGCAGCCGCTGGGAACCCACGTCCTCCCGATCCCCGACGTCGGGCTCCCTGGTCCCGCACGACCCTGCACGAGGCTCTCCGGAGCTTGCTGAGAGAGCGGGGGGTGTGTGAGTACCAGGGCGGGAAGGGGGCACACCTGTCCCCGAGACCCCCCTCAGCTTCCTGAGGCAGCTCCTGCGGGGGGTGGGGGGGATGCGGGAGCGGCACTGCAGGTTTCGGCTTTGTTTTGTAGATGACGGGAAATTCCTGGGCAGGCAGAGCCCTGCCCAGGCCCCCACCCGCTGTGTCACCCCCCCGGGGCTCCCAGCCCCCCATGGCTAACACACGGGGCACAGCACAGCCGCTCCCACTTCCCATCGACCCCCGCTCCGGCAGTCCCCAGCCCCACTCTCCACACACCCTCCAGCTTCTCCGGGCCCCGCAGCCCCCAGACGCCCTCCCCCCTGGTCCCCTGCAGCCCCTCTCCC
>JAAWXA010000018.1:18657620-18678726 GCA_038090715.1 Florisuga fusca
GGCGCTGCGGGCCGCCCTGGGCTTGGGGCTGGTGCCCTACCTGCCGCCGGGCGTGGGGCAGCGCCCGGGGCCCCCCGCAGCGTCCCCGGTCCCGCCTGCTGCCCGCGGGGTCCGGCTTCATGTGGCCACCACCGTCCTGACCGAGCTGGCCCAGCACCCCGCACTGGGCGACCCTCTCCTCGCTCGCCACCTCGGCCTCCTCCTCGCCAGCCTCAGTCTGCTGGGCCACGGCCCCAGCGCCCACTGCCAGGTCCGTGGGAGCCCACTCCTGAGCAGTCAGTGCCGGTGTTGGGCACCGGCTCTGCCAAAATTGTGTCACGGTCACCAGTCTCCCCCGAGACCGCTCCATGGCTGAGCCCATGGCTCCCACTCGCCAAACCCTGGGAGCTGGAGGGGCACCAGTGGGTTTAGAGCCAATGGCCACGCTGTCCTCAGCACTCTGGGGGTTGGTATTTTCCAGGGTGTTTCAGAAGCAGAGCGAGCATGGTGCCGAGAGGCCCTGCGGCACGTCCTGGACCGTGTCTACCAACCGCTGGCGGTGCGGGAGCTGCTGGTCCTGCAGGGACGGCCCAAGCAGGTACCCAGTGGCAGGACTGTCCCCGGTACAGTGCCAGGGCTGGACGTTCTCATTATCCAATCCTCCTGGAAATGTTCCTAACCTTAAAAACCAGCTTGGTGCAGAACCCTCATCCCCAACACTGAGGTGAAGCAGCTGGGCACGTATCCCTCCAGCCGCGGTGCCCGTACCAGGCTGTGTGCCCGTGTGTGTGTGACATGGAGACTGTCATGGTGACACATGCCGCCTTGGTTTGGCAGCTGTGTCCCCTGCGCCTGGCCAGGCACAGTGCCTCCTCCTCTCCTTTCCACAGGAGGGGTGAAGCGCTGCTGCCTCCACACCGGCTGCCGTTGGTGGCTGTTCCAAAGGCTGCCTTGGGACAGTGGGGAGGAGGAGGCTTGATACCTACATCGTGTTGTTTTGGGGAAGTCCTGAGGGAAGGGACCAGCTCCCCAGTGGGTGCCTGCTCACCAGGGCCAGGACGTGAGGAGCTGCTGGTGCACACAGGGGATGGCCCAGGACCGTTTTGCTGTGCTCCAGCTGGGATTGCATGCCATTCCCAAATAGGCAAAACCTGGCTGTCCCACCTGTGGGTGCTGCCCAGGTCTGTACGAGGCACTTTGGTGGCACGGAGCAGCAGCCCCCTTACCTTCATTGAACCCAGCTTGTCCCCCCAGTGGTGCTTTGTTAATGAGGCAGAGCTGCTGCCTGAGCTGGGAGGTTTTAATTAAAAGGGGGAAGCTCTGCATGAGGGGATACTCCTGGGCAGGCTGGCCCCTCTCATTAAGCCCTAATTTGCTTTGTGCCACTGGATGAAGAAGTGATTTATTAAAAACCTTTCCCTCTCCTGTGCTCCTGCCTCAAGCCCTGCAGGGCAGGGCGCAGGCTGTTTCCCTGTTAGTGGGGCTTTGTACAGGAGCATGGAGTAAGTTCCTTAGCCTGCTCTTTGTTTTCTTCTAGAGTCCTCCCTCTCCTGGAGAAGAAACAAAAGCAGCCCTTGCGCCAGCTCCAGTGTGGCTACGGCGCCTTTGTGGTCAGCTGCTCTCCGAGAGGCTCATGAGGCCCAATGGGGTCCAGGCTGTGGTTCGGGGCATCATGGAGGGCACAGGGGGTGAGTAGGGTGCTCTGGTGCTGCTCGTGGTTTCCAGCATCCCAGATGAAATGATGTGGTGATGTGTTTGAGATGCTTCATCCCAGCAGGGGCCCAGGCAGGACGGTGCCATCAGAGCACTGGCATGGGAAACAGCTCCTGTCAGGCCAGAATGACACTGTAACTCCTGCAGGTTTGTGTCTGACTGTGCTGGTCCCCCAGACTCTGAACACTTCTGAACACTGCAAATGCTTTTAGTTCAGAGCACACTGGCATTGTTTGAGGTGCAGACTGAAAGCCCCCCAATTAATTCAGGCTTTTTGTGCCTCCATGGGGCCACACCTCGTGTGTACAGAATGTGGTTTGGTTCCATGGGAGCCGTGCTTGGTGCTGGGCTGTTAGCAGCTGCAAGTGGACTGAGACCCATCCCGCTCCTGGGCTCTGCAGCTTTGCTCCCCTGCTCTACATTTCCTGCCAGAAAAGAGAACTGTTGCTTTCTAAAAGCTGAATCCCACGGTTTTTAGTGCCAAAGCCTCCTCCAGCCAATACCAACCTGATGACACTGTCCAAACACAGCCTCCCTCCACTTCTTGGCTCCTACACCTACTTGTAGGAATCATTTTCTGTTACAAAACGTCTTAGGCAGTGGTTTTTTCCTTTCTGTCATTCAATTCAGGTGTCACCTGAGACATGCTCGTAATAAAAGCTAGAAATCCAATTTTTTGGCCAGAAACATCTGGCTTCAGCCAAGACTGGCCCTGTGTCAGTCTGAGCTGATGTTTCCTTTCTGCTGGTGCAGCAGGTGGTGCTGGCGCTGAAGCAGCAGCTGTGGACTGGAGAAAATGTGACGTGGTAGCAAAGATCCTGGCATCCTGCCCACAGCAGTGCCTTTCCCTCGAGGACTACTACTGCCTGGTGTGCCCCCAGGTATGTCTCTTCCTCCCCTCCCCACAGCACTCCCACTCTGGCTGGGCTTGTGGACCCAACTCTTGGCTTGGAGAGTGTTGGTACTGTCACTTCTGCTAGAGTGTGGCCTGGCTGGAGTCAGGACAACCTGGAGATGTGGAACGTGTCAGCAGACACATTTCCACCCTGCTCTTGAATTTTCCATGTATGATTGGAGTGCTGGATAACGTTGCCTGATGGCACGAGCTGTTCAGCTACAAAGAGCTCTCTGCTGTGGAGCTCCAGCCTTTGGTTGTGGGAGTGATGCAGGTTTGAGCCCAGAAGCACATCCTGTGCTAACGCAGGGTGGAGACTGACTCTTCCATACGTGGAATCTTGTGCCAAAATGTCCACCAAAGCAGCATGCAGGAAGCTTCTCTGTCTCTGCTGAGGCCTGCAAGGAGGTGGCCTGCCCCTCTTCTGAGGCACTGCTGATCTTCATTCCTTTATCATGGACTTTCCCTCCAGATTCTGGACTTGCTGCACATCCAGGACAAGCTGACAGCACTCCAGTTCCAGCGGGTGGCCACCACGACGCTGCTCACCATGGCGAGAGGACACCCTCAGCTGGCAGAGCAGCACCTGCTGCAGCCCCTCCTGGCTCCACTCCTGCGGTGCTCCGAGGCTGCAGGTACCAGCTGCTCCCTGCCCAGCCCCATCTCAGGCCAGGGTCTGGCTTCTTCTCTTGCTGATCTTTGTCTTTCCATCTTGGTTTTCTCAGGCTGGGCTGCTGAGTGTGCAAGCCCGGTGCTGTCAGTTGTGAACATGTCTGTGTGCACCATATTTACTACCACTTGAGTCAAATTACTGCAGGCGTAAGAGCCAAGTAGCAGGGCTTATTCCATGTGCAATTTGGGAAACTCTTCCAGTCTGACAGTCTCGTTTTGGGCTTCCTGGCAGAAGCCATCCATTCCCCACACTGACCAAACAGCTCTCTGGAGAATAATGCATCAAGAAGTTGTGGTCTGCTTTGTTTTACTCATAATTTCACAGAGTTTACAGTACTGCAAGGATACTTTGTGCTGCTAATGAGAGCTCAGCCGTTCCTTGATGGAGGTGGGGGGAGGCCAGGGAGTGATCAAAGTCCTTTCTGGTGCTGGGCATGGTGGGTGCCATCCTGCTGGAGACTCCTCAGTGTGTGGGGTGCTGATGTGTCTGCTCTTTCTTTTCAGAGCTGTCAGTGGACGATTTAACAGCAGGGACTGTGCTGGTCACAGAGGCAGAGCTCGGCAGATGCGTGGAAGATGTGCTCAAGGTATTGTGTCTGGTTTGGGCCTGAGGGTAGGCAAGAAAAAGCCTTTAAGAATGAGCTGGTTTGAGACTTTCTGAGCAGTTCTCTGTGTGTGTCAGACCGTGACAAATCCCACCATCTCCTGCAGCCGTGGCACAGGACAGCCCCATGTGCAGCACTGTGCTGGCAGGGCTGCAGCTTTGTGCTGGACACGACGGGCACTGCCTGCAGCCTTTCAAGCATTCTCACACCAAAATCTTCTGTGAGCTGTCAGTGAGCTTATGGTGGTTGGTTTTGGGTTTCTTTTTTTTCCCCAACATTTTTTCTGGTGTGTCAAAGTAAGAAGAGCCTGAGCAGTGGGCTGGTTGCCAGGAGTCCTCGTGGTGCTTTTGCATCTTCTTTCTCTGTGAGCTGCAGCAAGACTTTCTGAGGGTTGCTAAATTGTGGAGCTTCTGCAAGAGTGTTGCATCTGGGTGTTTTGTCGGAGCAGCTCCAGGGTTTGGGCTGTGATGGTGGAGCAGGCAGGAGGTCAATCAGGAGTGCTGCTGCCTGACGTGTTGCCTTGGACTGCCAGTGTCCAAGATGCTGCTGCTCACCTTCCAGCATGCAGCTGCTCAGATCTCAGGGAATCCCATACACAGTGAATCTCCAGAGGATGCCTGAGCTCTCCTCCCAGGCTGTCGCTGGCTCATCCTTCTCTTAGTGCCCCTGTGCCTCAGTTTCCTCCCCGTAGAGCACAGATAATACAGCTCATGCTGAGCCTAGGTTACCTGTGTGGGAGAACCTGCTAGGAGCTGCTCTCCCCACTCCCAGGTCTGCAGAGGGCAGCCTGAGCCACAGTGGAAGGTTTTCCACATCTCCTGCAGCATTAACCCCTGGCAGAGTGGGATGGGCAGCAGCCAGCTCTTCGGTTTGCCTAAAACACTTCGGAATGAATGACCTGGAAAAGAAGGAATGGAGGTGCAGGACTGCTCAGCCTGCAGCTGGGCAGAGCCCCTGGCTCTGGGCACAGTGGGTGTGCAGCCACTTGGCAGCCAGGAGTTGGCAGCGGGTGCTGTGAGGTGAGTGGGTTCAGTGTGGCTCTGTGGCTGCTGAGCTGTCACTGGGGGGAAAAAGAGAGTGAGGGTGAGCTCGGTGGCATGGCAGAGCCACAAGGAGAGGTGCTGTGGTTATCCTGGAAGCAGAGAGCGTGTGGGTGTGGGGAAAGGAGGGAGGGCAGCAGCTCAGCCAGGGGGGAGATGCTGTCGGTGGCTGTGTCCTCACCTCAGGTGTCCCAGAATCAGGGATGCTGCAGCTGGTCCACACTGGGTGTCCCCAGTGGTTTGTCTTCCCCTGCTGGTACCTCTCAGGGGGCTAAAGGCATGGCAGTCTGTCTGCTCCCCTTGGACAAGCAAGGTGAGTTGCTAAATGCAGACTGCTTTGCAGGGAGTGGTTGGATCTGAACTCTCTGGAGCTGCTCCTGAAGCAGGAGGGATTGATGGAGCTCAGCAGCTCTCCCATCCCTGATCCAGTGCTGGGGAATAGGGAAAGGTCAGGAAGGTGGAAGGAAGCTCTGGCCTCTGGCTTTTTACAATAGCAGCCCCCCTCCTGTGCTAGGAGAAATGTCTCGTGGGCAGGAGGGTGCAGATTTAGCACCTTGCTCCCTTACAGTGAAATGCAGGGTGCTCAGCAGCACAGACCTTGGTGCTGGTATTCAGGGGAGACGTGGGTTCTGCTCTTGTCCTCCTTGTTGAAGGAACAAAACTTTATGGGAACCTCTTTTCCAAAACCTTCCCTAGTAGCTCCTTTGTTTCCACCAGCATCACCAGACTCCTCTCTGCTCAGCACAGCTTTCTGCAGCTCCTTCCAACCCAAGAAGGACATCTCCAGCCCAGGAATTCAATTTTAAGGAGCTGGTGACTTGCTTACTGGCATGCCCCTAGGCAGGCTAAGCTCTTAAATGCTGTGATTGTTGTAGTATTTTTCGTGGTAATGATCTGTTGTAACTAGCTGGCAGGCAGAGACCAGTCTGGAGGGCTGCTGCTCACAATGGGAGTGCTGGGGGAGTGTGGGGTGGGTCCCTCCTTAATGGCACAGTGCTGGAGGCCTGACAGCAGCCAGATTAGGGAGGGAGACTCCAGCCTGTGGATTTGCAAGGGGGGTTTCTTGCCTAGCAAGTGTCATTTGATGCTGAGTGGGAAACCATCCTTGGGGCTTCATCAGGGAGGCTTTGTGTACAAAAGGTTCTGGGTAGGAAGAATGGCTCCACGGGGATTAGCACAGGAAAAAAGGTCTGTTTGCATCAATGAACCGGGGCAGAACGTTATCAGGACAATCTCCCTCCTACCTGAGTTGTCACACTGCCTGGAGCAGGCAAAAAAGCTCTTTGGTGTGACCCCCAGGGCACTTCCAGCTTGATTGGAGATGTGGGGAGGCAGCATCTTCGGAGCAGGTAGTTCACCAGCCAGCAGCAGCTGGACAGCCCTTGGACAACTTGTGAAAATACTTTAGTGTCCCCCCTAAAGAAGCCCCCCAACTTAAGCCCCCCAACTAAAGGCTGTGGAGGGAGGTAGAGCCCGCTGAAACGAGGACCTGAACACAGCAAATCCTGGGCAAGGTTTGGCATTTATTCATTTTCTATACCAAGTTTTCCCAGCACTACAGCTTTGACTGCAAGCACCCTTTTACCTGCCTTTTAGTGTTGGACAATTCCTTTAAAAGCATTCAAAAGGAAAGACAATGTCATAAGAGTGTGTGGGCAGCAAGATGGGACATGTGTGAGGTGAGCTGGTGACGGGGGTGCTGGTTTGGTGGAGGAGGGTAAAGAGTGTGGTTTGGGAGGGTGCTGCTTGGGATGGAGAAGAAGAACGTGCCCCTACAGCCTCCTCAAAGCCCCTGAAACCCACTTCTGGCTCAGCTCAGCACACGTCAGCCCAGCTGACTGATCTCTTGTCTTTGAGATATGGCCTGAGGTGCAGGATTTCCATAAAGATTTGCTAATTCAAATGTGCCTGTTGCATCTCTCTGCTGCTCAGGGGTAAGGTCTCACGTTACAGACTTCCTCCATGGCCAGCTGCAGTGTTCCTGTAGCTTGGAGCCCTGCCGTGGTTATAATGCTTTTAATGCAGAATATGGCATAATCAGGGAAAACAAAGCTCCAGAGTGAAAGGAACAAAGGCTGGAAACCCTCTGCCACCCTCCCCAGCGGCAGCCGTTCTGCAGCAGAAGTGCTTTTTGTCCTTCCCTTTGCCTTCCCTCTGCTCCACACAGGTGTATGACTCTCCTCCCCATGCCCTTCTCTCTGTAGGTGTATGTGGTTGGAAATGACAGCTCGAGCCTGCTGCTGGGATCCTTGCACTCAGTCCTGGGAGTGGTTTTTTCTCTCTATTCCTTCGCCAAGCAGAATGTGTCATACTTACGGTAAGGGAGGATTGCACACGGCTTCTGCTGGGGTTTCATCTTCTCCCTTCTGCCCACCTCCAGTGGATGTGCCCAGCTGGGCCACGGACAGGAGCAGAGATCCATGTTCTCACCCTGAAGAGCTCTCATTCAAAGCAGGCATAGGCACAGTTCACAACCTCACTGGCAGATCTGTGCCCGAGGAAGCAGTTCTCAACGAGCTCTCACCTTAGTTTTTGTCTTCCCTGAAGCCAAAAGGTTGGGAGTAGAGGCAGGAATGTCCTGTGGGAGCCTGGAGAAGGGATTGTGGTTGTGGTTTTGGATAGAGATGGTGACACTGGATGGGTGTTGGAGGGATCTGTGTACCAGGGATTGAGAAACGGGATAAAAATTGGATGAAGCAGCTTGAGTGCTGACTCTCAAAAGTGAAAGATTATTCTTCTCCCTGGGGTAGGACAGGCCTCTCACAGCTGTCCCTCATGCAGTGCCCAGCTCCCCCAGTGTGTCAGTTGTGGTGGCAGGGACAGTGGTGACCAGGTGCTGGCTGGCCTCTCTCCTTTCTCCACCTGAGTCTGTGCCAGCCTAGTAAATACTCTCTGGGTGGGTTTACACTTTGGTGATAGTGGCACGTGGGTCCTGGAGGCTTTCCATAAAAGGTCTGTGCAGACACAGCTGCTGCTATTATTAAAGCCATCGTTAATCACTTGAAAGAGTAACGAGTGCTGTGGCAGGTTGGTGGAACAAGCCAAGTGAACACTGCTGCTGGGTGAACAGAGTCGCTGCTCACTCCTCTCTTTGCAGAGGAATTTGGCAGGGGTGACTGAAACCACAGCTGCCTGGAAGCACTCAGCTTTCCAGACCCCTGGCACAGCCCTGCTGCTCCACCCCATTAGCCTGCACCTCGCCTTGGCAGGGCTTCCCCTGCCACCTCTCTGTGCTCCCCGTCTCCTTCCTCCTCTGCCTTGGCAGAGCTGACAGCTCTGTGCTTTGTCAGGCTGGTGTGGGGCAGGGGGCTCAGAGCAGGCCCCCAGATCCTCCCATCTGGGAACACCAGGACAGGACGTGCAGCTGATCCCCTCATGGACTGACACAAACACCTTTGGCTGCCGGAGCTGTCAGCCCAGAGCACCCCGAGGAGTGTCCCTGGTTGCTCCAGAGCACTCTGCTCCCCTCCCTCATCTCGTGGTGCTGGTGTGCAGGGAGAGGGCTATGGTGGGCAGGGCAAGGTCACCACTTTCTCTCTGCTTGCCAGCTCCCCGTGCCAGGAGATCCTGCTGTGGTTCTTGGAGAAGTCGGAGCGGGAGACGTCGGTGTCCGTGCTGGAAGGTTTGGTGGGGCTGAGCAGCAGCGTGCCTGCCCTCCACCCACGGTGCCGGTTCCGCGTGGGCAGCGAGGGTGGTGCCACCATCGTGGTGGAGGAGACCATCAGGTGAGCAGTGCCAGGCGTTGGAGGGCAGTGCCTAGCACACTCATAAGTCCCAGCACTCCCCAAATTCAGGTTCCACCCTCTAGCCCGAGCCTGTCTGGTGGTGAGTGGAATCCCTTGGGCACGGGTGGCACTGTCACAGCAAGGAGCTGAGCGATGCCAGGGCGGCAGAGCCAGCACCTCAGCTCCCCTCCTGCTCCCACAGATGGTCTCAGCCAGGAGAGGCAGAACGTGGACATGTGGGGAATAAACTGCAGTCATTAGACTCCAGCCAGGCAAAGCTGGGACTGCTCAGCAGTGTGACATTGGCTTTGAAGAGGGGTGGCTGTTGGCTGGCAGGTACAGGTTCCAGGACAGTGCTGTCTGCACAAAAGTGTCTGAGAATGGGTGTACCAGGCCCACCTGTGACAAAACCCTACACAAACACACTTGGTTTGGCTCTGTTCCTAACGTGAGTTAGAAGAAGGTCTGCCCTGTGGTTAAGCTGGGTTTACTATCAAGTTTCTCCTAATGGCCAGGGCTCTGCCCCTGATTCTCCTGGTTTTATGGCCACGAGCACTGCATGAATTAGCCAGAGCTGATCCCCTTGTTTGTGGGATGGCTGCATTGAACACGTGTCTTGCACTCAGGGTTTCTGTTACTGTTATTGCATTAGTGAATGCAGGTTAATTAATAAACTGAGTGCAGGACCACATAGACTAAATGAAACGAGCAATAGTTTGGCTCAGCTGCCCCCAGGCTTCCCCTCCCTGGTGGTGCTGTGAGGGAAGCCTTGCAAGAGAAATGGGTTTAACCTTGTGTGGAGTAGCTCAGGGCCTGCCCTGGAGGGGGTCTGGTACGTCCATCCGTGTTGGTGACACAGTGTCCTGTTTCAGTGATGAAGATGAGGCCCTCTACCAGAAAGTTTCCTGGGAGCAGTGCCGTGTGGAGAGCTTGATGGAGCTCCTGTCTCACTGCCAGAAGAGTGGTCTAGCTGGAGACTTCTTCATCCACTGCCTGAAGGTACGGGCAGACAGGTCTCTGGTTGGGGCAGACAGCTGGAAACCCTTCCCCCTCATCCCAGCCCTCCAGGCCCTTGTCCAAAGTCCCTCTCCAGCTTTCCTGTAGCCCCTTCAGGCATTGGAAGGTGCTCTAAGGTCTTCCTGCAGCCTTCTCCAGGCTGAAAAACCCCAACTCTCCCAGCCTGTCTTTATAACAGAACTGCTCCAGCCCTTGGATCATCTCTGTGGCTGCCTCTGGACTTGCTCCAACAGCTCTGTGGCCTTATGTTGGGGACCTCAGAGCTTTGTGAGTGGCCCCTGCCAAAGCAAGGCTGCAAGCAGAGGTCCTGCAAAGCCTCATGGCCTAGGGGGTGGTTGCCCTAGGAGGGTGACTCGGTGTGGTCTGCGGGGATGGGTATTTGCCTGGGTTTGGCCTGGTGGCACGTGTGCTTGTGGAAGGGTACAAGGCTGGAAGAAGGGAGGTAACAGGGTGGAGGAGGATGTGCAGCACCCAGGAAGACTGGTGTGGTGACACCAGTTCCTGGCACCGGTGGCACAGCACTGTTCCTGGCAGTGATTTGGCTGTGTTGAACCATGTCCCTGTGCTTCCCTCCTGGCAGGCACTGACCCGCGTGGCTGTGGAGGACGAGGTGGCTTCAGAGTCAGCTGCAGTGCCAGGAGGGAGTCTCCTGGAGCTGGAACAGGACCACGCCAGGCAGGGGAGGAAGCTGCTGGTCCTGCAGGTTGTGGCCACGCTGTGTGAGAGTGTCTCAGACACTGTGTTCACAGACATCACTCAGGTGGGTCACAGCAAAGCCCTGTGGGGTTGGTGGCTGGAGTGCATGGCAGACTGAGCTCTGGGCTCTAAGGGGACAGAAGCTAAGAAACAGCAGGAACATCCTCAGGAGAAGCAGTTTATAGGTGCAGCAAGACACTGTCCTGTGCAGTGCCAGCAGGAGGGAGAGAGGCAGGAGGGGTAGCCCAGCAGATACCTTCATGTTTGCACCCGTAGTTGTGTGCTGGAAGTCCCCAGAGCACTCCCTGGGGGAGGATCACAGCTCTGACTCACCAGCTTCTCTTCATTTTAAGCAAAATGTATTCCCAGGTTTAACAGAGCTCAAAGACCTCTGTACCCCCCAGACCTCCTCAGCAGGCACTTGCTGCCTGTCTGTGGTGTTGGTGCCTGGTTTTTCTGGCACAGCTCTGCAGCCACCTCCAGGAGCTGTGCTGTCAGCTGGATGAACATGGCATGGCACTGCTGCCACAGTTTTGTCCCCAGACAGACAATTTGTGAGGTTTCTGTGGCAGGGACCCACACAGAGGGCAGTGTGTCAGGTCATGAGCATGGGTGTAGCTGTGCTGGTACCAAGGGCACTTGTCCCGTGTGGGCAGTCAGGGAGTCTGTTCAGTGCTGTGATTTCACAGGCCAGTGTATTTATTTTAACTTCTTCATCCTACCTCGTTGGTTTTTTGTTTTTTTTTTTTAAACTCAGTAACCTGGTTATGCAGTTAACTGTGGAGGCAGGTTTCCTCATTTTGCTCTTGGGGACAAAGGAGCCTTTGTGTGTGCTCTGCGGTGACAGAGGGGACCCAGCCGCTGGCACTGTGGCACCCGCAGTGCTGCAGCCAGCGCTGCTTTGTCTTCACCTGCCTCCATCACACCCACCCAGGGCTGGTCAGAAAGGTGGCGTGGGAAACAGGGAAGGGTTTTGCCAGGCTTCTGGGTCCAGCCGTGAATCTGGTATGAAAAGAAACCACCCACGAAAAAAAAAGAAGCGCAGACAAAAAAAGCCGTTCCCGCTGGGGGTTGTGTTTCAGGGAGCTCCCCCGGGCCGGGCCAGCAGTTGCAGAGCTGTTTGTAAGCAGGTTCTGCAGCACAAGGTCCCTCTGTGGCTTTTGCTCTTGCTGTGGGCACTCTGGAGCTTGTCTGTGTGCTGGATGGGGTGGGAGCAGACAAGGTCCCTTTGCCAGGAGCTGGTGGCAGCTGTGCACCTCCTCAGTTGCACAATGCATTTTTTTTTACTTTTTCCTCCCTTCACGATTGAATTTGTTGAGACTGACTTGATTTCCTCACGAGGCCAAGGGTGCTCTCCTCCTGCGTGAGCAGAAGCAAACCCCAGTGTTTTACTGTTCAAGCTTTTTTTTTCCCTTCTAGATTAGGATGTTTTTTCTTTCCTTCTAGATTAGGATGTTTGTTCTTTCCTTGAAGATCAGGGCTTTGTTTTTCTTTTTATAACTTTGTTTTTCTCAGTTGCTATCTCCTGCTAGATTAGTTGTTCACGATGTTCCTTTTTTTTTTTTTTTTTTTTTTTTTGCATTAAATATAACTTCAACCCCTTCAGCTTGTGTGTCACTGTTTTGTAAGAGCAGATGTTCTGACACTTGTTTTCACTCCCTATTCTTGCTGTTTCACAGTGTTTCATTTCTAGACTAATCAGCCCAGAAGGTCGCTGAGCCTTTTCCACATCCCCCCTCCTCACTGCAGTGGGGATGTGCTTAACAAATCTGGCAGCCATCAGCTCCTCTGCTGATGAAGAAACACGGTGCCTGCACCTGTGTCTGTGCCCTGGAGGCTGGAAATGGGGGGGTAGGTTGGTGCAATAGCACCTCATTGCCCTCCTGTTCATGTCTTCCAAAGAAGTTCCTCATATTTTGCAACACTCCTGCCATGGAGGAATGAGCCCCATTCAGCATGGATGGGAGCCTGGGTGCTGCTGCAGCTGGTGAGCTCAGCCTGAGCCACATGGTGCAAAGACACAGAAAATACATGATTTCTAACTCCACTAGAAGCACAGGAAGCCTGTGGGATCAAGGGTGTCTGTGCCAAGTGTCCAGAAGGCTGATGCCAGCCAGGCAGGATTGATACAGGCCTGGGGAAAAAAAAAATATTGAGAAAATGACCAAATAAGTGACCTAGGTGGTAAATGGCCCAGCTTGAGTGTTGGCTGTGTGTGTGTCAGTGGGGGTCAGTTGGTCAGTTGGTCAATTTTCCAAGCCTAATCTGAATTTCATACAAACCCGTTGTGTTTCCTGTGTGCTGACCCATCCCACTCAGCTTCCCAGCTCCCATCCCACAGCACGGCCGTGGCAGAGCAGAGAGAGGAGGCAGAGAAGGGGCTGAGCTGCCTCCCCCTGTCCCTGCAGCCACCACCGTGTCACCATCGCCCTGTCCTGGTGGTGGGGCAGGGCTGGGCAGCAGGGCCCCCGGGGTCTCTCCCCTCCTGACCCCTCTTCCCTGCGCTCTTGGCTGGCAGGTGGAGCAGTTCGTGGCAGCCACGCTGCAGCGGGCCTGTCTCAGCCCGGCACGGGGCCCCGGCGCGGCGGCGGAGGCGCAGACCCTTGCCATGGCCATGGGGCTGGTGGCTGCCATGCTCGGCGGAGCCGTCCAGGTGAGGGGGAAAACTGGGGGGTAAAGGGGGTCCTGCCGTGGCTGAGGGAGCCATGGCTGGTGTGTTGGGGTTGGGGTGCACCCCAGGCTGGGCTCCCTGTTCAGCCCAAGCACTTGTGGATATGGATGTATATCATTTTTCCTCGGAGCAGTGCCAGGGTGCTGGCCAATGGTTAGCTTCTGGCAGAGCACCCAGTTCTTCCATTTATCATCCAAAATCTGCTTCCCAGAAGGTGCTGACAGAGCAACACAGTTCCATACAACATCCTGAAACCTTAGTAGTCCATCCTCTGCATCCCCACACGACCATGGGCTCCATCTCCAGAGCACAGACAATTTCCTGGTGTTTCAAGCATTTATTATTCTTGAAAATCCTCCATAAAACCAGTACCTTGCTCTGTTACCCTGTTACATGTTCATTACTGTCCTGCAACCCCACTGGCTTGTGCGTACGTCACTGAGCTGCCAGGGTTGCATCACTCCTGGACTTGCCTGAAGGAAAACCCAACTGTTAATGGAAAAAAAGATAATTTATTGTGTCTTGTTGAATTCCTGACATTGGGAAAAGAACATTAGTTGGAGGAAATGTAAACCTAGAGTCTCGTGGGTCTAATGGGCCCCCTCCCAGGCAACTGAACTCAGCAAATTGGATGTGAAAGGGTTTGGAGGCAGCTGCAGAGCTATTTCAATTTCTGTGGCCGAGGGTTTTTACACACTCCACCAAAAGCTCCACTAAAGCATCACTTCTCAGGTGTGACAGCCCAGGTTTCCTTCTTGGCTCAGCAGTTAAATCCAATTTAGGGCAGGAACTTCTCCCCCTCGGGTGCTGTGGCCTCAGGGCAGGTGGCAGCCCTCTTGCCCCGAGCTTGCTTCCAGGCAGGAGCTGGCATGGTGCTGTCAGGGATGTGGCAGGGATGTCCCCAGCTCAGTCCCTGTGCTGAGCACAAGGGTCTGTCCCAGGCACTGCTCTCTTCTGGGCTCCTGTCCCTTCCCACCTCCTCTCCTGACACCTCAGGAGGGATGGCTGCTGGCTTCTGACCTGCCAGAGATGCTGTGGCAGTCATCAGGTAGCCACAGGGCTACCAGAATGGCTCATGCATCCCCAGGGAGCCAACCTGCTGCTGTGGCAGTGCCAGCAGTGTTTCTCTTCCCCCTCGGCAGCTGCGATCCAGTGACTTTGCGGTGCTGAAGCGGTTGGTGCCATTGCTGGAGGAGCTCTCCCGCACCTACCCCGAGCCCCTCACCCAGGAGCTGGCCACCGACCTGCGCATCGCCATCTGCACCCACGGGGCCGTGGCCCCCAGCACCGTGGGCACTGCTGCTGACAGTGTGCTGGGCAGGAAGCCTGGGGTGGGAGCACAGAGCCCTGCTGGCATCCCCAGCGGAGCCCCCGGCACGGGGGGTGGCCGGGCACCGTCACAGCACAGCCCCAGCAGCACCTCAGCTCCCAGAGAGAGGACTGAAGAACAGAGGGTGAGCCATGAGCCCCGTGCCGTGGGTCCTGCTCCAGCCCCCTGTGCCCAGGGGGGGCTGCAGGAGCTCCTGGTGTCAGCCTATGACCCTCAGCCCCCAAGCCGGGCAGCTGCCCTGCGCCACCTTGCCAAGCTCATCACCCAGCGGGATCCAGAGGCACTTCAGCTTCAGGAGAAACTCCTCCAGGTACCAGGCTCCCACTGTCGTCCCCATCCTGCTCTGTGGAGCTGGGGACAGTCAATGGAATCAGAGCCCTCTGACCCCATTGTCACCAGTGGTGGTCCCCACGGTGCTGGCTGGGCACGGGGCCGGTGCTGACGGCCTCCCCTCCCCTCACAGGTGTTCCTGGAGAACGTGCAGCATGAGGATGCCTTTGTCTACCTCTCAGCCATCCAAGGTGAGTGATGCTGGTGCTCTGCAGGAGGAGGTCTTGCTCTGGGGGGGCTTTGGGCAGCCAGAGCAATGAGCAACAGAGCTGTGGCTGGGATGTGTCTCCTGCCTTCTTGGTTATGGTGCTGTTTGGTTGAGCCTGGGAGCTGTGTGCAGGCTCGGCCACGTTCCTGAGCCCATGGGCTCCATCTCCTGCCCTGGGCAGCTTCACCCCTGGGACCCAGTCACCAGGTTGGGGCTGTGGTTTTGGTGTGGTGGGGGCAGAGCCCCAGCCCTGTGCCCAGCTGATGTTTGGCTGGTTGGTACAGCTGATGCTGGCAGAGCCAGGGCCCTGGGGACCCACCAGTGCTTCCCCACGCTGTCCCCGTGGCCAGGCTGGTAACAGCCAACCACTGCCAGCCCACTACATGGATATAGGACTACAGAAGAATTTTGTGGGTTGGTTCCGTGATCCATTGCCATTCCCATGAGCTGGAGCGGTGCCGGTGCTGCCGGAAGCCCTGGCTGCCATGGGTAGGGAACCCCCGGCAGCAGCTGGATAAGGAGCTTATCACCAAGCTTCCCTCGGCCTGTTGGGTCTTGAGCGGGGACAGGCTTGTCCCTGCCCCGCAGGTGAAACACAACCGTCCCGGTGATGAATCCACCCCACACAGCTGCCGCGTTTGGCAGCCCGGCTGCAGTGGTGATTAACCCTGACGCGGTTCCCTGTGGCAGTGACTCGGGGTGCCAGCGGCCTCTGTGGCGTGCGGTGCTGCCAGCAGTGCCAGGCGGGCTCCCCGCTGCCCCTCGGCCGGGCTCCCCACCGCAGAAGTGGGTCCGGGGCTGCCACCGCAGCCGGCTACCGCGGCACCGCCAGGGATCACCTAGCCGGGCTGCGGTGGAGGAGATGCCAAAGGAGAGGTCAGTGCCCCGACAGTCGTGCCAGGGCTTGTGGAGGGTAACCCATGCCGGGCACCTGCCAGTAGCTGGGAAATGGGGTTGGAGGTGAAGGCGCTGCCCCTGCAGGGCCGCAGAGCCGGGGCTCAGCCTGACTCAGCGCTTGGCACTGCCGGCACTGCCGCCGGCCCTTTCCCTGGAGAGCAGCTGTGCCTGGTGCTGCCAGAGCCCTGCTTGGCACTTGGCCCCAGCCCGCACCTTTAAAGGGATGGTGAAGCCAGCACAGCCCCACAGCTCAGCACGTGTCCCGTGCCAGGGGCTGAGCCCTCCTCGTCCCCAGGGGGATGTGGCAGATGCAGGGCAGGCCAGGCACACCCAGGGGGTTCAGTGAGCCCTGGTGGGGACAAGAACATACCAGTGGTGTGTGCCTCGTAGTCAGGAGCTGAGAGCATGAGCAGGTAGCGGGCGCCTCCTGCCAGCTGCTAAATTATTGATTTTTGAGCTTGGCACCCAACCAGACCTGCCGGAGGGTCTGCAGGATGTGCTGTGAGGCAGTGAAGGCTGCACCCACTGCACTGAGGGCACTGGGCTAGCCTGTGGTTCCTCTGACCCCCACTTTCCTCTCTCTGCCCCCAGGTGTTGCCCTACTCTCCAGTGAGTACCCAGAGCAGATCCTTCCTGTCCTCTTGGCACGGTACGAGTGCCCGGCGCAGGGCCCGGAGGACACCATGGCCACGGTCACCAGGATGAAGCTGGGAGAGGTGCTGATGCGCGTCACCCAGGCACTGGGTGAGTCCTTGCAGGCACGGTGATGCTGGCTGCTGCCAGCAGCCATGGCACCACTTGGTCCCTCACTGCTCTCTGCAATGCCACCAGGTCCGGGGGACAAAGCCACTGGGGGCTTCTTGTTGTCCAGCACCTCCACAGGGGGTTGGAATCCAAAGGATGGCTGGTCAGGATTTGCCAGCATTTGCTGGTGGGCAGGATTGTGCTGGCAGAGCCTGCTGGCAGCCCACCGGCCCCTCAGCCAGCAGCACGGGGCTCAGAGGCTCCCGGGAAGTGCCCGGACATGCCGGGCTGAGGGGGTGGAAGTTGGATGAGGCTTTTCCAGTAGCTGCTGTCGAGACACGTCCTAAAACACCTCAACGTGTTCCCCAGCTGAGGCAAGGCCAGCGGAAGCAGGTGGCTGGAGGAGGTGGCAGCCATGTGTCCCCACTGCCCCTGCAGTCCTTGGTCATCACTGGGGGTGCTTTGCTCCCTGCTCAGCTATGGCAGAGCCACATCCAGCCCAACCCCAGGGTCAGGGCTCCCCTGGGAGCTGGCTGCATGGCCTGCCAGCCTCTCCTCTGTGGCAAAGCTCCCCCAGCCATGTCCCCTGGCCTGGTGGCATCCCGGAGCTCTGCTGGAGATGGTGCTCCTGTGCCTGGTCATGCCAGGATGGGGACAGGGAATGGGCCATCCCTGGGGCCAGCTGTGCCGTCATCTCCCTGTAGATCTCTGGCAAAGCCCTGGGCCATGTCGGTGTGTCCAGCACCATGCTGGGGTTCCCTGGGCAGCTGCCAGCAGCACTACTGGCTGTGGGATGGTGGCCCCGGCCTTGGTGGGGGCTGTCCCCCCCACCCCACGGTGCCTCCACCGCCGGCAGCGACTCTGACACGTCCTGGCTCGCCTGCGTATTTATAGAACAAATGGCACAGAGTTGTTTCTGTTGCAAAGCTTCAGGATCCCAGAGAGAGGATTTATCCACTGCTTCCAGAAATGCTTTGCTCTCCCTGGCAGCCCTGCTGCCATTCCCAGCTCCCCTGCTGCAGCCTGGGGACCCCCATGCCCCTCTCTGTCCCCATCCCTGTCCCTGCCTCCCATCTCACTGGAGCAGCTTCTCACCCACCCAGGAGGGGATTTTGCAGTGGGCACCAGGCATCGTGGTGCTGCCAGAGCACTCCCACCCCGTGCCCCTCTGAGCCCCCAGCCTGTCGTTCACAAATGGGTGAAGCCATCACAGAGTGGTCCTGCAGGACCTGCTGCCTGTCCCTGCCCAGCCCCGGGCCACAGTCAGCACTGGGTCTGCTCATTCCATGGCCCCAAGCCCCAGTGGCCCAGTGTAGGGCTCAGTCCTGTCCCCATGTCCCAGAACACACCATGGCATCCCACTGCCCCCATCAGTCGCTGGACACTATCATCCAGGGAGCTTCCAGAGCTCAGGAGACCCAGGAAATGGCACCATGCCCACACCACGGGCACACACCGCTGCCCTCCAGCTCGCCCATGGTGATTGTTCATGCTGGTCACGGCCTCAGCAAGCCAGCCTTTAATTAGACAGCTCACACATCCGTGGTGCCTCCCTGCACTAATTGGGGTGGGGGTGGTGTGGCTGAATGATGTGGGGATGAGGGCTTCAGGCTTCATTTTGTTGTCTGGTGTCACTTTCCATGGCTAGGGGCAGGCAGGGGGACATGGGACATACTAGGTGGCCCCAGGCAAAGCTCTTTACTATGGAGCGTGCTGGAGGGGGCTGCTGGGGGTCTGTGCTGTGGTGTCCCCATCTCCAGTACCGTGGCACATCCCCACTAATGCTCTGTTGGTGCCTCCAGGCTGTGACCAGGTCCCTGAGCTGGTCATGATCCATGTTCCAGATGTTGCATCCAGATGTTGGGTCGTGCTGCAAGGGGACAGAGCCTGATCCCTCTGCTCCCAACAGAGCCAGGGCTTTGGCAGGAGGGGGACAGGGTTCTTTTCCTTGCCCATGACATGCCTCTTTGTTCTCTCTTGCAGGGGACATGGTGGTCAAGCACCGGGAGCCACTGGTCCGGGCCTTCCTGCGGGGCGCGCGGGCCACCGACAGCTCTCTGCGGGCCAGCAGCCTCTCCAACCTGGGCGAGCTCTGCCAGCACCTTGGCTTCCAGCTGGGCTCCATCATCCAAGAGGTACCAGCTCCATCCTGGCAGAGCTGGAGCCTTCCCTGAGTCCCTGCTCTCACTCATTAACAAGGGTGGCTCATTAGCGGGCAGCAAGGCTACTGGGGGGGGCAACAGGACATCTCAGGGGGGCCAGGGGAGGGACAACAACAATTTCTGTCAAGGACATGAGGGGTACTTGCTGGTTGTGGAGACTAAAAATCATTGGAGATGAAGCAAACGTTCAGGGAATTTTAGCCCTGATTTTTAGGGTAAAAAGCTTTATAATCAGCTACAGATGCCACGGCACTGCAGGAGGGGCCTGGGGGCACAGTTAGTTCCTGCCCAAGGCACCTACTCCCCCTTCTTCCCTGCCCCTCCAGATGGGTTCATGGATCCCATCCTCATCCTCCAGCCCCAGAGACACCTCCAGCACCACTGCTGTGTTGGGTCCCCTGCTGATGGCCCCCCCAATCCTGTCCCCACAGGTCACCTCCTGCTTGACTGCCATAGCTAAGAGGGACCCCGAGGCGGAGGTGCGACGAGCTGCTGTGCACGTGGTGGTGCTGCTGCTGCGGGGGCTCAGCGACAAAGCCACCGAGGTGGGTCACCCCCTGCCTGGCCCTGGGGCAGGGACAGCCACTGCTGGGCTCCTGGGCATCCCCAGGCTCCTTCTTAGGCAGCTTCCCAGGAAAATCCCATGGGACTGGGACCACCAGCTTGTGCCTCTCCCATTGAAAGATCCCCTCAGTGCTCAACCCTTCCCGGGTCAGAGGGGACTTTGTGGGAGCATCCCTCTAAGATGGCCGTGCTGTGGGGCAGTGACAGCTCTCAGGAGCCACGGGAGTTATACAGCACTGATTTGACTTGGAAATGCCCAGTTTTTCCATGGGCTCTAGCCTCCCTCCCGGTTTCCCAGCACCGAGCATGTTGGGACTCAGCTCTGGTGGAGGAAAGGGCCGTTTCCCCGTGGGAACCCCCGCAGCAAGGAGCTCGGTGTTTCCCCCCGTGCTGGAGGGACGCCGCCATGCGCTGCTGTTCCTGGGCTGTGCTGCGGCACCCGGGGAAACTGAGTCACGGGAGGGCCAGGGCTCGTGCCCGAGGCAGTATGGTGGTGGTGCTGGTGCCGGTGCCGCTGTGTCCTGGCACCGACAGCATTTGTGGAAGGGGCAGCCCCACTCCTGCCAGGGCATGCCGAGGGTTGCGTTTCGGGTTGCGGGTGCTGACACTTCTCCTGTCCAGGTGCTGCGGGACGTCCTGCGGGACCTGTACCGCCTGCTGAAGCACGTGGTGGTGGCTGAGCCCGACGGCGCGACGGTGCTGCACGCCCAGCTGGCATTGGAGGAGCTGGACACTGTGATGAGGAGGGTCCTCTTCCCCCCACAGACACTGGAGAAGAAGATCGTGGTGCTGCCATAGCAGGGATGCAGAAATGAACTCTTCCCACTGCTCCCAGGGGGACGTGGTCACTGTGCCCCCAGGATGTCACCAGCGGGTGCCAGACAGAGGGAACCACAGCCCCCCAGGCTCCCCGGGGCTGGGGAAGGGGGGTGGGGAATTAAACAGAGACACACTAAGCACTGCACCCATCAACTCTCTGGAAGCCACACAGAGCCCCTGGGTGCCACTGTGGCCATGTCTCCAGACATTTGTGGTGGGGGCAGTGATGCGGGTCCTGGTGAGCCCCTGGGTCCCAAGGGGCCAGCACTGAGCTGGGGAGCATCCAAGAGGGCCAGTGCCTCACTCTCCAGTTGCCAAACAGTACTGGCTGCCCCCGAGGGGAGTCGGGGAGCTCTGCTGTCCACACCCCCATGCAGGCAGCTGTGCACCCCAGGAGTGGGCAGGCAGCATAACCCTGCCTCAGCCCCACGGTCACACTATGGGGCTTCTGGGGTGGGTCCTGAGGCTGTTCCGGGGCTGCTGAGGGGTCCCTGGGGCTGAGGATGGGGCCCTTCCACTGCAGCACCGGGAGCCTCCTCTGTGCCAGGGCTACCACATGTGCCAGGAGTGTGACCAGGGGCTGTGGGACCCTGCAGGTCCCTGGCTGGGACCGGCGCTTGCTGCCATGTGCTTAGGGACATCCCAGCATAGAGGTCACCCCTCCTCCTGGCCAGGGCAGACCCTCGCACTCTAGCACCAAGAGCTGCCATCACCCCTTTTGCTGGGGGAGCTGGGCTGGGGACAGGGGTGCTGTGGGGTGACACTGGAGACCTTGGGGACCCATCCTGAAGCTCCCTTCATACTGGGTACCTGTGTCCTGGCTGCTCCATGCTGTCCTGTGCTGGATGGTGTGAGGGGCTGGTACCCCCCTTCTCAGCAGGGTTGGGGGGTCTCAGGCTGTGTCTCCACCCCCAGCGAAGCCGCCTGGGCCGGGCCCGTGCCTCCTGTGCCGTGCCGTGCCGGCTGTGCCCGGGCAGGGGACATTGCATTGTCCTCACCGAGAAGTCGTGGCAGCCCAGCTCTCCTCCTCACTACGCTG